>JAODUP010000195.1:0-210000 GCA_025642065.1 Paralvinella palmiformis | reverse complement strand
CTTAGTATCAGTTCGGCTGTTAGGTCGACTTTGGATGATCGACGAGGAAACGTGTAATATATAGAAATATATTCTAGGCATACTCGTTTTGTTGAATAGTTGCTATTTACTTCCAGGATACCAAAAAGGTGAATACGGGTATAGATTAGCAGCTACTCCACACTGTTCTTAGAAATAAAGTCCAATTGATGTATTCCGCCTTTTCATCGACTGAACTATAAATACAGGAGAGAAAGGCTGATGTCCTCGTAATATCCGAACTTCACAATTATAGGTAATAAAACATATTTATCTAATTTATTCTTTTCAGGGGATTCATCCAAGTAAAGGTGACAAAAAGTAATCGTGAATTTTGCATTAGTTTATCTAAATTAGATGGTTATTGTATTAGATACATTTTTTACAAATTAAAAAAAGTATTTATGGTTTTCGTCTGATTGACTCACACGATTCCATCATTCTGGGTTTTAGTTAATTGGGCCAAAGACACCACCCGAGGCTTTAATCCTATTTTCAAACGTGGAATTGGATGTTTTTCTTTGGATAGAAAGCTGACAAATATGGTAAACTAAGCATCATTTTAAAATATTTATAAAAAAAACTATTAATGTGTAGTCAAACAGTTTCTAGAGACTGAGCTGAGAGTGAGAACTGGTGTGAAGAAACACGTAGCTCATCAATACTTAATTTGTCTATCAAGCTTGGATACAAACGAAATAAAACGGCTAGCATACAACATCTTCCTGAAAACTGACATCGAGGCCATTATTATTATTATTATTATTATTATTATTATTATTATTAAAGTAATAGTAATAATAATTATTATTATTATCATCATCATCATCAGCAGCAGCAGCACTATCATCATCATCATCATCATCATCATCATCATCATCATCATCACTATTATTATATCCATAATCATAATCTTGAGTCTCCGATGGTTTGCAGTTTCCATGGCGATTCTAGATGATAGTTTGCTAGTTGTACCAGAAATCAGACGCGTCCGTATCCGGTTCTATTCAATAAACATAGAACCCGTAGCTTGCTTGGCGATAAAAATAACTGCTGATTTAGACGCTGATTTAGGCTTTAGACGCCCAGAGGAGTAGCCAAAAGGAAATGAAAATATATTATAATTAGTATATGTATTTATAAGAACCTAAGGCTGTGTTCTTTTATAATGAGCTTTGTTGTCGAGATAATGGATATATAAGTAGGATTAATGGGCTGGAAACCAGGATAATTTCTATAAAATCATCCCCTAGGTGGATTGGTGACATGTCCTATATATTGGAAGATATATATATATATATATATATATATATATATATATATAGAAAAGAGAGAGAGAGAGAGGAGAGAGAGAGAGGGGAATCAACACCTCTGCACACATGCAATCATACACCCACGCACGCTAGAGAACGCCCACAGATAATTTCAATTTAACTGAAACAAACAAGATTGTTAATTAAAATTTGAGACAGGTAGTTAGAACGTAGATGTTTATGTTGTTGTTTTTATCTGTAAAATATAAGCATACTATGTAAGTATAGGTATTTGTCTAGAAGCGGGGAATAGTTGAAATAATAGTTGAAGGAATAGAAAATATGCATATGATGTAAACTAAAAAAACCTAGATATTGTTTAGTACTTTCGTAGAATTGTAAAATATAACATTAATTTGGAAACGTTCTCGAATACTATGAAGTTTCTGACGATTTATATATACGTCAATATCAGTTCCATGTAGCTACTAAATTCAGATATCACCTCGTAAAAATTAAAACTTAGACTGGGTCAATCGAGCAATCTTTTAGATTGTACGCAGTCATTTGTACGCCATCTTTTCATAAAACATTAGCTGAATTCTTTTAGTTAAAGCTACCACAATTTGCCCGCTAGACATAGTGATGTGTTATGAACAACCATGGGTCAAAGAGTTCCATCTAAGGGAAGTGTACCTGTTTTAGGCATATCATATTATACAGTTTAAGGATAATGGCATTTTGTGTTCTGAGCGAAAATAAATAATGTTTTGTTCAAAATATCACAATTAAAATAAAGCCATTTTTGGCTCGAATATGAACCAAAATACAACATGTACCATTGTTAGGTTGAAATAAAGGTCGGAGCTAATTTCATTGTAGTTCAGGTACTACACATTGACCGTAATGCTAACAATTATAAACAGCATTTCCTCTTTAATGAGTCACTCACGGTTTATTTAATTGCCCGTCGATGTTATCTTCCACAGGTATAATATCAAGTTTATAATGTAGTGTAAGTGGAATGTGCGATAGGAATACTGTGTCAGATTTGTTTGTATAGATTTCATAAACGAGTATCACTGTATAGTGATCACGACCAATATGGTCATTATTTGTGTCAAATATTAACTACTCTAGATGTGTCATTTTATATTAAAGATAGCCGTAACATCTTTACGTAGGCAATTAATAGAAGCAATTTTCATACACTAAATGGAACGATTGACTCGCATTTGGCTGCAGAGAAATAATACTACAGTTTTGTTTGTTTGGGACATACTGAGTACATAACTTTATTGGAAATTGGCAAGACCTCAAAAGTTGAAATAGTTTAACGAAGACACAATGACCGATGAGTTACTAAACAGTGTATATATTAAAATTATCTCTGACAGGTAAGTGTTCACTCTTTGTTTTACGTACGCCATATTTTTGTGACACCTGCTTGTACTGTTTGTGTAAATATCATGTTTACGATATTTATCAGTTCTAGTTATGGTCTGTATGGGTGAATCTTATGCCGGTGACAGCCTAAGATGGATCCTTACTGAAAATAATAACTTTTGTAACAGAAATAAAATACATTGGACGTCTTCTTGTCGTATGTAGACTTGTGTAGAAAATAAGAACACATTATATAATTTAATATCTAAAAGAAGATATGGAATGACATACTATATATCATTCTCAGATGACATGTTCTGGATTTTGTGATCTTTTGACAGTTTCTGATAGTCTACGACATTTACAAGGTATCACTTATGATATTGTTGTTATATGAGATGATTATGTTTTCTATGTTATTATGTTAAGTTATGATTTATGATGATGGTGTAATAGAAAGTAAAACTGGTTTGACGGAATATTAATTGTGATTATATATATATATATATATATATATATATATATATATATATATATATATATATATATATATGTATATATATATATAATGTTGAATGAAGGAAATTTCAAATGTTTAGATGATATAATATTAATATACCATACCAGACAGGGTTAATAGGTGTACTGATGTTCTAGATTATAGGTGAAATAGATCACGCGGATAGACGCTTTAATTTAAACCCCAACATATCTAACTGCATATGAAAAGCGAATTAGCTGAGTCCCACAGGCTGATAAGTAGTCCGGATACAGATATAGGTCTATCTATGTATAGATGTGTAGAAGTGTAGTTTTTTTATATGCAGGTTTCTTTTGGACCACAGAAAATTACTGTTGAATGTAAACTGTGGTGTCAAAATAGTTTATGATATGTATGTAACAAGTCACAATTGAACCACACGCACGTGTTGTTTGTTGCGAGCTGTGGTATCAAATGGTATGTTTTACGTGCTTCCGCTTTTTGTACGTAGCCTGCATGTAGCCGCTTTCCTGTGGGCGTGACATATTTGTCGCGTACGAAAAGCGAATTAGCTGGTTCCCACAGGCTGATGAGTAGACCAGACACATGCTTAGGTATACGCACACATTTATCAATATGTGGAGGTATGGAACATTTAATTTTTAGATTAATGTATGTATAGTTGTATTTAGATTTATGGAGGTAGGTTTCGAAGGATGTTTAGATATGTTGATGCTCTGTGCCTGTTGCCTCTTACTATGTACCCTAAAACACACAACACACACACACACACACACACACACACACACACACACACACACATACACACACACACACACACACACACATATATATATCGCTACTTCTACCATCTTCTTCTTCTATGTTTGCTTCGTATATAATGCGCGACGGAAATAAAGAGATAAATATATATATTGCATTCTAGAAATTGTATTAGCACGTCAATGGTTACATAGAAAAGACATTTCTGTGGATAATAACATCTGGAATAAACACTAAGTTACGTAAAAAGCCACTTTATATTCATCTTATAACATGTTATCCAACGATTATTTAATCCAGACATATGTACAGTTCTGCAACTATCCAGTAAGGTATATAACACGTTCATAGGAATGCGCTACTGGTTGTCAACAAATAGGACAATGTAACTGAAAGGTTAAAATCATTTCAGTGTTTTGTAAATGTTTATGACTTATGACACTCAAACGTGTCCTGATGGTTGTCTTATTATGCAGTTGTCGTGGCTGAATCTTCATAGTTAATAATAATATTGTCTTTTATTGATTAGTTTGTTATTGTTGTTGTATATGTTTTAGTGTTTTAGTATTGTGCTAGATTATAATCCATTCATCCATTTAGTACGATCTATTAAGTTACTCCCCCACGATAGGTCTATACTAGATTCCCCTCTTTCTCTAAGGATCTTTAAAGAATAGTGGTTATAATACAAACCTGTACAATTGATGGACAATTGATGACTTTACATGTTAAGATTATATTTCAAAATTATGTTATCTAAGAAAAAAACTATGACAAACTATTGCAGATTAAAGTTATAAAATATCATATTTAACTAAATCTTTGAGCAATATGATTTTAGTAATTTATGTATTTAATAGCCAAATCATAGAAAAGGGGAATCAAATCTTTATTGTCTTAACAGTGACAACACTAAAACTAGACTTGGCCGTAACTAATTGACAACATTAATATGTACTGTCTGTTTTTAATATTGCGTGTTATATGATACATTTATGCTAATTGTACCTTTTAATGACTTAACAGTTTTCATGATGCATATTCTAAATACAGCACTTATGACATCTTTCATTAAATTAATAAGACAATACCCATTTTAATATTTACAAACAGAACGCCAGCAATGTGATATTTCATTCCAAACCATTTTTTTAAATATCAAAACTGGATGGCCTGAAACAGCAATCTGTAGTTGTTCGGTTTCCCTCGCGATACCTGACTACATTTTGATTAGATTTATCTGGATTCGAATACAATATTATCAATTTTTTATTCCGTGAATAGCTCATGATGACGACTGGAATGATATTTTTGACAGTGACCTAACAGACAGGGAATTGATGAAGTCCTCCACCAAAATTACTTTGTTATTGGCTTAGACAGGTTATTATGACTATCACATCTGATTATGAAATGTTATTCAATTCAACGGCCGTGACAGGGCTCAAGGTTTTTAAGAAAGATAATTTAATAAATATATGCAAATTTGTTTCGATTGAATTTTGATTATCATTCAGAAATTATATAATATAGAACTAATAACTGGGAATTATTCTGTAATGAATAGTTGATATCCTCACTGTTCCAATGACGCATACATAGTATTCATAGGACACTATGGCAGTACCTGTTGGCGATCAGCTCCGTGAACAACCCACAAAATTGTAAAACAATGAAACCTATAAACTAAGAAATGGATGTCTAAGTCGATCCATCCATCCATCCATCCATTGATCCGTCCGTCTGTCTGTCCGTCAGTCTATCCATCCATCAATCAATCAATCAATCAATTAATCCACTCATCCGTCCATCTAGGGGTTATTTTTGGCAAATGTATAATTCTGTATGGACATATCACATCACTATGCCGAGATAACTACTACCATCTTTAGAACAACCAATGCCTAAACATTCTTGACATAAGAACTGTGACACAGTAACTGTGGTTCATGCCTTTTTTTCCATCTCGTACAGTATATGTTATGCGGTATATATGATTAAAACATCAATCGGCTTCAATGAATTGAGAATAATGCTGCTATCATAGTGACAAATACTCGAGAAAAAAGATCATTTACCACAATTTATCAAAAACATAAATATGTTGGCTACCTGTTAAACAGCATCTCTATTTCGATATTTTACTAACAACTTAAAAATCTATCAATCGCACGGCACCTGAATACATGTGTGAACTGGTTTCCATTCGAAGAACATCCTGAAATTCAGGTCATCCATTCAATACCATTCCAGGGGCCCATGTCTTGACTCATTTCCTTCGATGAATGAGCGTTTATGCAGCCCCCACTTTGTCGAAGAGGGTGCCGGTGGATATTAGACATGCATCGTTTTTCGAAAATATTAAATCTGTTCTGAGGTAATATCACGTCAAAGTGAATTACGAAACTTAATTAACAGGGCTACTATTATATGGAGAAGACAGTCTGTTTTCACTGAAAGCGGAATGGAAAATGAACGAATGATTGTAATAGGTTTGGTCACCCGTCAGTTCGGTGTTCCCAAGGCATCTTAGCTAATTTCCAGCTGAATTTGGTTTTATTACTGATAGTAACATATACAAAAGAATGGACGTTTTCTTTACATTAATGTCATTTAGCTGTAAACATAGTAATATTTCTATGTCATGCATATTTCTCTTGATCCATCAATTATATTGAGAGTGCTATCTTTTTCCTGCCAAATAGTTCAGAATCAGGAGAAACAAACCTATGATATCCCCCTTTTGCCTTTATTTCTATTATTTTTAGAGTAATTACACCTTTCTAGGTGACTGATAATTCATCATAATGATAAGTTTGACGGATGGGTGTCAATTAATATAGATCACAGAATATTAATTTTATTAGGTAGTGAGTATGACATTTTAGTTCACAAAGACAGTTACTTTTGTACAGAGTGTTTTCTGAGTAACGTATGATTGACGGATTATTGATTATAAATGTTAGATTTCCTTTGATTACAGTGTCTCGTTATAACCTCTGCATCTACCCTCCTCGCTCCATCTGTTGATTCATTTGCATATATGTCGTGAGTGACAGACAAAACCCACACACAGACAGTCACAGATGCACACTCACACAAACGCGCGCGCGCACGCACATACGCACGCACACGCACACGCACGCACACACACACACACACACACACACACAAGTCGTTTGTTACCTGGAGTCGTTTGTTACTCTGGCAGGCATCTCCATGGGTATTAAGCTAGGGACAGAGTTTTTTTCTCCATATTATGAGTAATTAGGTTACACTGATATAGGAAATTTGTTAAATGTATAGCTATTATAATCCCGACGTGTCATTCGCAGTATCGGAGATCTGCCTGAAATCCGCTGTTCTCGACCATGGATCAAATAGATCAAGTGGATAGGCGCTTTAATTTAGATCCCACCACACCTAACTGCATATACTTAGGGACGCTAAATTTGGCGTGAATGAACGTTCACTTAGTGATGAACGGAAACGTATGAGGGTTAGCTGTTAGGTTCGAGTAAATCATAGTATTTACTCAGGTTTGAGACGATATTTCGTTCTAGTCCAGTAATAATCCATTGTGCGGTATTGCTACTTTGTTTTTATTTTAGTTAAATCACTTCAGTGAGTCCATACTGGTGAGTGTACATTCTCTTTGTTATGAACAAACTGTAATGTTTGTTAACACGCTGAGGGTATGGATAGGTAGGATTTATTCAGTTATTCGAACCCCGAATAAAGCTGAGGTCAGCATCTGAGGTGTCGAAATGTTTTATATACAGGTTTCTTTTGGACCACAGAAAATTACTGTTGAATGTAAACTGTGGTGTCAAAATAGTTTATGATATGTATGTAGTAAGTCACCATTGAACCACACACACACGTGTTGTTTGTTGCGAGCTGTGGTATCAAATGGTATTTTTTTTACGTGTTTTTATGTTTTGGACGTAGCCTGCATGTAGCCGCTTTCCTGTGGGCGTGATATATTTGTCGCGTACGAAAAGCAAATTAGCTGGTCCCCATAGGCTGATGAGTAGACCAGACACATGCTTAGGTATACGCATACATGTATCAGGTATGTGGAGGTATGGAACATTTTATTTTTAGATTAATGTATGTGTAGTTGTATTTGTATTTAGATTTATGGAGGTAGGTCTCGAAGGATGTTTAGATATGTTGATGCTCTGTGCCTGTTGCCTCTTTATATGTACCCTAAAACGCACACGCACTCCCGTACGCACATAGGCACGCACGCACGCAAGCACTCACGCACGCATATATATATATATATATATATATATAAACATATTGATACCGGGAATATAATGTTAATAAAATCCGATTTATTTTTTTACTAATGACATAAGTTTATATTTAATATTTCATAAATCTACAAATCTTATCCATCAAGATATTCTTCTTTGGGAAGATAAAATATAAACCATCGAATATAAACATGTTGCTTTGATGGTCAATGTTAGCTCAGGAAACAAAACTTGTTTATTTCCCTCTGGCCACATCAAAAGAACATCTTCGTCTTGTATCATCATCGACAATATCCAATCAACTTTATTTCTTAGCTTTCTGTACAATGTTATAGAACGAAATACCTTGTTCATGTAACTTAATTTCCTGATATTTACTGATGTGACGAACACCTGTGTATCTGTTATTTGGTCCCCTGATGCAAGCATTATGTTTGACAATCTGTTATTCCAGAAATGATATATGTCATGATATATTATTAACTTATCTGAAAGATAAATGTAAATATTATTGTTGTTAAGATGTGTTTAGGGTATTTTATCGATATACGATATACGAGGTTCATTTCTCAATAAGTTTTAGAAGGGTGGTATTATCATAAAGTAATACAACGGACATGCAAAGTAGAGGAATATGGTCATTTTATGTTAAAATGCATATCTTGGATCGCCAAGAAATGATAAGAGTTTGGATCAAAATCTTACCTACTGATAATAATAATAATAATAATAATGTATATTTAATAAAGCGCCCTTACTAGCAGGAGCCATTCAAAGGCGCTGTACAAATAATATGTAATTTAATAATACCCCAAATAATGTCTGTAAAAACCCTGTAATGATTTAAAAGATAAAAATTATTTATCTGTGAAAGCGACCTTAAATAGGTGTGTTTTTAGAAGAGACTTAAAATTTCCAAGAGACGACGAATTTCAAAATATTTGCGGCAACTTATTCCACAAATTGGGGGCTGCAACACTAAACGCACAATCACCATATTTTTTTAACCCGAGACACTGGCACCTGCAATAGTATCTGACTGGATGACCTGAGTTTTCGGGATGACTTTCTAATGGAAACCAGTTCACCCAGGTATTTTGGGCCATATCATTAATAGATTTATAAGTTATTAACAGAATCTTAAAATGGATACCCCCTTCTTAAATTTTAAAATGATTTTAAAATTTGGGGGAAAGGGATAATTTTCAAAATTTTTGTTACAATGCGGGCTGCACTATTCTGAATTCGCTGAAGGCGAAAAATGTTATAATCAGATATGCCATATAAAAAGGGAGTTACAATAGTCTATACGAGATGTAACAAAGGCATGAACTACAGTTAAAGTGATTCTTGTGTCAAGAATGTTTTTTAAACAGTGGATGTTCTTAAGATGGTAGTGGCAGCTCGGCATACTGATGTGACATGTTCATGCATGTTAATACATTGGTCAAAAATAACCCCTAGTTTTTTTCCCGACCCATTAGGGGTAATCGAAGATGCACCCATCTGTAATGCTGGTGTCTTTAGGGATTTAACACAATGTGGTGATCCCAAAATATAAAATATTTGTTTTATTATCATTTAGTTTTAGAAGATTTTGAGTCACCCATAGCCGGATATCCAATACAATGTTCTAAATTTTTTAAGGAAGAGGAGAAATTTAACTCATTGTCGGGAAACCCAGTGATATATACAGCTGTGTGTCATCAGAAACAAGTGATTTTTAACCCATATCGCTGCGCAATGATCCCAAGAGGACGGGATACATTGTGAAAACCAAAGGACCAAGAACTAAACCCCCGTGGTACACCAGATAACAAAAACTGAATGTCAGATAAAATACCATGAACAGACACTTTTGGGGGTTTTTTCCAGTTTGGGATCTAAACCATTCAAGTACTCTACCTGACAGACCAAACATGTCTTTTAACCTAGAGAAAAGTACATTATGGTCAACTTATCAAATGCAGCAAAGGTCCAGAAGAACAAGTATTACTGGCTTACCTTGATCAATTGACATCATAATATCTTTTTTCCTAAAACCAAGGCTGTTTAAATGCTGTGACCACTTTTATAGGCAGACTGTAGTGATTCATTAAGGTTATTATTGATTAAATATTTTTTTTGATGGAAAGCAACTGCCTTTTCTATAACTTTAGAAAAAAATTTTAAAGATTTAAAAAGGGTTTTAATTGTTTGGGAATTTTACAGTCCAGAGTGGGGTTTTTTTAAAAGGGTTTTTCAAGGGCAGCTTTCATGGATTTTGGGGAAAACACCCAGAGATAATGATTTTTTAACTATATTTGAAATTTGGGGTTTTTGAACATCCAACAATTTTTCACAAGCCATGTAGGATGGGGTAAACTGCACAGAAAGTTTTAAAGGACTTTTTTCACAACTGTCTGATTTTCATCCCTGAAAAAGGCTCAAATGTATCCATCAGGATATGCAGGACCTTCTACCAATGGTGTACCCTGTGATAAGGTGCTGGACTGGAACCCACTATGTATTTTTTAATATTTTTTGACAGAAAAAGTTATTAAAACAATGGGCCTATCTTTATCTGAGTTGATATTTTTTGGGGAAGGACAGTTTGACTTTTATGTAATACTTTATTCACAACACTAAAAAACAGTCCTTTGTTTTTCCTTGGATGCTTTGATCTTTTTATTATAAAATTCGGATTTAGCAGAGGCAAGGGTATTTTTAACAAGAATTTTACTGACCTTGAAATTTAAAAAATGAACACACAAACTGGTCCTGATCCACAGACGCTCACAATACCTTCTGTGTCTTTTTGCAGCCTGTATGTTCTTTTTTCCAAAGGAAGCTTTGGGCCGGGGCTTTTTTTTTTTCCAAAGGTGCATGTTGATTTTTAAATGTCTCTCAATGTTTATATAGGATCCACCAGTTTCCCACATCATCCGGGGGACCCAATACCAGAGAAGAGACCGCAGACCCAGCAAGAAAAGCCCCCCTTGTCAATTGACTTTTATCTTCTATATGAAAATTTTTGATGGAAAAAGATTGTTTCTGTAAAGATACATTAATGTCAACAAGGAAATGATCAGACAGCATGGAAGACACAGACACACCTTTTAAACAAATTGTCATCATCACGGGGGATGACAAGATCTTAAAAATGTGACCATGTCTGTGTGTTCTTTTTTGGACATGCTGCCCGAGATTGGCAGATCTAAGAAGTCAGCCAGTTGTTTGGTATCTGATTCCTCTGGCAATCCCAATGTATATTTGAAATCACCCAAGATCAACAGATGACCACTGTTTGGGAGCAAGAGCAACAAATTTCCAAAAAATTTCCCTTTAAGAAATCTGCTGCTTTTAAGGGCCCTTTTCTTAGTGGGGGGTAATCGGTAGATAATAGCTTTTCCCCCCAGATTTCCCCCCAGATATAAAAATCAGTTGGTAATTTTCAAAAGGGCTTAGCCAAAAGCAAATGGGTTTCACACTTCAAAGAATCACGGAGAAGAATGCCGACTCCCCCAACCTTTTTTTTGAATCCGAGCTGCATGGTGGAATGAATTTTCCAGCTGGAGTCCCATCACCAACAATTTTCTTTGGGCTTTAAACATTACCAGTCAGCCAAGTCTCTGTTTTTGACAAGAGCATCAAGATCCATATCCTTAACAAAAAATCAGATATTTCATCAGATTTTTTACAGATCGACTGACAGTTAATAAGACCAATACTTACATTTTGTACAGCTGTGCCATTATATGGTGTTATTGGACAGTGATCAAATTACTGGCATCAGACCCAATCTGCTTTGGATGTTTTCCACTACGTGGGGATCGCTAAACAAATGGTATTATCACCATAGGGTCGTAATGCAAGCAACTGATCTCTACTATAATTCATTATAATTATAGAAATAAAATAAGTGAAAAATTTAAATAAAAAAAAAAAAAACAAAAAAAAACATACACAAGCAAAAACCGAGTTCTTATGGGAAACACTGGAGCGGGCCGATAATATAGGGCGTCAAATGAGCAGTTAAAAAGAAAATACAAGAAATACAAAATAACTAAATATAATAAATTTATATTAATCTAAATTAAATCTATATTACATAATATGCAAAATACACCAGTTTCACTGGTGTAACTTATCTAATAGCTGAACTATCCGAGAAATATTCCGGTGCCATTACATCGAGAGCCGGTCATACTTCCCGCCACTATATGGCCACTGATGTATTTATGGATTCATGGATATATATTTTAACTATATATGTTAAATATGAAGATGTTTAGCAAAGCTCCTAAGTTATAATTTAACAAGATAGGATGTGATTGGGTTTTGTTTTGAGGACTGATTCAAAGTTCCACAAGTTTAATATTTCTATCAGGTCCACAAGTATCAAATTTGTTGGTCCATCAGTGGAAATCAGCATTACTCTAAACAAAGATATGTTCTTCAATCTGTTTAGCAATCTCGTTTTGATCAACTTGAACAACGAAATCGATCTCTCATTCGATACTGATTTTATTGGAAGCAATTGAGCCATTAGAAGTATCAGTTCTGGAAACCATTTATTATTTGATACAATTTGCAGTTTTTGCTGGGCTACCTCATTGAATCGCATACACAGTGGAAATATCTGTCATTATTAATGTCAACATGACAATGCCTCGTCTCTTTGTCAAACTGCAGAGACCGTCATGCACATTCCCCCCAAGAAAAGAAACTTTAAATACGGATATTGTTATTTTTCTTTGAGTTTCGCCGAGAGGCATTTAATTCTTATATATGTGGAGAAATATACCAGTTTTGTGGGAATAAATAACATATTGGGAACAACCTTGGAGTGGTATGAGATATTCGATCACGATACATACTATTATAACTATATAAAGTGAAAGACTGGTTATATATTGTTTCCTGATTTCATATGAAATTACTGAGAAGACTTCTTACATTTAATTCAATATTGGATACAGCCACGATTACTGGTTATTCTTGTTTAGTAATTTTAGAACTAATTTTGGATTTGGTTGTAAAATATTTCGCTACTCTTTGCTATAGCTAGCTGTGTACAATTATTGTTGAATTTGCAGATCTCACATTTGGGTTTCTAGCATCAAATATAATTTTAAGTACCACAGCTGTTAAGTAGTCGTCGGAGAGAAGAACACTATGTTGAAAATTGACTCGTTTTATTAATTCTATACTTTTTATAATTTTTGCAAAATTTTGCTTTTTAAGAGCTTTAACATAGTATACATTTTCTTTAATTTTGATTTCACATTATATCATATTTCTGTAATTTTGCACATTTAAGTGCTATATATCCAAGTCTCTGACAGTTGAACTAATTTGTTGCCAGGGACATAGGTGTTTCTCCTCTTTATGATATGAAGTACACCTTTATTCATTTTGGTAAGGTGAGTGAGGTATCCCATTTGGAGGTTATTATTACAATTTTCAATGATATTTAATTGGTGATTTTTTGGTCAAAATTCATATTTCTCTAATCTTAAATGTTTGAGAAAGAGGTTATTGTCGAAAATCAGTTAATTATTATTTCATGAGAGATACTAGAGACAATAAAGCTTTTTAGTTAATTTCATATAGAATGTGATAGCCCATTAGTGAATAAATAAAGGGATCTTATCAATCAGACGAAAACGTATGATTGATCATTAAAAGATATAAGAATAAATCAAATTTAAGATTACATGGACATAATTTCTATTTGACATAAATATAAACATATGTACCTCTAAGCACCATCTTGAAGTTGATAGATTGTCTATAAACGATACGTAGGTATGAGATTCATGCTCGCTATAATTTCATGACTTAGGAGCTTTGAGAATAACAACCGTTGCTTATTATAATCAAATGGACATTTAAAAATAACTTCTTCTGTTGACGGTCTGTTGATAGAAGGAATCTAATGGTTGGTAATTCATATAAAACTGTTACCAACCAGATCCTGAAATATTTCTGTGAGCTGGCTCCGTCTTTATATTGTTCGCTAAAGAATCTCTTAAAACATTGAGTTTATTAATTAATCTAATTGACATTTATACCTACATTAATTGAGACTCATCAATCAAGCCGTTCATTATATTAAAAACCGAAAGTACGTAGAATATTCCAAGAGTCATAACCGAACAAAGAGGTCCCGACTTGGGCACAATCAATTCATTTTAGGGGATATTTATGGAGAAAGAAGCCAATTGTTAGTATGATGTCATTACATTAGCCCGACATGACCGCAGATTTAATGGCTTTCATTAACTATTTGTTTTATTTATGACGTAATGATAAAACCAATGTACAGAGTGAAAATTCTACTATTACTGGTATCGCCGGAGATAATAGAATTATAACTATATTTTATTATATGTAATAATATCTATGCTTTGTTTTCAATTATAACTACATTTATATATGTATTAAGCTGCGGGCAGAGTTTTTCTCATATTATGAGTAATTAGGTTACACTGATAAAGGAACATTGTTGAATGTATAGGTAGGATTTGTTTAGTTATTCGAACCCAGAATAAAGCTGAGCTCAGCATCTGAGGAGTCGAAATGTTTTATATACAGGTTTCTTTTGGACCACAGAAAATTACTGTTAAGTGTAAACTGTGGTATCAAAGTATTTATCTTATGTAAGTAGTAAGTCGCCATTGAATCACGAACAAATGTGGTATTCTGCGAGCTGTGATGTCAAATGGTATATTTTTACGTGCTTCCGCTTTTTGTACGTAGCCTGCATGTAGCCGCTTTCCTGTGGCCGTGACATATTTGTACAGGTATACGTATATATGTATCGATATATGGAAGTGTAGAAATGTTATATTTAGATTGATGTATGTATAGTTTATTTAGATTTAAAATTATGGAGGTAGGGGTATCAAAGGAGATTTAGAGTTGTTGATGTTCTGTGCCAGTAACTCTCTATATGTATCCTAAAACACACATTGCCCATGTCAGCCATCCATATTCCTTATTACACCAATGTAAGAAAGATATCTCATTATTACAACATGTTTAAGTCTATTAACTTTGTTAGGTATAATGTAGAATCTATATTGTTGTCCTCTTATGTGGTCTGGCAAACGACTTATTAATTCATACAATAGTGCTTGATGGATTTATATTCCTGGAGTAATTTGCTACTCCAGCAGACATCTCCATGGGTATTAAGTTGCGGACAGAGTTTTTCCCATATTATGAGAAATTGGGTTACACTGATATAGGAAATTTGTTAAATGTACAGCTATTATAATCCAGACATGCCATTCGCAGTATCGGAGATCTGCCTGAAATCGGTTGTTCTCGACCATGGGTCAAATAGATCAATCGGATAGGTGCTTTAATTTAATTTAATTTAATTTAGAGGCGATATTTCGTTCTAGTCCAATAATAATCCATTGTATAGTATTGCTACTTTGTTTTTTGGAGCTAAATCACTTCACTGTTTCTATATGGAGTTGGTGTATATTGTCTCACGTGTTCAACAAACTGTAATGTTTGTTAACACGCCGAGGGCCTATAAAAGACCTAACTTTTCACTCGGGTTAGTTAGAGAACAACTTCCATGCCAGACCAGTCGGACGTCTATCGATACGGTTCATATAGGTAGGATTTGTTTGGTTATTCGAATCCAGAATAAAGCTGAGCTCAGCATCTGAGGTGTCGAAATGGTTTTTTTATATATAGGTTTCTTTTGGACTACAAAATTATTACTGTTGAATGTAAACTGTGGTATCAAAGTAGTTATTTTATGTAAGTAGTAAGTCGCCACTGAATTATGCGCACATGTTGTTTACTGCGAGCTTTGGTATCAAAAGTCGTGAAATATTTGTTGTGTACCAAAAGTGAATTAGTTGGGCACCACAGGCTGATCAGTTGCCCAGACACATCTATAGATAGACGCATATATGTATCGTTATATGGAGGTGTAGACATGTTATATTTAGATTGATATATGTATAGTTTATTTAGATTGATGGAGGTAGGGTTATCAAGGGATGTTTAGAGTTGTTGGTGTTCTGCGCCAGTGCCTCTCTATGCACACACACACACACACACACACACACACACACCTTGTGTTCTATAAATGCAAGCCAAACGTCTTTATAAAATTATTTATTAATATCAGATCCACCTACATTTGTGTTGTGTGTGTGTGTGTGTTTTGTGTGTGTGTTGGGGGATATATGCGTGGGGGCATGTGTGAGTGTGTGTTTTGTGGTGTATGTGAGTGTTGGGGGATATGTGTGTTTGGCGGTGTTTGCGAGTGCGTGCTTGTGCTCTTGTGTGATATCGTAAGCTACCATGGTTATAATTTTAAAGCATTTAGTTATATATATTTAACCAAAATCGATAGTTCTTATAATATTGTATCATCAGCAAAGAGAACCCCAAGATATGCCATGCTCTCTTAATTTCAATGTTATCGAATTAGTATTGTACGTTTATTGTGCAAGTATTGAATTATGGATTTAAAGTACTGGTTTTATATGGTCGTTGTGGTTAGGTAATATGAGTACATGTATCTTGTTGAGATCTTACCGCTAAGTGAGTATATCTTAACTGTCACGTTTGAGCTAATGGTTTACTAGAGACTATATAGACATAATATACGTTGTATGTAATATGTCTGATAATATGTATTATATCAGAATTATTCATCAAAAGCATGTTTGTAACAGGATGCTTCATTATGCGAACATATATAAAGACAAGACATCATCTCTGTATCTTTTTGTCCTCCTTGCATCAGCTACACCAACCTTTCCTTTGTATGTTAGTTTTAAAGATGCCACTTGATGTGATATATAACAGACAGCAATTATCTGTTCCCTCAAATAAACCATGACCTAATGGTCGTCGGTTGTATTGTTGACCAGATTTTTAATGGACTTTTTTAATATTAGTATGTATTTTATCTTTTATACATTTTGTTTTTGCTTATTAGCGAAATATACATAATTACTGAACATCAGACGCACATGTATTACATGATAATTATAGAACACCTGACACCTGACCGACTTTGGATATTGTTTTGTATTATCGACAATACGGAAGACATTATTATTATTCGTGGTGTCACTATTATTTATTTAATGTGAAATAGAGGATGATCGAAGATCATGTCTTCCGTATCGATTATAAATGTTACCATTGGTAATAACTACAGTATGACCTTGATTTACTATTTTACAAAGACAAAGTCTGTGGGATATGTGCTATCAATTTGTTCCTCTATCCTGCTCTATCATGATTTGCTTGTTTCTTTCTGTATGTGTGGATAGATAGAAGAGAGAGAGAATAACAGATTGAAAATGAGAGTCAGACAGCTAGATAGATAGTTAAATAGATACACAGACAGATAGATGGAAAAATAAATAAATAAATAAAGAGAGATAGATAGATATATAGATAGATAGCTAGCTATATACATAGATCGATAGCGAGATAGATAGCGAGATAGATAGATAAATAGATAGCGATATAGATAGCAAGATAGATAGATATATAGTGATATAGATAAATATATAGATAGCGAGATATATAGATAGATAGCGAGATAGATAGATAGATAGATAGATAGCGAGATAGATAGATAGATAACGAGATAGATATTTATTTATGCGTATTTATTTCAATGATATAATATTGTATACTTTTACACACGTATTGAATCAACCACTTGTTTAATTGTTAGATGGCCATAGCTCTCTATCTGTCCGCTCAAAATATAGAATAAATATAATCAGACAAAATGTATAATAGATACCATATTAATGTTATTATTTTGATAAGTCCTGGTTGCCTTCATATATTTTAATCACGATAACTTCTAAGATTTAGTTCATGTTTTATAGATTTAACATTCCTTGTTATTTTCATAAATTGATAACAAGTATTAAGAAAACTGACATTAACCCCATTACCATATATATTATTTGTATGGACGTATACATCGTTCTCCTAGTCGTACAATGATGGCACCTTATTTATCTCCAAGGTGAGCAGACAGTTGTCAGCCAATTAGATGGACAAAGTATTTGCTCGATCCAGGTTTGTGAACGTAGGTAATAATTTAGTGCTACTGTCCACGATTCATACCATATTACGTGTGACCTTTAGTCAGTCTTTTCGTGGTCTGGAGGCTGGTATGTGGAATTTAATTACGTAGATTATTATTCGAAGTCACCAACGCACTTCCTATTTGTCTTACTATTCCAACTGTTTGATGCTATTATTAACAATAGTTTAATTGTTATTTAAACTTGTTACTGATATTTAATTAATCTCTCTCTCCGAATATCGAACTGCTGTCAATAGATGGTGTGAATTAGTTCAATGCATACAGATAAATCGTCTACTTGAACATTTAATTGATTTGTTGATCAACAAATGACACATATGATCGGAATATAGCGCCAGAATATTATTAACCTCGATATTTATCTCCTGATAGTATAGAAAAGGTGTTAACTCTGGAGTGATTACATAAAATAATGTAATGTGTTGTGTGGAAGTGAATGGATGAGATATGAGGCAATGCGGAAATACCATTACCAGTCATTCGGTGACATCAAAGCAGCCGACGCGTTCGAAAGTGATATAAAGATAAAGATCTGCCGTAATGACCTGTCCTATTGGAGACAATTGAAGTAAAGTAATTCACCAATCAATGCCTTATCAGTGATCTGACCATGTAGAAATATATATCATCTCGCAATATGTATAATACATCTTACTAAGGTTTAATCCAGGGAATGTTTGACGCCAAAACCCATTAATCAACGACAATAAGAAAAACTAAATAATAAGACAATTAAGCACAACATTAAGACGAAACTCCTTGAACTAGAACATTATCCAGCCATTATTTAATCCAGGCATATGTACTGCTCTCTAACTACCCAATTTATGCTCGACTCTCAGGGAACGTATTATATCAGATATTTATTTCTGTGGTTCGATTGTTTTTTCATGGCTTAAGAAACTCAACCGTTTCCTGATGGTTTTGTTATTATGTCTTTGTGGTGGCTGGAATTGTCATAGTTTATAAAATTATTGTCTTTCCTTTCTGTGATTTTGGTAAAATTTCATATGTTAGAGATAATGCCACCATCTCTTCTGAATATTCCACTCACCGACTCATTCACCGACTCTCTTGCTTGAATATTCTTTTTAAGATAAAATATAATACCAAGAAGAATTTTCTTCCACGATAGAATTGGGAAATACGGGTTGCCTAGATAAACATGTCTATGCATCATAAATTGTTTGATCATTGTGAAATACTTCAATTCAGTTTACTACCGTAATAAAACCAATAAGTCTAATCAATGGACCCCTTTCTGTGTCGTGAATCAAATGTTACAAACAATTATTGGCTTTATCGCAAATATGTCTTATTGCAGTTATCAATGATATCGTTAAATGATTTCTGTACATCTTTTCTTTAAAATTGCCCTAAAGCTCTAAGTTAATTAGTAAATCTAATTGACATTTCGTGACATACAGTAATTGAGACTCACCAATCAAATGTTTCATTATGTGTAGGGAAGTCGTAACACGTTGAAACAGTTACAATATTTCTTGAACTTGTTGCAATTCTTCGACAAATAACAACGATTTCTCAATATATTCTTATGCTTCGGTAAATGTAAAGAGAGAAAAGGTTATGATAACTCACTATAGAAAAATAACTATTATTATTATTTAATAAAGCAGTCATATTTAATATTGAGTGATAACTGAAAGAAGATTTCCCGGATTAGGCAAAAGGAAATCGTTTTAGGTGATAACTATGAAGGTGGCAGCTAATTTTTACAATGATGTCTTTGTCATCATGTTCATAAGAAGACGCACACACACGCACATACGCGCACACACACACACACACACACACACACACACACACACACACACACACACACACACACACACACACACACACCACACACACACACACACACACACACACACACAGCGCGCGCAAACACACACACACACACACATACAAACAAACCCATTGATGTTTTACGGCCAGTTTGGTGCACATGGTAGGCTAAATAGGCGGAGCGACCTCCAAAGATAATAGAGCGAAGTCAAAGATGAAGAAGAGTAAGAAAAATGTATTTAAAGTCGATAAAAGCATAACAATAACATTAGTGACAATCACTATTACATCGACATAAATAAGTGTAAACAATAACATTAGTGACAATCACTATTACATAGACATAAATAAGTGTAAACAATAACATTAGTGACAATCACTATTACATCGACATAAATAAGTGTAAACAATAACATTAGTGACAATCACTATTACATCGACATAAATAAGTGTAAACAATAACATTAGTGACAATCACTATTACATCGACATAAATAAGTGTAAACAATAACATTAGTGACAATCACTATTATATCGACATAAATAAGTGTAAACAATAACATTAGTGACAATCACTATTACATCGACATAAATAAGTGTAAACAATAAGAAGTGCAATGAACATTACATATGATATGATTTTATACAAATGAAATATTTATGATAAAATGATATGATAAAAATATTTCACCTATTAATAATATTACATTGTAGGCATGATCCACATTTACAGGATGGTACCCAATCATGAAGAAGGGCCTTAAAACTACTAAAGCTTCGGGCATTTCGTATTATATTTGGCAACTTATTCCAATAAAATGGTGCAGAATAGGTAAAAGAATTCTTACCATACTTGACGGTTTTATATTGTGGGATACATATATTATTATCAGATCTTAAATTAATTTGTATTTTTTTTGTTTAATCAGAGCATTTAGATAGAGCGGATACTTGTCATGTGACATTTTATATACAGCTTCCATAAACTTTCTAATCCGTACAACATATAGTGGGTGTTTATTACAATTTTCTAGTAATAATTTATAGGAACTGTTGAAGTCCAACTTAATAAATCGTAGTATTTTTCTTGAAGCTTTTCAATTTTATATGTGTTACATTTACTAGAGAAGTGCCATACAACAGTACAATAATTAAAATAACATTCGATAAAACTACTATAAAGTAAAAACTTACTTGGCTCATCAAGTACATTACATAATCTAGCCAGAACATTAATTTGATTTCCTGCTTTCTGACAAAGTTTGGATGTATGAGTATCGTAATTTAATTCACTATCTAAGTTTAACCCCAGAATCTTGACATTATTCTGTGGAACAATATCATGTTTCCTATCTTAAAACTATCTAAATTTTAATTTTTTCCAAAAACAATACATTGAAACTTATCAGGATTAACCATCATATTATTACTCTCAAACCATGTAATCATATTGTTTACATTGCGTACTATTTTATCCTTGACAGACTCATAATCATAGCCAGAACAGACAAATGTGTTGTCATCAGCGTAATTGTATACATAATAATAATGTATATTTAATAAAGCGCCCTTACTAGCAGGAGCCATTCAAAGGCGCTGTACAAATAATATGTAATTTAATAATACCCCAAATAATGTCTGTAAAAACCCTGTAATGATTTAAAAGATAATAATTATTTATCTGTGAAAGCGACCTTAAATAGGTGTGTTTTTAGAAGAGACTTAAAATTTCCAAGAGACGACGAATTTCTAATATTTGCCGGCAACTTATTCCACAAATTGGGGGCTGCAACACTAAACGCACAATCACCATATGACTTGAGCCGAGACACTGGCACCTGCAATAGTATCTGACTGGATGACCTGAGTTTTCGGGATGACTTTCTAATGGAAACCAGTTCACACAGGTATTCTGGTGCCATATCATTAATATATTTATAAGTTATTAACATAATTTTAAAAAATGGAACGCTGCTAACAGGTACCAATTTTTTTAAAGTTGGGGTAATATGACCCATTTTCTGTATTTTTACAATGGATGCACTATTCTGAATTCGCTGAAGGCGATTAATTTATAATCAGATATGCCATATAACAAGGAGTTACAATAGTCTATACGAGATGTAAAAAAGGCATGAACTACATTTAAAAAGTGATTCTTGTGTAAAGAATGTTTTTAAACAGTGGATGTTCTTAAGATGGTAGTGGCAGCTCGGCATACTGATGTGACATGTTCATGATGTTAAACATTGGTAAAAAATAACCCCAGATTTTTTACTGACCCATTAGGGGTAATCGAAGATGCACCATCTGTAATGCTGGTGTCTTTGGGATTTAAACAATGTGGTGATGCCAAATATAAAATATTTGTTTTATTACATTTAGTTTTAGAAGATTTTGAGTCATCCATAGCCGGATATCGGCAATACAATGTTCTAAATTCTTCAAGGAAGAGGAGAAATTTAACCATTGTCAGGATCCAGTATATATACAGCTGTGTGTATCAGCATACAAGTGATTTTAACCATATCGCTCGAAAGCCCAGAGGGACGGGTATACATTTGAAAACCAGAGGACCAAGAACTAACCTGGGTACACCAGATAAAAAAAACAAATGTCAGATAAAATAATGAACAGACCTCTCGGGAGCATTGTTCCAGATAGGATCTAAACCATTCAATACTCACCTGACAGACCAAACGTCTTTTAACCAGAAAAGTACATTATGGCCAACTTATCAAATGCAGCAGACAGGTCCAGAAGAACAAGTATTACTGGCTTACCTTGATCAATTGACTTTAAAATTCATTTTTCATCAACCAATGTTTACATCAACGTCATCTTCTAATATAAATAACATATCATTAGTAAAACATTATAAGACGAGGACCCCAAAAGGGGGCCCTGAGAGCACCTTTGTAAACATTTTCCCCTTCACTTTTAATACTACCCAATTTTACTCGTTGTTTACGTCTCGATAGTAACTGAGAAATAATTCACATGCAGATTGTGATAAGCCATATGCTCGTAGTTTAGATATAAATAGTTTATTGGGTATGCAATCGAAAGCACGAGAGAGATCCATTAAGACAACACACACTACTTTACCTGTTTCTATTGATTTCTTTATATTTTCAACCAGACGTAAGAGAATAGTTTCACAACTATGTCGTTGTCTAAACCCAGATATATAGGGGCTAAAAACTTTTTCAAAATATACCGACACCTGAAACAACATTCAGATATGCCCACGCCGAGATTCGAACACTGGTGTTAGTGATCTTTGGTCAACACGCTACCGCTAGACCACGGAGGCGCCCAAACACACTTATATATATATATATATATATATATATATAATATATACAGCCATAACCCGTTAATCAGGACATCGTTTATCCGACAAATCCACCATCCGACACATTGCTGCCTGTGACGGATTTAGCTCTATTATAAATGACACTAATTCGAAAAAATCGTGTTCCGTGTTCCGACTCCGACACTTCATTTCGCCAACAGAATATGACATTTCAATGTAAAATTAACTCGATAATCCGACAACACGAACATTTTGTGAAATATTTCCGCTGGTTTAGTCATGCAAGACGCACTGTCTCGTGGTCAGTAATGGTTCATTAACATGCCCACCCGCGATAATTGCTATATCGTAACCAATTACAATCACCCTTGACTATACACACGACACACGATGCTTCCATTGCCAGTTTAGCCAATCATAATCATTCATGGCTAATTAAAAATACAAACGTGTGATCTTTCCAATGAGCAGATCATGCGTTAATCTCATGGACTTAAGTGACACAAATATTTCTTTATAGTGTCTGTAATTAACAAACATCCAAGTGATCAATGGCTTCCATGCCATTCCATATCTTGCGCACGGTTATTGAATATTGGTTTAAATACAGAGGTATATCTTTATGATCTAAAAGTGAGCTCCGGTGGCCTAGCGGTTAAGCACCCGGCACTGGGTGCCAACGGTCGCAGGTTCGGATCCCGTAAGAGGTCGAAACTTTTCCAGGGATTAATTTCTCGGCTCACTACATCGTGGGTGGGTGGCTGACCACGTTAAATGGCGCTGCCGTCTCCACTGAATTATTTAAAATAAAGGGGGACGTTAAAAACCCTCTAAGGACGTAAAACACTCTGGCAGTGACCACCCTCAGGGTATTTCGGCTCCATCTTTCCGTACTGCTCCCCTGTGAGTGGTGGGGGAGGAGATTTCTCAACCACTCCAACATAGAGGCTGTGCTGATTAAGCGACAGCCTGGGGATTCTCCCCGAACAACAAAACCAAAACCTTATGATCTAAAATGTGTAACACAGATTACCGGTATGTCACGGACTCGATATACCGACATTCTCGTTTAACCGATTCTGACACACACACACACACACACACACACACACACACACACACACACACACACACACACTCTCTCTCTCTTTCTCTCTCTCTATATATATATATATATATATAAAGATGTATATTAGCTACTAAGATTCAGTGTAGAGTATAATAAATGTATTCTGCTTCTTCTATAATAGGTCAATAAAATATCATAGGGAGAAAGAGAACGAAATATACGTAACGTTGTCCTCATTTCTTCCCATTAGGGAAAGTCTGTCCAAGGCATTGTCCAAATGACAAAATTATCGCATTTGGTTAAGAAAAGTATTTTGTTTTAAATTACTATGACAATGATGACTTCTCGGACAAATGATTAAAAGGTTATATGAACCAGGTAAATTCTACATTAGTTAAGAAAAGCCAGCTGATATACTAAATAGTCAATAGCCTGAGAAGAACATAATAACTCTGAGAGATCTGAGATGACTACTTTCAAAAATACAATGTTCTCTTCAGAAAGTGATATCCTCTTAAACTATTAGCAAAAGAAGCTACCAGATCCTTCTATCGAAATCTTGCTAATCTCAGATATTAGACTACCATATTAACTTTCTATTGGTGGACGTTTAGGAATTAAGACGTTATTTGATAAGATCACATATACTATTTATAGGCGAAATGTGTCAAGTGGTAGAGTGACTTCTGTTCCTGTATTTTGAATAAGTTTACATAAGATGTAACTGTAGCTGGTATTGGCCATCAAATCTGATCTAACTCTGATACTGAAAATAAACATACTCGTAAGCCATAATGTATGTTTCTGCTTTCAATATCACGAAGATACCAGTTAATGGTTTTTACCTTCCCGGACAATTTCTACCGTATTACTAATCAAATTGAATTTAAATAGATACGCTGGTTACGGTATCACGTTGTGTGCTAATTATCTTTAGAAAGGTTTCTTTCAAGTATCAAGAATATTAGTAGAAGTTGAAGCTTTGATAATGGGAAAGATTAGACGACTGTTAATTAGATATAAGCATAAGATTGATTTGGTTATACCATAAAACAGATACACCCTTATCCGGATCTACTGAAACACGTATCCCGTTTCACTATATAAATAGCGGAGAAAAACGCATTAATGATAGAAGCATACCATCTGTTGATGTCTTCAATATGTCTTCAATGTTCACCTTGCCAAATTATATTTTTGGGCCTATTTATATTCATCATTTAATATTTGTGGTTATTTTATGTTTCCTTTTAGAGACTTTGTCATTATTATTATCAGCAGCAGGACTATCATGATTATCATCATCATCATCATCATCATCATCATTAAATTACTGAGTTTGATACCAAGGGTATTGATCAAACGTTTTCTGAATAACAAAGTGATAAATTAATCATAAATAAGGTATTATATGCAAATACAGATAACAATGAGAAGAGCTAATATAATAAATCTGATCGATTTGATAAGAACAATATCAACACAAACAGATATAAAACTAAAACAAAATACATCAGGGATGACAAGATTCTTGTTTCTGTCCTCAAGACCCACGATGGCTTTGAGATAAACCGAAAGGTTTGTGTTTATTCCAGATATTTTCAATTTTAATTAAAGCACGTGACTATTTGAGTATCTTATTATTACTTTGATTGTGTAGACATTATCCAGGTATTATGTAGGTAGGTTATAACTAAGTATCATACAAACATTACTTTTCATTCTCTTAGACATATCTTATTTCATTATTATCATGAAGTTTGACGGGTAACAGTTATTTCCTCCGAGATATCTCGCTATACAATTATTATAAGTTTACAATGTCGGTATCCCATTATGGTTCTCAATTAGTGTTTGTATATGATAACTGTTGTTAGATAATATGAGTTACTGATTATTGTCTTATCTCTAAGTAAATATATTCTGTATATTAATGTTCAGCTATTTTGTTTTGTTGAATAAATCGGATGTTTGTAACAGGATAGTTTATTACTACGGCAACATTTCTGTATCTCTGTGTCCCATTTCTGTCAAGTCAGCTCCCCAGTCTGTTATTGTTAAATATGTCCTACGATGGGACATGGAGCAGACAGCAATCTTCTGTTCCATCAAACAAACCGTGACCTTAAGGTCAGCTTCATTGTATCACTGCTCTTAGCTAGAGTTATTTTTATCTAAGTAAACCCTAATATAATAATATTCCCATATAATTCAATTCAACTCAAAATTGAATTATACACTCCTCTTATCATATGCAGTTATATTTGGATGTATAATGTTGTTCTTTAGGGAATTCTCCAGATTTAATAAACATGAGTCAAACATGTATTATGGGAAAATGTTAGTACACCTCACAGCTTGCAGACATTTCTTAGACAATAATGAAGGGATTATGTTTGCTGTTTCCAAATTAAAGATTCAGTTAGCTAAAGTAACAACAGCGTGATTACAATCAGTAATATTCAACGTATATAAGTAAGGCGTTCACTTGAAATTTGTAAGCTGATTAACAAGAGAAGAATGATTGAGAAGTGGAACATGATTGTTAATAATATTTAGAATGATAGTCTTTTATTCTATAAAATGCTATAACACTTCAGTGGTTACGTCAGATTGATATCTAAACAGGCATATTACCTATATTCAGGAAGCAGACAAATAAAGGATATCTGCAAAGAACAATTAATTGCTCGGATTACATATATATATATATATATATATATATATATATATATATATATATATGTATATATATATATATATATATATATATATATATATATATATAATACTAAATCTTTATTTCAGACTCTCAGTCCATAGTAATACAATACAAGCAAATAATTATAACGATAAAAAAATATATTATATACAACATCAGGCAGGTCATTTTACATAATATCACATTAAAAACAAACAAGTTATCTGTGGGGCATAAACATGATTAAAACAGAGGTTATACTGAACATAGAATATCATTTGCTAGTGTGTAAAGTATTAACCCAGTAGCCCCAGATAAGAGAAGACAACGGAACAGAAGATAAAACAACACTCATAATAATACTATTTGAACTGGACTCTAAGCTTATGGATAACATTTGTGATATGTTTCCTTTGTAATTCCTCAAAGGCAGATATGCCTTAGGGAACAAACATTTCACTTGCGCTACAATGTTTATCCAGTTTCATTAGTTGGCTAAGGCTATTATTATAGCCTACACATAGTTTTTCATAAAGGTTTCAGAAGAATCATACCAGAATTATGTACAGTATAGGTTAGTACAGTATGATTTAAATAATACCTTGACATCATCAGAACAAAAACTAAATGTTCTAATCACCATATTTGCATTGGTATAGAATTTACAAAGTTGTCTTTTCATATCAGATTTACATGAGTAGGTTTCTATTTTTACATCTAAATATCTAGAATTATTAACATATTCTAACTGATTATTACACAAGTACAATGGTGGAGATTTAAGATCTTTAAGTTTCTTTGGTTTAAAATAACATGGTCAAACGTTTCTTACTATTATATATAATATCATGACCAGACCCATATTTGTCACAAATGTTAAGTAATTTTTGCATTCCACACGGTGACATACTCGATATACACAAATCATCAGCATATGGAGTATGGTTAATGAGTGGTCCACGTAAACGACAACCAATGTTACTTTTTGATAAAGTCAAACTCAAATCATCAATGTATACATTAAAGAGAAGTGGTGACAGTATACCACCTTGCTTGACACCATTAGTAACAGTAAAAGTAGTGGAGATCGCATTTACCCATTTCACCGACATATTTTGATGTTGGTACCAAAAAGCAATAATACGGATTAAATATTTGGGCATACCTTTGGCCAACAGTTTATTAAATAGTGTAAAATGATTCACACGGTCAAAAGCCTTAGAGGCATCTAAAAAAGTCACAAATACTGGGATATCATGTTGTTTATAAAATTCAATGCATTCTTTAAGAAGATAAATACACAAATTAGTAGAATGACCTTTTTAAAAACCAAACTGGTATTCTGAAGTCCAAAGAAATTCTTCACACCTTGTAAACAATATTGTTTCAAATATTTTTGAAACCACAAAGACTAGGCCAATTGGCCTGTAGTTTTCTTTATCTGAGAGTATGCTATTTTTAATTTTAACAAATGGTATTATAACAGAATCAATCATAAATTGGGTAAGTAACGGTGTGTAAGCATTGAGGTAAAACCTAAAGATAATCTACCCGGAGGATTTACCCCTTTTCAGATTCTTGACAGCATCAGCTACTTCAGCTACAGAAACATGCATACCACTGTCAAAATTAGTATTACGCAATGTTGTTATAACTTTATTTTTATATTTACTTTGATCAACACAGTTAAGAATTGATTCATAATGTTCTCGCCAGCCTTCTGCCATGGCACCTTCCCCAGAAATATTACCAACTGAATTAACTGGTTGAAGTCTATTTCGGTTCAACTTCTTAAACGATTTCCAGAATGAAGCAGCTTTGGTTTTTTCTTCGTTTTTTTTTTACAGTAACGGAGAGCATATTTGAAACGAGAGCGACTAAATTTCATATGATTATAAATAGCACCTTGGCGAGGTTTACCGATTATGAGCCAAATGTGAAAGACATCCCTGGCTATGGAGTGACTATCCTTCACATGTTCATTCCGACCTGGGATTTGTTGGCTACAATGCGGTTTAATGTTGGGTACACAATCTTCGACAGCTGTTTGTAAAACTTGAATAATATTGTTATAAAAATTACAGTTATCACATAACAATAAAACATAATGAATATCAGTCTCTGTCTGTCAGTAGCATTATTATATTTAGTTATGTCTTCATCATATATATATATATATATATATATATATATATATATATATAAACAAACAAATTAAATCGACTTTATGAAGATAACACACGGTTTTAAAAATTGATCACTTAATACCAGGTGATAACTAGAATATGCAAGACCGTTTTTTCATTTCTATTATATTCCTCTTCGGTATCCTTAACGTAACTTTTACACAGTTTACTGTTTTAGTTACTTTTGACAACAGATAATTCCTGTATTTCTGTTGGTTGCACATTATTATTACAGCGATTACTAGTAATGAGTAGATCTAATTTTGTTAATGCATATAGAAATTAATAATTAATGTACAGGAATTTTGTTATTGTTTTTCATGAAGTAAA
This sequence comes from Paralvinella palmiformis, assembly GCA_025642065.1. Classification (NCBI taxonomy): domain Eukaryota; kingdom Metazoa; phylum Annelida; class Polychaeta; order Terebellida; family Alvinellidae; genus Paralvinella; species Paralvinella palmiformis. The sequence continues at coordinate 180,304 of JAODUP010000195.1, read as the reverse complement.
TAATTGCAAACAAAATACTGTTTGTAATATCACGTTGAGATATGAAAAGTGATTTTTGAATTATAATTTATGTCGGATAAATATATCTTAATTAAGTATTGTTATTTATTTTTTGTCAGATCAAAATTCACTCAGATAAACAAGATAATTCTTGGTAGAGAGAAATTGTAACAGAGTTTCCTTTTGATGCTAACTTTCAGAAATCTCCAAGTATTTTGACCAAAGAGTTACAATTATGTTATACCAACAATGTAGATATTTAATTCAAATGGATGAGACATTTTATTATTTAATTAATGTAAGACCACCTATGTAAAACAGTGGAACTTTGTTAACCGTCAGATAAGTCACATGTTATATGGCGATACACCATTTTTCTTAAGTGGCTCTACCTAGAGTTATCTCATATCGGCTAGCATCAGAGGTAAACAATATATAAGAAAGATATTTTTTATTTGGAGACTCGAAAAAGAAATATATGAGAATTATGCAGTTTTAAATTAAGTATTTGTTTGGTATCGCAACAAACATTAAGCTACACTATAAACATAAAATAAAATAAAATATATGTAGCCCAGTTAGTAAGGGGTTTGTTTATAGTCACAATCACGAATATCATTGCCAAAACACAACCACATTCTTTCAAACTATGGATTAAATAAGTTTGAACTACATTTTATAGTACCTGTACTATCCTCAATAATTATGAGGATGATTTGGATCACCAAATCTGGAAGTTGTGTACTCCCCCCTAAATATTATACTGCGAATTAAGAATATCTTACTTTGAGGTGGATTTTATTTTACCCAGGAGTTATATATATATAAATGTGGTACCTATTCATAAGCCCATTGCTTAATATTGAGAGAATATTAGGTTTATCCAATTTACTCTGATCGAGTGTGGGGCAAGTGTAACAGTTGATAAGAGGAAACACTGCGTAGTAATTAGTTTTATATTTAAATTAGTTTTATAAATAGACGAGAAGTATATAAGGACATGTATTATTTTGAAAAGAATATACAGATCTTCGGGCTCCACAAAAGCAAAATAATTAAGTTCTGAGTCAAACATATGTTTTTAGCATTTTGGGCACACTGCACGATTAGAAAGGAGAAGAGAAGCGAAAAACTGGAAACACCCCACACAGCCATATATCCTCGTTTGAAGCTCTAGCATAATGTGGAAATCCCGGAAAAGTAGTTATTTTATGACTGTCGCTTAAGCATCAATATATAGAAGTGAAATATATGTCTTTCGGTTAACGATGGTTTTACATAATGGTTGTAACCGTATTATATTTTTGCGTATTTTTCATAATTCTTTTCACACGATACTATTTATAATGAAGGTTATTGATGTACTAACGAGATACGTAATTTAATCATGAGCTCAGTTGTCTATGCGAGTAAGTTATGAAACACGTTAACAACAGTACGTGTGCCGTCTATTAAGGAAGATACATTAAACAATTTAGTATTTAGTTAATTTATGCAAGTGTACAGGATATGTCGGAAAGAAATTATAATAATAAGATTATAAAGGACAATCATCACAATTGACTCTAATATGCTACATGTTCTGATATATATTATATATGTATCGATCTATAGATCGCTCATTCAATCAATTAATCCATCGATCCATCCATCCACGAATCCATCAATCCATCTATCCAAAAACTCATCCATTCATCCATCCATCCATCCATTCATTCATCCATCCATCCATCCATCAATTAAATCTATCTGTCTGTCTTTCTGTCTGTCTGCCTGGATCTATTGTCTATTTTCATAGGTCTATCTGCCTATCTGTCCTATTTATTTATCTCTTTTCTCAAAATACCATTCACTTTTTCTCTCTTTCTCTTACTCATCCGTACTAAATACTAAATGTTTTTTTTTATTAAATTAATTATGTTTAAATTTTATTATGAATATTACTAACTGTTTTCCAGTAACATAAAAATTATTGTTCATATTTCTGGTAAATTAATTAATAAATGTTATTATGATAGCTCCCGTGAGTGTTATGTATCTTCTTAACACTATGATAACACTATGATAAGTCGTTACAAATAACCCACAGGAATAATGTTACTATTTGTGTGTATTATATTTAATCCAGTGCAGAATATTCATGTAGCTGTATATATCTGATTTGATATTTATAATTTTCATGAAACATCTTGTATAGGTCATATATAATTTTACATAAATTAATAACAGTGTATAGAATCTATATATTGTTATACATTTATATAAAAAAAAGGATAGATATGCATCACATGCTAACCATGTAATAATTATACTGTATGGAATGGAAATCATAACAACAACTACTAGTAATAATACTAATAATAATAATAATAAAATTAGTAATAATAATAATAATAATAATGTATATTTAATAAAGCGCCCTTACTAGCAGGATCCATTCAAAGGCGTTCTACAAATAATTAGTGTTCGGGGTGACTTTCTAATGGACACCAGTTCACACAGGTATTCTGGTGCCATATCATCGATAAATTTATAAGATATTAATAAAATCGTGAAATGGATAAGCTGTCTAACAGGTAGCCAATATAGATTTTGAAGAATTGGGGTGATATAATCACATTTTCGAGTATTTGTCACTATGGGAACTGCACAATTCTGAATTGCTGAGGGAGGATTAATATTATACTAAAATATGCCATATAACAGGGAGTTACAATAGTCTGTACGACATGTAACCAAGGCGCGTGTACTACAGTTACAAGTGCTTCTTGTGTCAATAATGCTTTTGAACATTGGATGTTCTTAAAATGGTAGTAGGGAGGTCGGCATACTGATGTGACATATTAATACATTCATCAAAAATAACACCTATATTTTTTACTGAACCATTAGTGGTAATCGTATATTCAGCTAGGAAAAGCTGAAACAAAAAGATTACTTTTATCTTCTTTTTGAAGGTATCAAGGATCTTGGTTACTGGAAGCAGCAGCCTTTCTGAAACATTTATTACCGTATGTCACTCCACGTGTTGTTGGTACAGCTAAGAATGCTCCAGACTCAGACCGTAGAGACCTTGTCCGCTGATACGGTACGATCAGTTCCTCTAAGTACTGAGGGGCAGTCCCTTGAAGTGTATTAAAAGTGTACATCAAAATCTTGTACTGTGACATATATATAACCGGAAGCCAATGCAGGGAGTTCAAGACTGGTGTTATATATTCTCGTTTATGAGTGCGAGTGACTAACCTGGTAGAATAATTCTGTACTTTATGTAGCCGTGTCATCAGTGTGCTTGGAAGACCATACAGGAGAGCGTTGCTGTAATTTAGCCGAGATGTTATCAGGGTGTGTACCAGTGTTTTTCAAGCATCCAATGTGAGGTACCGCCTGATATGACCAATATTACGAATTTTGGTAATAATAGGCTTTGGTTATTGCATTTACTTGCCTCTCCATGGTAAGGGATGTATCAAAATATACTCCTAAGTTCTTCACTGACAATGCTACAGAAATAGTATTCTTACCTACCTGAAGCCGTAATTCCTCATTTATCCCAACCTCATGTTTTGGGTTAAAGATATAATGAGCTCTGTCTTTTCCTTGTTTAACTTAAGCATGTTTCCACTCATCCAAGTACTGATATCAGCCAAGCAAGCTTCCAATTTCTTTGCAACGTCGTACCAAGTTGTTTTGGGCATGATCACCATATAAACCTGGGTATCATCTACATAACAGTGGTAGAGCAAATTATGTCGGTAAATATCGCATCAATTGGTTTTGAATACAAACAGTATTTACGTGGTCCAAATACCGATCATTGTGGTACCCCAAAATTCAGGCACTTACCTACTGATGTTGTCATTCATATGGCAACACACTGAGATCTGTCACTCAGATAAGATTTGATTCAGGAGAGGGGACTTCCGGTTACTTCAAATGATTGCTCAAGGCACGCAGATAAGTCAAGCAGAATTAATGCTGCCATACATTTCCTATCTAAAGCTTCAGCAATGTCATGATGGACCTTTAGGAGCGCGGTCTCTGTAGAGTTGCTGGTACGGTAAGCTGACTGAAGATTATCATGCAGTCTGTGACTACTCAAATGGATCTCCAACCGCTTAGCAACCAGCTTCTCCAAGCAAGAAAGGCAGATTAGAATTTTTCAATTCCTCTTTATCCTGATTTGTCTTCTGCAGCAGTGGTCTAATGTTGGCCTTTTTGAAAGAAAGCGGAACCTTGGACTCCACCAGTGATTTTTTATAATAGCCGTAATCAAAGGAAGCAGGTATTCCAGCACTTCTTTCAACAGGTATGTATGTAATGGGTCTAGTTCACAAGATTTTGAGGGAGACTTAATGATAATATCACGTACCTCGTCTTGAGTGACAAGCAAGTGTTGTCAGAGGCTGTCCTTTAAATTTTATATCAGCGCTCATCACGACAGCGTCGCTTATTTGTGATTATCAATGCCGTCTCTAATGCTTGTAAATTTCCTCATGAAGAAATCACTAAACTTGTTAGCCAAGTGCTCATCAGATGAATGGCTTGGCAGAATGATTTCTCCTTTATGTCCCATCAAATTCTTAGTGATTTTGAACAGACATTTTTTACTGTTCCCACATTCCGCTATCTTGTCTGAATAATAAGTCCTCTTGGATCTCATGAGAAGCTTTCCTACTTCACGACATTTTTCTTTGAATAGCTGATAATGGATCTCCAGCTTTGTTTTCCGTCGCAGTCGTTCAGCTTTCCGACGATTGTGTTTTCCTTCGCGAAGTTCTTCTGTATATCAGGGAGCATTTGGCTTCAGGGTTATAGTTTTCCTCTGCAGAGAGGCAAGTTTATTGATCAAAACCTTAACATCCGAATTACATGCTTCCACAAGGTCATCTACAGCGCCACTTGTGCATAATAAGGTGGCAGATGATTTGATGTCCTCGATGAAATCTGGCACAAAAATAGCACAATGCCTGCGGAAAGTGATCTCTTTTTTTACAATTCAGTGTGACTTGAAAGGCAAAATTGTCACCTGAGTCTTTACCTCTACAATCATACAGACATGGGTCGACAATAGACCGACTTCCCTTGATGATGGAGCTGCTTTCTCTTGTAATGGTGACATCTAGTGTGTGGCAACGGATATGAGTCACTGCAGTAACATGTTGTACAAGACCATAAACATCAAGTTTATCCGTGAATCGACGAACATTGGAAATCAAAATGGAAATTTAAATATCCCATAATAATGACCTCCTGGGATATGGTTGTTAGTCAGTCAAGATAATTTGACCACTCGTTTGAAGCTTTGAAGTGATTCTGTCCAGAAGGAGGTGGACGATAGATGATATACAATCTCATCTGAGTCTTTCCAGCTTTGAGGACAATTCCATGTGTTCAAATTACGTAAATATACCGTTAGTAGTGGATTGGGTTATATTCAGGACTAATCCATCCCCGAACAGAACCGCCACATCGCCGCCGCGTTTATCTGGTATTGCCACGTGCAGAATATCATAGCCAGGAGGTACCAACTCAGACAATACCTGGACATCGATGGAAGTACCCAGCCAAGTTTCTGTCAACGCCAGTATATCGATGTTGCGAGATGTCACTAAGTAATCGAGTAAAACAAATAAACAAACTTACAGAAGAAATATGAAAGGCCACAACGTGCATCATTTGCTTATCCCAGACATATGATACCGAATACACAAAACGTTATTAAACGAACTTTACATGTAACAAGTAGCAAATATGCCTCAACATTGTATCCAATCATCCCACCAACATCCACTCAAGTCTATCAATACCGGAGGGCATCCTCAAATTTATTTGGTAAATCACTTAAAGAACTGCTGAGTGCTTGTTATACCTTAAATATGCCAATAATTTTGGAAACCAATGGATTTGTTCTTTTTAACCTTGAATCTTTCATCTCTTCATAAAAAAAAAATGTGGTAATCTCGGATGTTAGTTAATAGGTCCTGGATACATTAAAAGGAGACGTTCAACCATTAAACCACAATACAGTTAAACTATACAGAGTGTACACGATTAATTGTAAGTACTTTAATAGTTAGAACAAAAATGTCGGAGGATACATATACGAGTTGATCATGATCTACAAACGGATGCTCTTGTGGAGATTTATGTTTATTATTTAACAAGTTATAACAAACTAACATGTTATTTCGATTGATTGATGTCTGGAATTATGATTTTAGAAAGTTTTCATTAATGTATTATCTAAACTGGAATTACACATCTTTGATATATAATTATTCTTCTTCTTCAATCGGATATTACTATTTCGCTGACAACTAAATGATTATTTTATAATCATGCAATGTATTATTTTGGACAATTCTTTTACTCAAAAATTAAATCGTTCATTCTCCATTAAAATAACATTTTCATTCCTACTGAAACATGTTACTGACCTATTTGATTAAGATATACTTTAACATATCAAAGTCACGTTATTATCATATTATACATCTCTTAAGTAAAATTATTATCTCGTCAACGAACTATCACTATTAATGAGATAAGATGTCTATTTAGATTTATACAATGTGTTTAGTCCTATGTAAATATTAACCAATTTTAATTCAGCGTTTTGTTCCAATTCACAAATTTACTTGCTCAAAATTATTATTTCATCCCTTTCTTTGTTGATTCAGCGATGAAAACGTTGCAGTTGCATTTGTTATCTTATTAGGCATGAGGATATAAAATACGATATGTTGGTGTACAAAATTTAGATAAATAGATCCTATATCTATTGATACTAAATCCTACTATATGTTAACAAAATCAACTGTATGTGATATGTCATCGTGGATAGTTTGCTTTTGATAATTTAAATCATGAATATTAAGATGAATTGTTTTATTTTGTTGTCAAGAACGTAGATTTATTATTATTATTATTATTATTATTATTATTATTATTGCTATTCAAAACTTTATAAAGTATTATAAAATGGTAAAGTAAGATTTATTTACAAATCAGCATGAAAGGTCGCCTATTACAGCATGTAGGTTCAAGCCTGGTTCATATCCTTATGGAGCTATATCTACGTATACTATTAAGCCAATTCAATTTCTCGAGGACCGCAGTTCATTCACAGAACTCATCTATATCCAACATGTATATATGTATTTGATAAATAATGTTCTATTCTATTACTTTCGGTACTACTTCAAGTACAACAACACTGCTTCTAAACTGTTAGATACATCAGAGCACAATAAAGGTCAGTTGGTATTTCTGTGTGTTTGTCTGAGTTAATCATCATTGATAATGTTTATAGACAATTGCACAATATATTATATAAACCTTACATTTACAACTTCGGCAAACATCAATATTTAGGATATCTAGTCACTATGTAGAACATGTGAAAAGGGATATCTAGAACTAATTAAATGATGGCACCTTTACTAAATTCTACATCGAATGTGATGCATACTACATCAAATAAAAATATTGACCAGTCGTGGTAATGTGTACTGTTGTGTGAAGGAAATCTGATACAATCTGATACAAATCCCGTAGCAGATTATAACAATCAACCACTAAAACAGCTTTCTACACATCCACTAATATTGATGATCACCAGTCACTAATATAATTTACAACTCAGCCACTAACATAGTATCTGACTCACCCATCCACTTATTACCCCACGGAACCATTATTATAACCCTTCATGAAATCATAGTCCCCCACAAAGTCGCTAAACGTCCCATATATAGCCCTAAGTTAGTATCGAATGCAATGATCTTATAGAAAACACGAATACACAACTTTGTAATACGGATTACATTACACACCGCGCTAAGTAAAATATATATGGTATTTTATCGAAAGAGGTCTTTCCTTCGCCTTTTTATCTCTTCCTGACGTTACGAGCGCAAAGACTAATCAAAGTCTCCACTTTCAGTCTGTTGGAAACCAGAAAGTTATTATCTGTCGTAATTACTTTTTTGGAAGTTGAATAATGTTAGTTTAAAATCTCGGCACCGTAAATATTTTAATAATTTTCACGAATATTATCCAATCTCCTCTCGGTATTTCCTCCTCCATATAAGATCTAATCAGTTTCTGTGTGGTCACCTAAGCCCCAGGAATATGAAGAACGCTTAATTACATATTTTAGTATTTACACAGCATCGACAGATTGCTGAGTGTGAAAAACCAAATGAGAATTATTTTGGTGAAAGTCATTCCCCCTATTTAGAGTATTACCACAGTAAATATCAGATACATATTGTTACATTTAGCAGTTTTCGACTTTCTGTGTGGATTTTAGTTAATGCATAAAGATGTTTAAAGCTTTCTTCAAACTGATCTTATCAGTATGATTATCTTACTTAATTTCTTAATCCTGTAGTTGTATTATCAAAGGTATTCTCTAGGGTCGACATTGACAAAATACGAGATCGGAATAGTACAGTGTATCATAATCAGAGAACATATTTATTCAGTGAATTCATTTGTGTTGTCTACACGACATCATCTGATGTGAATAGATACATGCACAGTACATACTGTGATGCAGTGGCATGTGCGGTTATAGCATGACGTATACAGAACAATATTCAAATACATTTACTAATTTCAAAAATGTCCATTTATATTTTTATTTGTTGTAAATGAAATACCAAAGGTATAGGCTTATGGCCAATATTTAGCAGAACAAGATTTTCAGACTAAATTATATTTGAATGCACAAGAAACGTTAATTTAGGAAATGCGATTTTATACCTGTAAACAAAGAAATTAATTAGGGAAAATTCCATGTACAGATGTATGTATGTATGTGTTTCAAGGCCCGGTCTAGTATTAATGCCAAAGTACTCGACCGGCCGATCTAGTTTCGATTTTAATCGAAAAACAAACAAAAAACGAGTACAGAGCTACAGGCTAATACTAACAGCTACCCATCAAATAACCAAAGACACGACCTGTTTATTAACTCGTGACATATCAAACAACAAGCACACACATGAGTTCACATACTATACCCCGTCAAATCTTGGACACATGCCTTCTGGTTATGAATCTAATTGGCGTAACATGGCAACGTCACAATCAACACTCGCAGCTTCCCAACTGACCAGTGTAATGAGTGTTCCGGAATTTATCTGAATACTGTAGATCTGTTTAAGTTGGCGAATATTAATGGCTAAAATGGCGAGTTACAAAATATCGTCATTTTTCCTGTCGCCAAAATATTATATTGTACATAACTTCATATTATACTCTGAACGCACTACTTTGAAAACACACTGAACATGTGTAATATTCTCATTCATTTAACAATCGGTTCACATGACAATTTATAATAAAACAATCACTTGTTTAAAGATCATTCATCCCTGACATTGTCCCCATGAGAATCACTCATAATAGCGATCAACAGTCCTGTTTTTTCCCAGACATGTTTAAGAACACCAGTTTGTCGAGTAGCAAAATCAAATGTATGAATTGAGTGTCTGCAATTTTTCGATTGGATGTCAAGGAGTCACTGACTTTATCACTGTCCCAGGCATTGATTTTGCGTACGAGATTTGTTATAATTTATATTTGTTTGCTGATAATAGACAAATACTATGAAAACATTATATTTTACACCTCCTTATCTACAGTTTGATGTAACATTCTCATCGTGTTAATTGCAATTTGTCTTTAGCTCGCTTATCAGTTAGCTTTGTTGTCATTCAATCATGGTAACGGTTTGTCAATTACTGGTTCAGAATGGAATTACTCATTGCACAAAGGCCCATGATCTAGTCTGCTTTAGATTTGGTTATGGTTAGTGAATAACGGTGTGCTTTGAAATATGGTTTCCCCCAAAAGGCTTAGAAAAGAAAGCAAAAATCAACTTTCCTGACAGACCGAAATTTGCCAGTTTTTGCTGTCACTAATATGTTCAAAATGACGAAATTATGCCTAAACACTAGATGTCTAAGATCAGTCAGCGGGAATTTCAGCACTTTTTTCTATTTCAATTACTGTTGTGTTTTTCGGGTATACGTCTTTGTTAAAAATCTGGAAATTAATATAAGGAGTGAAGGAGCCAACTGTACAGACATTTAAATAATATTTAAATTGGTTGTGTGAGTAGAAACGTCGTAATACGTTTTGTATTTCATGGATCAGTTTGAGCTGGCAGCCATCTGGATAATTAATTATGCGATAGTATATACACGCATGCTCAGTGAATGCAAACGGAGAGTGATGACGTAACCAACAACTTACGTATGATAGTATTTCACTGGGCAAAGGTACGTCGGTGTTTACTAAGAGAGAAAGGATAGTACCGAATATTCATGATGATTCCATATAAGGTTATTGAATCCTGCCAGGAGACAAACTCCGCGTACGTACAAACGTGTACGCGCCGTTTTATTGAACCATTGTCAGTTACAATTATGATATTTAAAAGGTTTATATAATTTTAAGTCAATGTATTTCACACAAAGAAAACAATATATTGAAACTATGGGATAAATCTGGAAAGAATAATGATACCGAAGAATTACCTTTACGTGTATTGGTGCATTGTAAACAGGACGGCGTAATTAACTCAGTGATCAACTCATAATCTTAATTTTCATGGGGGTCTGTAACTTTTGCATTCACTCGGTCTAGTGTCAGCACAGCTGGTCTAGTGTTAAAATATTTTACTAGACCTGCAGGTCCAGTAAGGCTATAAGTTAGTTTCACACACCGCGACGCTACTATGAATAACACATTTACGTATAATGTTATCTCTTAGATCCACTACAGTTATACTAGGATTGTCTGAAAACTAAATTACTCAAAATGTTCATAATTTCACTATATTGATGAAATTAAACACCGAAGACATTTAGAAGAAAAAAACACATCAGCAAGCAAATATTAGGTACACATATACATTAATCTTTTATAAGAGAAGATTACTGATTCTTAGGTAACATATTCACTATCAATAAACATACTCTAGTATTCCAGATGTTTAGGTAAATAACCTAAATCGAAGCATGACACCATTTATTTCGTTCTTTATTTTAATATAATAACACTTCCGTATCAAACAAATCTCAGCGGAATGTACATGCACGCCTTTATTAAATGTAACACACACACACACACACACGCGCGCGCGCACACACACTCACACACACACACATATATATATTATGCATACCATTATACAATTGCCATCCACTCTCTCATTCACTAAGACAAAGGTCAGACCTTTGATAATATGTTACTGTAAAGTATTATGCGGATTGCGATATTTAAGATCATATAATTAAGATTCCAATATAAGTTTAGTAGTGTGCACAATATAGCATTTACTTGCCAGTGAGTCAATGTGCAACCATGTGATCGAAGTGAATAGGTGTGTTTGAGGAATAATGTTGGGGTCTTGTTTCTTTTCGGCTACGTTAAGCATTGTGTGATCATAAATATTTATTTCTTTATTTTGTATTATATAAAATGTTGGGTGCACACTTTGTTTACAAAGATTCCTCACTTTAAGAAGGCTAGTTAAGTAATTATCTACAAATAAATCTGATAAATATTCACAGATTATTTCTAAGTCCTTACTGATATTTACGCCAATTTGTTATTTCGCATATATGTATTTCAGTTAGCCTTAATTACTTTCAATTTAAGAAATGAACAATTCAATCGAAATTTTCATTATGATTATAGTTTCATTTACTTTCCTTGAATATTAGCAATCAAAAGTTTGATATATACTGATATTACAAACCAAGAAAGAAGAGTTATTTATATTTTTAAATAATCCTTGGTCTCCTCTTTGAGTACTGAATTTTGGTTATCACAAATAACAAATTATAATGAGTTAACTTCCCTTTAAATTAATTACTTAAATATTTTGTTAATTATGGTACATTTGGTTTACAATAATTCTGCTATAATTACTTTTTGTATCAGTACAATCTGGTATTAACGGAAGTATACGTTTTGTAATAATCATATATATACATATCCTCTGCAATAATTTATTTTGATCAACCAGGCAAACATTTATAGCTGAATAAGAACATGCATCTGTCATGGACCAGTAACAAAATTATGGTTTTGATGGAAGAACCTTATCAGTTCTACTTCTTCATTTTAATACTGAGTGGCTGTGCTGTAGTATCTGATATGAAGAGTTAATATTAAAAAGTAACACTAAAAGCATAGAGTAACCTATATGAATATGTTATTTTAGTTGATAAATAATTTACATTTGATCCAGATAGCATTAGTATTTAGGGAATATAATTGAAGGAAATCGAACGGTAGTGAGGAAAAAAGAATGGTGATTGCCCTAATAATACTTTAGCGGATTTAATCTTTTAAGATGTATTTTATTTTTACATTTTGTTTTCCCAATCGTAGGGAACGTCATTTCAATTTGACGTAATTCTGAGACGTTCATACATCTTCTGTAAACAATATTACTGAAATAAAACCTATTAGGCAGAATCAAAATTTTACTGGCCACTGAAAATAACCAGAGAAAAGGAAATACAATACTTCGTACTTCTATCCAAATGCAGCCACTTTTCAAAAACCATTATACTATATACATCTATTTCTGACTTTGTAGATAATGCCATAGAACAAATTGAATTTAAAATCTTTTTTTATCTATTCTGGCATATGGCTATGTTCGTTTGAACGCAAAGAATATGTTTTTCCACGTATAACTGTATTCTTAATTCTCTTATGTCAGAAACATTTGTTTTGTCTCGAGTAGAAAATAGCCTCAAAACACATAGTTATCCGCTGACTGTGGATATAATCACTAGCTTTAATCACACCGATGTGCAATCAGCAGGCAATATAAGTGGTATATATCACTTATCGACTGACATATTACACAACAGATTGTGTATATTTACAACCACAATATATCGTCTTCTAGATACAGCGTAACTATAGCATTGATTTGTTATGATTCCCTGGTTAACGTAATCGCGACTACTATCTAATTAATGATCTACTACAAAAGGTTGGAGCCACATCAAAGTACTATATACCGTGTAATACAATTCACTCGTTAATGTATTGACACCATAAATGAATACATAGTCATATGGCAGTATTATATTACCGTACTTTAATATATATATATATATATATATATATATATATATATATATATATATATATATATATATATATATATATAGAGAGAGAGAGAGAGAGAGAGAGACCAATGATCAAAAGAAACATTCCAAGCAAATTTAGAAGCATGGACGAATCCATTAATGACATAATCTTTTTGCTAATTTCAGAAAGGAAATAATTGACGATTATTTTCAATATGTCACTATTTTTGGTAACAAAAGAATCATCCTGTGTAATCATTATATATAAACATATATTATAATTTCATGCTTAAACGTTACGGCATTGTTTTCTTTGATTTCTGTCATATTAAATTAAACACTAAATTTGCTTTGTTTTATTTAAATGCTAACCATAACTAATTTGAACCTTCTCATCGCTAAGTATTAAACACCTATTAAAAGCCCTAATTCAGCACCCCACACATAATACAATATATTTCCATATACAACCTCCAACACTATCTATTAACTAGCGAGTGTCAAAGTCCTTTCTCATAGTACTAATACAGTCTTCCATACAGCAACAACAACGAACACAGTCTCTCACACAGCTACAAACACGGATCCTCACTTATCCACTATAACATCCCCTCACTCAAACACTAGCATAGTCTCTCACTCAGCCACTAACACAGTCCCTGACACAACCCTTAACACAGTCCCTCACCTAGCCACTAATTCAGTCCCTCAATTCAGACTAACACAGTGATTGACACAACCACTACCGTGGTCCTCACACTGTCACTGTCACTGTCCCTAACTAAGCCACTAATACAGTCCGTGACCCAACAATTGCCGCCTTCGCTCATACAACCACTTAAAATTTTATTTTACGGTCACCAACATACCCCCTCACTAATATGTTAACACAGTCTCATATACATTTTTTTTTAATTAATGATAAATTGTTCAGTTATGCAGCTCTTCAAGACATTTATTTAAAGCTAACATGCTTTTTTCTTTGCAGTTGGTTTTCTTGATTTCTAAAACCAATTAAACCTAATCTATTATTACCGCCATATATTATTTATTGTCTGTTGATGCTAACCACAAGTACATCTAATCACCTTTTAGCTCATCCCTATCGAACTGAGCCACCATATAATTTGCGAATTAATAAATGTTTTCGTGTATTTATTAAAATTTAGGGAGTGATTGTCTAAGAATGAAAATCATTTGTGATTTTAAGCATATAGATGGGTATGATATAAGCTTCAATTTATTCGTTTAGTGTCATCTCTTTTCCTCAATTACATCAGTATTGTTAAAATTTGGTCACAGTTGTATAATAATTATGATAATAATAAGGTCTATTCCTCAAAGTGGAGCCTGCACCAATAAACGCATAATCACCACATTACTTGAGTCGAGACATAAGTGCCTACAATAGACTCGATGACCTAAGTTTTGGGATGACTTTCTAATGGGAACCAGTTCACACAGGTATTAAGATGCCATGCCATTGATATATCTTGAAATGGATACGTTGTCTAACAGGTGGCCAATGTAGTTTTCGAAGAATTGGGGCGATATATTCATATTTTCGAGTGTTTGACACTACGACAGCTGCATTATTCTGAATTCTCTGAAGATAATTGATGTTATTATCAGATATACCATATAACAGGGAGTTACAATAGTCTATATTACATGTAACAAAGGCATGGATTACAGTTACAAGTGCTTTTTGTGTCAAAAATACTTCTTAAAAGTGGATATTCCTAGGATGGTATTAGGCAGTTTGGCATACCGATCTGACATGTTCATACATGTTAAAACATTTGCCCAAAAAACTGACCCATTAGGGGTAATTGAAGAAAAAAACATGTGTAATGCTGGTGTTTTTAGTTATGTAACACGATGTAGCGATGCTAAATATATTTAAAAAAAATTATCATTTAACCATAACAATTTTGAGTCATCCATGGCATAGAACTGGATAATTCATCAAAAGGTAATACATCGTTTTAAAACAAATTATAATAAATGAAATAAGCAGGGTCATTTATATTTTGTAATATGACCTTTGTATCTTCTCACACACTCATATTCCAAACCTTATTTGGGAACATACAGGTAATTAAATGTTTTTAGATGTATATTGGTCATGCACAATAGCTGTTATAACAAATAGGGAGATACGTTAAGGTTACACTACTCAGATGTTCAAGGGAGATTTTGTTACTATAGAGTTATGTAGAATATTACTGTTAATCAGTGTCAGTTAATTACCTTCTGCACTGAACATGATAAGTAACTAAAAAACTAAATTAAAGTGACATAAGAAAGTATGACATCATCACCAACAGATGATATTTTGCTGTTGAACCGACTATTGAAGATTGATGGGGTGTCTCTCTCTCTCTCTCTCTCTCTCTCTCTCTCTCTCTCTCTCTCTCTCTCTCCTCTCTCTCTCTCTCTCTCTCTATTTCACTCTCTCTACTATATATATATATATATATATATATATATATATATATATATATATATATATATATATATATATACATACACACACACATACTGATAAGGGTTTGATTGGGGAATTAATCTACTACAACTGTCTCCATTATGACAGGTCAATATGACATTTCGTTATTTTCTTTCTTATCATTTTTAAAGGTTTCAGCTAAATTAGTTTTATCGCCCGATTTGTAATTGCATTTTACACCTCACTAACTGCCTTATATCCACAATTTCTAAGTGTTCATCCAAGACCAAAATGAAAATTACATTTTGCTATTTGTAGGTGTCGTTCAATCACTACCACTTAGCAGAAGTAGTCAGCAAGTTAGTTTAGTTGTTTCTATACTCTCAGGATATAAATATCAAGGTTAATAACATGCTGGTCCTATATTCGAATTATATCATTCATTTCTTCCCCCGGATTATAAATCATTTTATATTCTGTTGATTTAAATCACTATCTTTGGTGCTTAGTTATGGAGCCCTGACCATCTAACCATTAACAAACGTTGTTAATTGAATATGTTGGCTAAATTATACAATGCTGTATCTTAAATATGCACACACACACACACACACACACACACACACACACACACACACACACACACACACACACACACACACACACACACACACACACACACACACACACACACACACACACACACACACACACACACACACTCACACACACACACACATATACTTTTAACTCTTTGAATCTCTCTCTCTCTCTCTCTCTCTCTCGTTCTATAAGATTAATGTTTTCAGTATTGTCTATAATATAAAACAATATGTGGTCAGGTGATTCTGTGATTATGTATATTTTACTAATAAACAAAATAATATGGGAATATTACTATATTTATGAATACTCACAACATTGGTGAAACAATGCCACCGACCATTAGGTTGTGGCTTATTTTAGGCAACAAAGGATTGCTCTCTGTTACATGTCACATCAAGTGGCATATGTAAAGATGACCCACAAAGAAATGGTTAATGCAGGTAACGGAAGGAGAACAAAAACATACAGAGATGACGTCTTGTCCTGACATATGTCCGCCTAATGAAGTATCCAGTTACAAACATGCTTTCGCTGAATAATTCCAATATGACACACTTATGCACTTTATCATATTTATTACATACCACATATGCTATTTCTATACATTTTCTAGTAATCCATTAGTTCAGAAATGACATTTAAAATATACTTAATTAGCGGTTAGAAAATATCAAGATACTCATATTACCTAAGTACAATGAACATATAAAATCAATACTTGAGAACCCTAACTGAATACTCAAACAGTATCTATTTAATACAGATTTGTGTTTGTTTCATCATTATTCTGTTAATCACTTATATTTTGTTCTTAAAACATTATTTTTCTTGGCAGTGAACATAATTTCATTGAATATCGATAGATGTGGCAAAAATTCTAATATCTCTCAAAATTACATCATTAACTCCTGGAAGATATACCATGATGTGCTACAGAAGCCGAACCGTGTAATTAGATTTATTTGAAAACACGACTATCTAAGTAATACATATATATATATATATATATATATAATAGATTTACAGGATTTTCTAATTATCACTTTCAAAGTGGCATTGTTCCAATATTTGATTAAGTGATTGTTGGTATTGTTCTGTTTAGTATTATTATATTATTATATATATATATTATATATATATATATATATATATATATATATATATATATATATATATATATATATATATAGATTTTTAGACTTGTGCATGTATGTGCGTGTGTGTGTTCGCGAGTACAACGCTGTTATTGAATCCAGTTATACCATGTCAAGTTTATCTTTCAATTTATCAATTTCAAAGTGTTGCTTTCAGAATTCTGTGAGAAAATTAAATTCTATGAAGATGTTACACAGTGTAGGGTAAAGTTAACATCCTTACTTCATATTAACTGACTTGAAAGATCAGCTTTTACCGAACTTGTCTATATACAATACGCAACTTCTTGACGACTTATATGTAAGTAATGCCTCATATAATGGGAATATTTATCATTTACCACAATCTCCAGACAAAGTTAATTTGAACAGATGTATTCAATACAGCACCTTCATTTAAAGAAAACTGTCCAACTTTTATTTACTGAATAACAATAAGGAGTTAACTTTTATTTCTCATATCTGATGTTGTTGCAGTAGTTTGTGCATCAAATGAAATTATTTAATGATTGCGTGCTACACTCATCAAATATACTTTATAGAATAGATTATATATTTTGGAAAAGTAATTAATTTCTAATTGGATTTTGATATATATTATATACTATTATTAGTATTTGTTAAAACTGATAAATATCAACTACTTTTGGACGAATATATGATTATAATTACTGGTAATTGGGTCTATAACAAGTACATATATTTGTTTTAAATATTTAGTTTTAATGAGCTTATGAGACTCTCTTTATGGAGGTTTTATATATCATTCCTATATATATCTACAAAACCGTTCAGAATTATTTATATTATCACTTAAACAACAAAAATATTTTAAATTTTTCCTATTTAAAAGGGGGCCAAAAAAAAAGGTTTCGTTTTGGGGGGGGGGGGGGGGGGGGGGAAATAGCCCGGGTTATTGTATTTAATACAAATGGAACCGTGAAGCATGTTTTGGTCTATTAATAGCTGTTTGATTTAGAGGATGTTTAGATGCCTCGAGCATTGGCCAGGACACAGAAAAGAAATATTATAATAGAAAACCTATTTATAAGAATCGAGATGTAATATCTACGTAAATAGCATAATATGTTGCACACCAGAATAATCCTCTTTTTGCCAGCCTTGGGATAGGTTAGTTAATTAACTCAGATTTGGAACTTATATATATATATATATATATATATATATATATATATATATATATATAAATCATATATATACTATATTATTAAATGAATGGCAAAGAAGCATAGCCACCAAGAAAAACAGTAGATAGATAGATAGAAATAACTTATAATTTTTAAAACATGTTATAATATTTTGAATAAGAGTAGAAGTGTTGTGTATTCAAAGTTATTATGATTCACGACACTATTATATCTTCAGTGTGACCATATTATCATTACTTAACTGAAAAGGAAAGAAAAAGTATACTAAGAATTGGTCATAAACACATATTAATTAGCGAAATATAACAGTTTGCTAAATAATTTGATAACATTATAAAATTAAGACCAAATCAAAATATTTATAGAATATATAAAACGCACCTGTGATTTCATAGCAAATAATGTCACTGGGATATCTCTCAGACTGAAATATATTTATTTTCACATCAGACTTCTTAGAAATTGTCAGACCGGTGTATTACCTAGATGTTTGGCTCAATCCACTTTATTTACTGCCTAATTTCTCCTCAATATCGGTGCAACTGAATGTGGCAAGACATGCAAGGATAATATCATACCATTACAGTTAACGAAATAAATATGCATAAAGCTTCTTATGTTACAATTTAAAATATTTTAACAATCAGTTAATTATATATTATTATCAATACAATAAGGATAGAACAAGTGTGGTACACCATAGTTTTGTTGGAGTGAGATATTGAGTGATTGAGTGACTTGAGTTGATTTAATTGATTGATTGATTTAGTGAATGGGTAAATGACGGAGTGTATCATTGATTAAGCGTTTGTGTTTGCTGAGTTGACTGATATAGTAATAGATTGATTGATTAAGTGTGTGTGCGTGTGTGTGAGTGAGTTAGTGAGTGGGTGAGTAAGTGTTTGAGTGAGTGACTGAATGGAGAGTCCGAAAGAAATATCTAGACAGAAACTCGTTTATCTTTATTGTAAATAGTATTCATGAAATGAATAATTAAGGAATGTAAATGAAAATTAGATAAAAAGAACAATATACCTGAAGTGTTTATTTAATCCTCTGTCATATGCTACTATTTCGTTGTTGTTAAATATGTTTCTTCGATAAATTAATATAAGGGGGTACTGTGGAAATGATTGATAAGCTTGCCATCAGGCGCATCAAT
Source organism: Paralvinella palmiformis (assembly GCA_025642065.1). Classification (NCBI taxonomy): domain Eukaryota; kingdom Metazoa; phylum Annelida; class Polychaeta; order Terebellida; family Alvinellidae; genus Paralvinella; species Paralvinella palmiformis. The sequence continues at coordinate 160,628 of JAODUP010000195.1, read as the reverse complement.
GAGAGTGGAGGTTTGTACATAAGCTATATTGTACAACATTAACATAAACAGCTAAGAACTATTTTCTGTAAATAATATTCGGCTAAAGTCAACTACTACAAAATGTAACTAATATGTGGATTCAGACGACATAATGCTTCCCACATACTATCCTCTTGATCCTCTAATTATTACAATAAACTATGTTTTTTTCTTTCAGGTATTCATGCTATAATACAAATAAAAGATTCAGCTAGTTTGGTCACAATAACATATTTATACATAAACAGGGAAGAAGAAACATCTTTCATGTTAAATTTAATCGATTATTGTCTAATCAAATTCCACGAATTAAATTGTTTAAGTCTTTAAAGGATGTATTAAGCTATTATTATCAATTATTATAGAATTACAATGGAGCGAATATAAACGGCAGACCTATAACGATTGACACTAGAAACAAATAACTGGGTCTCAAAAAAAGAAAGAACTGGCAAAATATTAATTAATTTAAGCTAAGATTTATAGTTATTATTTCCATGTTATCGATTATCTAAATTATAGTTTAAACATGGAACATGTTGTTCCAAATTTAAAACTTTTAGTTCATCTCTGATCAATTAAACAGCAATATCTGTATAATATTATTACATATATTACAGTGATATTTGTTGTTAAGAATGTTGTAATTGAATTCGGTATGCATATATGTTGTAATTTGTCATTAAAGATGGTAAAAATGTAAATTCTACCCTAGAAAGGGTTACAATAAAATATATCATTCTATCATTGTCTGCATCATTTAAATTTATTGTTTTATTAATGTGGGCATCATCTTCCACCTGGATCTTAATTTGTTTAAAGATCTTTCCTTCAGACAGCTAATGAACATCATGAACAATTATCTCTTTGTTTAATACATATACTTATAAAGATATCTACTATTTATTCTAAGAAGGGATATCAGTACAAAACATATGAGTGAATAACAATGACAAATCAAATTCATGTTTCGGTGTTTTTGGAAGATTCCTAGATTATGACCTGACACGATTATACCGAGAAACACTGTATATAGTTCTTAGTGTATTCTATGCTGTAATTATGAATGTTTCTTTATCCAGAATTCATCATTTTATCAAAATAAGTCAGTTTTTTTTCATAAGTAGTTAATAATGCGTGAATATAATAGAATTTGGGCGATGAAACACTGAAATTATTATTATTTTCATGAATAAGTTACATGTTTGCCTATAGCTCATCTAACCTTTGTTATAGTCATTCTACGTATACACAAACATCTTGTGATGAACAAATCAATAATTCATCTATCGATTCATTTATCCAAAAAACACAAATACCTAATTACTCTTCACGTTCGTAGTCATTTAACAAAAAGAAAGATATTCATCTTATTATGCGAGAAAGTTATTAATAGAAGTGTACTGCGCTTTTTTATGTCGATTAGTCACACTAAAACGTTATTTTCTGGAGTAGAAATACAACTAGAACTGTTAATTGCGAAAATAACGTATTTCTCTTCGTAGATATCACAAAATAGCATATAAAAGATATAATTATACTCAGACCTACAACTTCAGCCCTAATCAGGACGAAAGCCTTAGCATGTTGCCTCCAAGGGTTTCGGTTTCTTGCTCTAATATACCAGTTCACATTGTCCCAGTCCTCTTGTAGTTCTTCTCTCCACTTTTTTCGTTGTCTTCCTCGATTTCTGTTGCCATTCTTGGGTATCTAAACTGTTAGTGCTGCACTCAATATTTTATCCGTTTTGCGGTTGATGTGATCTGCCCATGTCCATTTTCTGTTTTTAATTATTTCCGTAATGTCCATAACTTTAGTTTGGTCCCTCACCCACTTGTTAGTTTTCATGTCTTAATAGGTGATGTTGAGCATGTTTTGTTCCGTGTTACATTGCAGACAGTTTCTTTTCCATTTTTGTTGTAAATGTCCAGGTTTCTGCTCCATATGTCATTGTTAGAAGGATACACTGGTTGAAGATATTTCCTTTTAAGCATGTTTGCAATGTACCCTCCATAATTGTACTGTGCCTTCCAAATGTGTGCCATCCTGCTTTTATCCTTCTTATTTCATTATATTGGTTATTCTCTATTAATGTAAAACGATAACCTAGGTAAACACACTCTTCTACTTGGTCAAGTTGGATTCCATTTACATATACTGCTTTGCTTGTTCTTGTGGTTCCTGCCATTATCTTTGTATTATGTTCACTTTCAGTGTATATGTTCTGCTTGCATTGTCCAACTCTTGAAGCATTACTTTACTGTCCTTTATAGCGTGAGCTATTAATATAATATCATCTGCAAATCGTAGATGGTTGAGTTCCTCTCCATTAATATTGATAATCCTAAAGAATTTCTCCAAGTAGGCTATGAATAACTTTGGTGACACGATGTCTTCTTGTCGGACCCCCTTCTTTATCTTTATTTTGTTGCTATTTTTGTGCAGACAAACTGTTGTGCAGTTATCTCTGTGGATGTCTCTTATTAATTTGATGTAGTTGCTGTTGATTCCTTGTTCCTGCAGTGCTTCTAGAACTGAATGAGTTTTCACAGAATCAAAAGCTTTCTCGTAATTCATAAATGCCATGCTGAATGGTATGTTATGTTCCAGGCATTTTTCATTTAACTGGTTTATAGAATGGATGTGGTCGATGGTTGAGAAACTTCTTCTGAACTCCGGCTTGTTCCTTTGGCTTGTTACTGTCTAGGACACTTTCCAGTATGTCTATCATTTCTTTACAGAATAATTTGTAGATGTTGGAGAGAAGACTGGTGGGCCTAAAGTTCTTTATATCTTTTTTATCTCCATTATTGTGTAGGATTAGGATTATCACATTTGCTTCTTTCCATTGTTGTGGAACATTTCCCCTCTTTAGACCTATTAGACTTTAAAAAGAGGAGAAACTTATAAAAATGATAACTAGACAACATAGTCATATATGAATGAATCAGTTATGCAGAGCACATTCTGATACCTGGTCAGTTACTGAAGAGTATCCGAATGGCTGATTGGCAGAATTTCAAAACTGGATTCACTGCCAAATGGCTGGATAACTAGTTGACCAACAAGGCGGGCTATAATAGAAGATTATTTCATCTTTAATTTCGCTTCATTATTTTTAGTAATAATTGGATTGTTAACATCACAGTATACACAAAAGTACCGGTAAAAAGGTAACCTTTGTATTCACATGCACTTTACTCGTCGTACTTTGACTGTCATAATATTCGTTAACAAATTGAGAAATGCTTCGTATGAATTATTGATTTAATATTCGGTAAAGGATTATCCTTACCATACTACCAACGAAAAACTAGATTACTATATCACTTGAATGTTACTGTTACATAGTTTACCAAACATTTCTTGGCATTTGTTGAAACGGAATATTAAGTTACTACTGGCTGTGTGAGAAACTATGTTAGTGGTCGTGTGAAGAATAGTAAGTAGCTATTTCGTGGATTAATTTGGTAGCTGTTCTAATGACTATATTGGTATATGTTATTGGAATTATGGTTTCTTCATTGGTGAATCTATATATTTGATTAACATAATATCTGGTGAGTAAGATATATTCTTGTTTACCAGGAGTAATATTCGCTTCGGCAATATGTGGAGAAGGGTTAGTTTATCGTATTTGTATTCTAGCTATAGAATCTGATTATACAACAGACTTTTGTTTTTTCTAACACAGATTAGCTAAATCGGGCATTTATTTCTGTTTTATAATATGACGTCACGCTGCAGATCAGCCAATTCACATTAATATGGTCACGTATCTAAAGATGCCTATATTTGGTTTTTCAGTTTAAACCGTCAACGTCTGGGCTGATAGGAGATTTGCTGTTCAATGGATAGCTGTTCAACAAATGTCCTTTATTGATCCACTAAGATTACCACAACAGTTAATTTTATTTCCTTCGTACAAATTGGTTATTTCCATATTTCATTGCATATTTGTATACCAATCTAATAACATTATAACTGAGAATTAATCAAATTCATTGCTTTAGAGGTTACTGCAGTATCCAGACTACTCTAAATGTAAGACTGATCCAGGGACGACCATAGGAGACCGCATAAAGATAACCCTACTGATAGTCATACCATTGGAGGGCACTGGGATAATTTAGCAAACTTTGTTCACCCAAAAGAAACCGTAAAACATCAAACATCCAAACTGATACCGTGGAAGAGATTAGGCCATGAATTAATTATCATGCTAAGACAATCGACGGAAGCACGTGGTGTTTAGCAGATTCCTAATCTACAAAAAGGGGGCATAGTTCACAGACAGTATTTATATAATATTTGCTAACACCCGTTATAAATACCAATATACCTACATATATACACGTACCTATATGTATAAATATAAATACATAAATAAATACATGCTTAAATATATATACCTAAATAAATATATGCATATATGTATATATGCATTCGAGTATAAAACCATATACGTGTGAACTTACTCATAGACACACATACCCCCCACACACACACACACACACACACACACACACACACACACACACACACACACACACACACACACACACACACACACACACACACACACACACACATATATATATTTATAGTAAACTACCGAATAATTTATTGTTATTTATTTGGTATCTTTTATTTGTCCTTTATCCGGATATAGCTTTTACGTCTATTTAAATGTCGATTATGTTCTACTTGCTCATCACTTCTCGTTCGTTAATTAGCTTACAAATTGAGATATCAAGTACCCATATTGAATGGTACATCAACGTTGTCATAGTAGTTTTAATGTTTAAACCGATTCTTTAGTTTGTACTTAGAAACATTTGTGCTTCCATTACTATCAAAATATAATGTCTGAATTCTGCCAGCTGTGATGTGTACTAGGATTTTCCTATAATATACGTTTACGTCATGCTCAATAATTCTGGAGAGCTGTGATGTATAATTTATTTCCGAATGGAAATAAATTATATGGGAATATTATTATATTTGAATTTATTAGATACAAATAACCCCAGTAAAGAGAAGTGATACAATTAAACTGACCTTTAGGTCACGGTTTGTTTGATGAAACAGAAGATTGCTGTCTGCTCCATGTCCCATTGTAGGACATACTTAACAATGACTGACTGGGGAGCTGACTTAGCCGGGGTATGTTTGGTAGCTGGTATGTTTAACGGAAATTGGATACAGAGATACAGAAATGTACGCACGCACGCACACGCACACGCACACACACACAACCCCCACACACACACACACGGCATACATGGCACACACATACACACACACCTCTCTCTCTCTCTCTCTCTCTCTCTCTCCCTCCTTCCTCCTTCTCGTGTTCCAGAAAAATTAGTGATTTACCTCGATTGTGAAATATATATATATATATATATATATATATATATATATATATATATATATATCCTACGTTAACACACCTACAAAGTATGTAAATTGAATAAGATCTAATGAAATGAAACACATTGTACTTTTATTTGAAAAATATTCGTATCGTGATATAATTATATTTCTATTGGATATGATCCGTAATATTTCAAACAAAACAACGTATGCATTCTATATGTATAAGAGTAGGTCTAATTAATCAGATATGAAGTCACAATGGTCTATAGGAGCATTTAGTGAGAAAAGAATCCTTCTGTACAAAATGAAGGCCATATGACAGTTTAGAGATTAAGCGAATCCATAATATATAATTACGTAGATTAGAGTAGGGACATCATGTATAGTGTTAATAATCATTAATATAGAATTAACCTAATCCGTAAATAAAATATAATTGTTGTCAAATTCATAGTTGTTGACATTCATTGTTATCGAATAAAACAGATGAACCACTGAGCAGATACCTACATGTATGTATAGAAAACATATATATATATATATATATATATATATATATATATATATATATATAAAGATACATTCATAGTTACATAAATAATCTTTCGATGGTGTAATCTGCTAGGCTACAAAATATAATTCCCTTGGTACGTTCTGGATTTCCATAATTATTTTTCCACAAAACCTAATGAGTATATCGTAATATTAGCTTGAACAGTAGCACATGATTCATTTTAAATATTTGTCATAATTTAACATCGTTCAGTGTGTCGAATTCACTTCTCTGGCTACAGGTATAAAATCGTATATCACAAATTAAGTTATTCCATTCTTGTTCATGCAATGTAATTTAGTCTGTATATGATAAATAACATGAAGATCTAATCCGTAAATCTGTTACATATTGGCTACAAACTTATACCTTTGGCATTACCTTTGCATAAAATAACAATATAAATGAATAGTTTTGAAATGAATAAATAGAGTTGAATATGTTTAGACTAGTTTGCAAACCTCAAATGCCACTGCATGACAATAGGTACTATGCATGTATCTATTCACATTAGATGGTATCATGTAGACAACAGCAATTACTTCACAGAATAAATCTGTTCTCTAGTTAAGATATGCTGTACTATCGGAATCCACCCAGATAAAGCAATTAGATAATGCAACTACAGGATGAAAAAATTAAATATTATGATGACATTGACAAGACTAGTGTGAAGAATATTTTAAACATCTTCCTGCATATACTAAAATCAAGAAAGAAATTAATTTATTCTGGCAACATTAGTAATCGACAAAGAAGAATTGTCAGAGGAGAGAATGATATTCAACAAAACAACTTCCGCTTGATTCCATTTGAAAGTATCAATTTTGTAAAGTATGTTTGTGTTATAGTAAATCATTTATAAAACCTTTGTTATGTCCTGAATAATATGTGTTTGATCTACGCTCGTAACACTAGGGAGAGATGAAAACGCCATGCAAATGAGATGATTCTATAAAACACCACAAAGTCTTTGGTAATTCCTTCGTTTCTAACAGAAGGTAATGTAATCGGTAAAACTAAATTTGTGAATACAAGTTTATGATTTAGTTGGTTCAATTAAAACGATCTTAGTGTCTGTTTGTAGGATGATGATGATGACGATAATAATAATAATAATAATAATAATAATAATAATAATAATAATAATAATAATAATAATAATAATAATAATAATAATGCTACTACTATTACTACTACTGTTACAACAACAAAACGACAAAACAACAACCGCAACTACAACAGCTACTACTACTACTACTACTACTAGTACTACTAATACAAATAATAATAACACTATTTCATATAGCGCCTTATTTAACTAAGATTACTCTAAAGCGATTTACATTGAAAACGCATTTTCACATGTAGTGGCTCACATAGCCCAATCACATTTTGTACACAAACAAACTGGTTTAAATACATAATATATAGGCTAATTTCGATAAGTCAGTTATTAGGACCTTAATGCAGGGTTAATAACATTAGGTAACTTCTTCCACAGTTAGGAAGATGATGAACGAAAAAAAGAACTATTTCTGTAAATTGATGCGTGGCTATTAGACATCGTCAAAAATGAAAAATAGTCAGATCACAGCAGTCTCGGATTTCTTAGATACAATAGTTTTGTTCCAGTCAACGTGCACAGTGACTGGTTGTAAACATATTATCCTTGTTATTACTAGAAAAATGTTACTTAAAACGTATATGGATATTACTTCGTCAATATATGTTTTATTCCAAAGGCAATTATAAGTCGAAACTAGTTAAAAAGGCCTGTAATTATATATATATATATATATATATATATATATATATATATATATATATATATATATATATATATATATATATATATAATTAGAAGAAATATAAGGAAATTACAAATTACCAAATAAATACAGATGAGTATCAATGTTATCGATACAAAAGGAGACAAAAATTGATCGATCGATGGATCAATCAGATTAAAACATATGAATACACGATATAATTGAATAATATAAGCATAAATTAAAATAAATTTTGATCAATACTACTTCCAGCTAAACTCATTCCAATTGCAACCGCCCGGTTTCAACTTATTTAAGTATTTTTTAAGTTGCATAGTATATTTTAATTTACAATATTGCTCGAGGTTTATATTATATTATACAATTATCACTAGGAAGCGACACGCCTAAGCCTTCAGATCTTCTAAAGAAAGGAGATTTGATATTTCATCTCTTTGTTCTACTTTGAAATTACATAACACGCCAATGGCAATTGAATATAATTAATATATCTATACAGGTGTGCAATTTCTAGAATAAATCGTAGTTAGGAATTAGTCGTAGCTTCCCACGTGAAAGTTGATATTAAGCTACCTCATTGTTTTACAAACACACTAAATGTGGATTGAGATTTGTGTGTTATGAGCGATTTACGCTTAACTGCAGTTGTGTTTTTCTGAGGAACCCTTTCAGAGCTTCAGTAGAAATTCTATTTATTTTATGATATTTATTTCAACCTACTTGACACTAAATAGCCTGAGAGGCTCTTATGTCTAGCGTAGGTAGATATGGTACTATATTGATAGTGTTATAAATAAATATTTGGTTTGAAGCATATTAATACTTAACGGTAATATTGCATTGTTTTGAATCTGAACCGCTTGTAGTTGGAATAGGTGTATTTGGCCGAAGTTATTTTATTTACAGTTCCAAACGAGTTTTGCCTTTAAAATCACGCAACCATCTTGACCGAATCAATGCAGATAGAAGATTTAAATTTAATGGGTGATTCCAATGGATGGATAACGCCTCTTTGCTATATGGGTATATTATGAAAACAGCATCCAAATAGCGGTAGTAGGTATGAGGCTTTACTGGACATCTAAGCAATTACTCTTTCTCAAATTATGTCATGTAAATATAGGCGTAGTGTGGTGCCCAAATTCTTTCGATAGAAGTGCCCACATTTTTGGATGAAACGTTCATTAAGTTATTACTCTTCAAAGATATTTCTAAAAGTTCGATGACTGGATAATATGTGACATAATTTTACAGTATGTCTCTGAATGCATGTAACCCGTTGGAATGATATATGTTGGTGTACATAATTTCAACATCTAGACCTGCTTTAGTCTACCAAATTATCAATGGTTTGTCTTCTCCGTAGCTAGGGAATTTACTACCAGACAGAGTTGGGAACTGTACAAGGTATGCACTACGCAGGTCAACTGATTTGATCATGCCAGTATGCAGAACATCAACCTTTGCCAAATCGTTTCTACTAAATATGGTAAATGAATGGAACGGACTTAGTTCAGAAGAAAAAGGTGTTTCTAGTCTTGCAAAAGTTTAGTTCAAATTAAGGAATATGACAAGAATTGAACTCTATTATTACGGTTCCAGAATGCGAATCTAATGTATTGGCTTGAATGCCCAACTGTGTTTCTGTCTTCATGTTGTAGATGATGCCAAATGTAGTTTTGGTTTTGCAGAGGAAGATCCAAACTACTTCTTCTCTTGTCCACAATATGCACGACAGAGAAAAACTCTATGCCTATCGCTAGACTTAACGATAATTACTATACAGAATATAATTGAATTAAACAAAAATAATTTGGACCCTAATTAGCAATATATTCGCGACACTGGACGATTCGAGCACCGATAGACTTCAGACACCGAAATCGATCAATATTGCCACATTATATTTGATTTCACCAATTTGACACATTGCTGCATGGCTATTCCGTTTCTTCTTAAAATGTAAATGTTAGTCAATACCCTTTTATACACGTTTAACGTGTTTGGGGATTAATTAATAATGTTTAAACTAAGTTTGTTTCTAGTGTCATCAAAACATGACTTAAAAGATTAAAACTATTCTTATTTATGTCACAGCAGGGGTAAGTTTCACCTTTTGAAGAATCTAGTTTTGTATGTCTAACCATCGATGGACCATTGAATTGACAGTGTAATTCCCAATAGAATTTCCCTATGCGTACAAATACTGTCTAAGGATAGATGTTGTATGCGTACAATCGTAGTCCCGAGTTTCTTCCTGTGGCATGCACTAAAACACTGTCCCCCCCAGACGGATGACTCCCTATCCCGCTCTCCGTACAGTAATGTTACACTAAAATAAGATGTTATGACCCATAATGTGGAGAGTGTACAGTCTGATTATATCACAGTACGCCAGACCAATCACAGAACAACATTATTCACCACACACGGTCTTTTTGCAAAACTTGATCACTAGTCAATCAATATATTGCATGTTTCTGATTGGCAAACAACACTTTGACTGTCACATCATGACTACCTTTGAATAGAAAATGGCTTCACAGTTATGTCAATCACCATATATGGTTTTAACTAACTTACAACATAATGCCTGTCATTGTTCCTTTGTCTTTATATTAATACAAAATCCTATAGCAGTCATGTCTACAAAAGTCGGCTGAAATCTGGTTAATACATATCTTTTAACCTAAATCACTGAAAGCACCATTAGGGGTGAGTGTGGCAGTGGTGCTGCGGATTCCGTCATTGCATGTTCTTCGAAGCAGCCACAACTCCTTGAAGATTAGGCGCCCCGAGATATCTCCAACATGGATGAGACTAGACTAAACTATGTTCCCCCTGCCTGACAAAACTCTCCCAGTAATGTATAGGCAGCGAGTGATCGAAAGAAAGACTGACCGTGTCGTTTTGTGCTAATCAATAGGGATGTTCCATCCCACTAGTGAGTACACGTATATGATGTTTTACATCTACATTATAATGATCGCCAAAAATTTGAAAAATTAAACAAAAATGTGAACATTTACATATATAACATATTGAATGTATGAAGAATAAAATAAACATACGATATTGAAATATGAAGAACAATATATATTTTGTTCGATTTATTTCGGAATTGCACAAAATCACTAATTTCCATAATCATGATCCCTATGTTTGAATCATTTTTAAATTGCTGATTACACAGCTTCGGTATGATTGTAGGCTATTCACAATAACCCATAGATCGATTTATTGAATCTGCTTTGGGTAGTAATTTATTTCAGTAAGGAAAATGTTGCTCAACGTGGTTTTTGAATTTCGATTCGATATTTTCTGAGGATCCGTGCTACGGTCATTTATTCTCAGTGTTAAAATTATATTTTAGGGCGCTTACCTCCAACAGGCAAATCATTATCATTTCGCCTATTAATAAAATGCTGAAGACTGATACCAAGGAAGCTTTCTAGCTGCACAATCTGGTGCGGAGTAGCAGTTACCCTTTGCCAAACTATCTTACGAGAAATGTGTCCTTGATGGTTTTTGTGGAATTGTCTGTTTTGTGGATGCCGGGTGGCATCCTTTAATACCGTCACCACTTTTTCTGGGGCGAAATTAGAGTTTGTTCATCCTCTGTAAGGGAACGCGTAGTCGGTGATCCACGCTTCAACGATGATGGGGCCGAATTAATCTCCGTCAGGTTGAGAGTCTTACGGGTGGACTTTGTCACTAGCTTAGGCCATTTCCGAAAAATCGCCTCAACAAACATGAGCGCTTACGATGATAATTGTCTTCCAGGGAAATGGCCCATTTAGTTGTGGTTTCTGGTGTTGACTTTCAAATATATTCCAACCTGAGAAAGAATGGATGTTCAGCAATCAACACTGAATACCTATTATTCAGTGTCACCGATACAGTTTCTGTTCTTTTCCGGTCTTACCTTTACCTTCATCTTGGCTATATCTTATGCGATATTTAAGAAAGTGATTTAATAACAGGTCATAATTATTCCTCCTTTTCATCCCGGATTATCAGGTTTCCCATAATATGTCAGGAACTGGGTGTAATTATAATTTCTACGACAGGCATTCATTGCGTCTCTAAAAATAGTCATAGTGATATATTGGAATTCTAGTTATTCCACTTACCCAGGCTTGGTTCGTTTATTTCACGTTATAGCGGATTTTCTCTGTAAAATGTTCTGACTTAATGAGAGCTTAATGTGTATATGCATGTGCATGTTTGTGTGTGCGTGTGTGTTAGTTTGTGTGTGTGTGTGTGTGTATGTGTGTGTGTGTGTGAGTAATTGTGCATGGTGTAATCAATCTCTCGGTAGATATATAGATTTAGGTTAATCCATTTTTTTACTTTCTGGCACCTAATTTCACGCTGAATTGCATTCTTTTATACATCAGTTTATTTGGGTTTTAACTGAAATAGCCATCTACTGGCCTACAAATGTCTTTATTTCATTAGTTGGTGGATTTGAATCTGTTCAATCTCCAGCTTTACACGGAGCTGATTTTATCAAGGTGTTGTTGCATAAATCCTGTTCATACTTTTTTCGGAGCCCGTGATGGCAACAACTATATATCAGCGAATAATTCCGTGATAGTGGTTCTGTATTATATGCCTTCTTCCTGACAATGAAATAACAATGTTAAGTGTTTGGCGACATTTTAATTACCTTTCTGAAAGGTGTTCAACCTTTCTGGGACGGTTATTTTTAAAAACCTTTTTGGATCAGATATGTTACTCACCATAACCAGACAGGGAGAATAACAAAGTAACTTTTGTTTATAATCTGGCAATCCGCAATTTCTTTTTTTACAGTCAGCACATGTGTTCGATTGGAATTGAAAATGCACAATAACAGCTTAACAATTCAAACCACCTGGTCTTGTCATACATGACAAGGTGTGTAGTCGTATACATACTGACAGTGTTGTCTTAGGGAATTTAATATTGGGAATTGTGTTACTAAATACATTTACCACAATGGTTATTAGCGGGATATCGTATGCTAATCATATATGAAGTATTATATAGTTGTTAATATTGACCAAGTCATGGATTAATTCAGACATTTTCAATCCGTCAGTTCTGGAAAAGATTAATTTTGAATAAGTACATAACATACCCCACAACATTAAAAACAAATAATACGTAAACGCAACGTATATCCACAAAATGTCATTACTACCATTTGTAATAATGTTTTTGGGTTAAAATTAGATAAGAGATAAGTCGCGGAGATAAAAATAGCATCATTTGAAAATACTAAGTAGTTGTGTTGTATTTTTCATAAATATACATGGCAGCCATTTGATTTATTAATTCATCTACCCAATCTGTGTTAAGCATAGACCTGTTAATGTTGTCAACAGGTTTGGAATGCATAAATGTGGTGTAGACAATTTCTGAAGTTCGAAGCTGGTTTTAGTGAAGCTGTTGTTATGAGTCAGTAACATGTTGAATGTTAAACTGTTTATTACATACAAAACGTTTGAATGTTAAACTATTTATTACATACAAAACGTTTGAATGTTAAACTATTTATTACATACAAAACGTTTGAATGTTAAACTGTTTATTACATACAAAAGTTTGAATGTTAAACTATTTATTACATACAAAACGTTAATATTTTTTCAATTTATTAATGAATGAGGAAATTAATGCAAAATAAGCTAACGATAAAATTGCTTGTTGAAACACCACTTGGGAGGGTAGTTGCCAGATAATCGATGGTATTGTATCCCATAATACACATGTAATGGCCGCTCTCGATGCAACAGGGATTCGTGGTCTTTATACTAATTGGCATGGCCATCTAGTTACCACTACAGGATGTCACATACATAGTATAATGGATGATCGTAGAAATATTGAGAAGGGGATTAAGTGTCTGAATGAGATAAAGCTGGAGAGCCTACCAAGAAAATATTGCTTAATAAACAGCGGCATGCTAGCTTAAATCCTGAAATCAAGGGCAAGCTGTTTCTCATCAGCAAGAGTAAATATAGGCTGTCACATATTATCAAGTTTTCTGTCCTCAAACGTTGTCCCGAAGAGGCAACAATTAATAGATTGCAGAACTAAATTACCGTGTGTTGTTGATTACATAAGGGCAGTGTATTCCCTTCATTTGATAAGATATGATCTGGAGCGTCACGTTTTCTGTCTGTTACTCGTTTTTCTGGACAAATATTGACTGGTGATGCTATATCAACATAATGATGATTTACAGTCTGTGACTGGTTTGTGTTTACCGTCGTGGTGTTGATTGCTTGATGGATTTCTGTTTAAAAGTCTAAACCAATAATAGAATTCTTTGAATTTATGAAGTACGGATTGGATCATTTTTCGTTAAATATTGTTACGAAGACCCATTTATATCATCTTTGGAGGAACCTCTATATATGGACGGATATTATCAGAAAATTATATAGTTCTGGATCGGTAATAAAACGGATAAGATCAGCAAAGATTTGAATAATCTTGTTGTGATAAGATCCAATTCATATCAATCCTGGTAAATTGGCGGCTTGACTACCATATATTCAGTTTGGGTAAAATAAAATTACCTGCACTAGAGTCACAAACTGTACCTATCTTGGCTGAGTATGAAACTCGATGCAGACAATGCTTTACTTATGAGTGATATTTAATCGTTTTTGATATCTAGGTGCCGATAATTCTCTCTGAAATACCATATAAAAGTATATGTGTTGTTGAAGAATAATTCAACTATTGACCGAAGCTATGCGTTTTCAAATTGAATATATGCGATATTAATGAGTAATAACTGAATGGCTGATTGGTGTTGATGTGAATTGAATATAATTTAATTCACTTACCTTTCACAAAGTCTTCAACAACACGTTCACCACCTGTGAGAAAACAATGTTATTGCTGCAATCCCTTAAAGGATGTAGGAAGAGGATTGTTCTTTGGACAGCTAATAGCCCTTTGCAATAAAAGGTTTTTAACCATCCAGAAAAGTCATTATTGTTTGGGTACAATATTAGTATATGTGTCATTATACGTAGACAGTAGAAAGGAATATACAGGACAACGTTTGCTATAGATACATGAAACTGAAAATACCTTTTCAGTTAGTAAGATGAAATACAAAATATAATGCAGATATTATATAAACGAAGTTTCATTTTTCAGAAATCACCTGTGCCCTTTATAGATTTAATTTATTCTTGAAAGCAACTTTTCAAAATCAAATTACTCTCCAAGAATGAAACCTTTTTGTTATCATGACTCAACATCTGACCTGCCAGACATAAATAACTTGAATGACAATTTCAAATTTTTAATAATAAATTAATAATAGTCTAAACATTTGTATCAGCGTTTTGTATAAGAAACATGGCTCTCTTCCTGGCAACACTCAAAGTATCAATTAATCTTTCTATTGTTTAGGACAATATAATGGTAATCAAACTACTCAGTATATAGTCACATTATTTGATTTATCATCTAGCATATATTGTGAAAATAGTCAAATGTTATAAATTATTGATGGGTTTACTATTTGTTTCTTAATGTTACTGAATAGCTATTGTGTCAGCCTTGTTTTAATTTATTGTATAGTTCACGTCTATATTTTGAAGATTATGGCTTATCTATAAGGACATCATGCACTTGAACATCTTACGGACTTCTTTCTAACCGTACAATGTTCACGAGATCCTAGACCTAAGGTAAATGGATCCAATCAAATTAATCCTTGCTCAGGTTCAATCGCAGCATACAATTTATCAATTTTATTATTCAAATGATGCTGAGAATTATTGAACAACGTGGTTTTGTTTTCAAAAGTAGCGTATGCAAAATATAGTGTACCATGAGATGGATTATGATTTAACAGATATAATTTGGATGTAATCATACACAAATAATAATTTATTCAGCCAAACGAGTGGTTCAAATATAGATGGGCAAATGGTTGTGATGCCATACATTCTGGTCATCTAGGCAGCGAGATAGTGTGAAGCGTAACTTTCCCTAAATATTTACCAAAAATAATAAACTTAACTCGCGGGTAAAAAGTTATAAGAATTCAATTTTTATTTGTAATTATAGCTATATTCTTTGTTAAATAAAATAATTTAACTTCTACTTTATTCCAACAAATTTATCGAGCAGTGATGGCGCAGCTAATTAGAGCGTAGAACACTTAATAGAAAGGTCGCGGTTCAGTGCCTGCAATGTCAATACTTGACGGCTATATGTCTGAGGAAGTTCCATGCCCCTGTAATGGCAGCATGTTTTGTATGTTCCCTTGGGACTTAGAGAGTGTTCCAGATTAAAGCAGGTGTGAGACAGGGACACTAATATTGTATAATGATGATGATGATGATTGATGCTTTACGGCCACTTTTGTGCACAAGGTAGGCTAAATGGGCCGAGCGACATCCAAAGTTAATGAAACGAAGTGAAAGACGAAACAACCTTCAGATATGCCCACGTCGGGATTCGAACACGGGTGGTAGTGATCTGTGGTCCAACACGCTACCGCTAGACCACTAATATTGTATATATATATATATATATATATATATATATATATATATATATATATAATATTAATAATTATATATAAAATAATCTGGACTATTTTAAGATGTTTCTGATAAGCACTTTTTACGTCAGTTTGTTAATGTACAATTTAACAAACATATTGGTTAAGAGGTTTGGCTAAATGTGAAACATCGCAATTATTCTGCTAAGTTTTGTAGAAAACTATAATTCTTTACTTAAACGAGGCTATATTAGAAACTAGTCTCATCGCAAAATTAAATGTGGAGTTAATAAATTAGAAATGATTATTATTATTATTGGCATATAAAAAGAAATAGGGGTGTCTGTTATGCAATTATTGATGGGGAAGCAAATTATAATACCGTACTAAACGAATGAATAAGTTACAGTTTAGAACACTACTAAATCACAACAACGTAAAGAACAACAATAATATCCCGATAAACAACAGTTATGTAACAAAGGCTAGTACTATCTTAAACTATAATGACGTAACACTAACAAGATGTTGATTGGTAAATTACTCTACTTCAACTGTCCCCATTATCAGAGGTCAATATTACACTTATTTATGTTCTTATCACTTCCCAACACTTTAGCTTAACTATTACTACCGCACGATTTGTAAAGGTATTTTTTCAATTATGTGACTTATATTCACAATTTGTAAGTGTTCATCATAGGCCAAACTGAAGTAGATATCTCGATAACTTACAGTAATATGTAAGTGTCGTTCATACAACACCATTCATCAAATGTAGCCAGCACATATGTTAGGGGTTTATTTTATATAACCAGTCAAGAGTTAATATCTTATCTATATTATCAGGATATAAATATATGGGTTATTAACATTCTGATCTTACATTCCGATCATATGAGTCATTTGCTGTTCAGCAGATAAACCAAATGATCAAATAGACTATTTATTTTTATGCATTGAAAAATTCCAGTGAGAAAAACGGTGAAAACGGTGACAAACCTTGATCGAGGAGATATTGTCTCCATCTAAAAGGGGCCACCACTTCCCGCTAAATAAGGCGTCAGAATTATACGATTAATGTAACGATATATACAAAGTCCTTATTATATCTCGACTGGACTATGGCAATGAATTACTATATAATATTCCGCTCTCTCTGACCAGCGCCTACAGCGAGTGCAGAACTGTGCTGCACGTCTGGTGACACGCAGTCGCAAAAGGGAACATATAACACAGTTTTATCCCAACTACATTCAGATCATTGTACAAGATCCTGTTTCTTAAGTTCAAAACACTGAATGGAAGAGCACCAGTGTATCTAAGCGATCTGATCGAAAAATATATACCAGTGAAAATGATCCGATCTGAGTCCTATTCACTTTTGAGGATACTAAGAAGCCATACAGCAATGTACGGAGAGAGATCCTTCCGAACATCAGCTCCCAGGCTGTGGAAGGAGTTGCCAAACCACATGAAACTCGCAGCAAGTAGAGACATATGTTGTAAGGTTCTAACAATCCATTTATTTGAATTGGCGTATTTATAATATTAAACCAGTTTATTATGTATGAAATGTATTTGATCTATATGAGCTCAGAAAATGTTTTAATTGTGGTTTAAACGTTAAGCGCCTTAGAACAACACTACTTTTATTATACTATTATTAATTGCGATTAATATCAGTCTGTTATCACTCCCTATCAGTTTATTAAAATAACAAAGATTAGTAAGTCTATAAAACTGAACTACTTACTTCACATTACTAGGATTAAAGGTTGTCATTCTAATGGAAAGTGTAGAAAGCTATGATTAAAAAGATCGCGTTGAAAGTTTCACCAATAAATATTCACTAATCCACGATTTGATATAAAAGTAAATTGTGCAGTGAGTCAACAACACCATTGTTATATTGGCATCATCACTAGATTTAGGTTTGCCCGCCTGAATGAAAGATGGGCAAACAACGTACCTCAAAGCGTGGCTTCTTTCTAACACCGTCGTTTTAACTCCAGCTGCAAAGGATCCTGATTGGCCAGCAGTCGCGGACAAGCTGCCAATTAAATTAATGCATGCGATAGCAAACATAAATAAGGCTACGTCTTGATTCCCGATCGATATACGGGTGACAAACTTAGGCATTAGATGGGGATCAAAGGTCGAAGTTATAGAAGAAAATTACAATGTTAAATCATAGACGTCACACATGATGCATTTCGTTACTTAATATGTATTCAAAGACTTCCATTGATATTGTTTGCACTAATCTCAGTTTGCACTAATGTCAGTTATCTCTATAAATACATGGGCATTTCTGGTAAATGCATTACTTGCTCCTTTGCTCTATGGTGGATATAGATCTCAGAAATATTAAAACAAATTAACGTCGTACAATTACACCAAAGTCTCCTGTACATTTTTATCTGAAGAACATACCGAAAGTGCGTCTGGTTCTTTCAAAGCAACATGTAAACAGTGCAGCCTGTTTATATCCGTAGTTTACAAGTAACTGAGTAAATGTTGTTGAAGAATTGCATTCATGTTTGTGTTCTATACATTGTAATCATGATTACTTTACGGTGTATTCGTAATGGTAATAAATTACATTCAGAATGAATGTAATCATAATTGTAATCATGGTATTTTAAAGTAATCGCGATAGTAATTGATTACATTGGTCATGTAATCGCCACAAACCTGCTCTCTGTCTATCTATCTATCTATCTATCTATCTATCTATCTATCTATCTATCTATCACTCCCTCATGTTTACTCTTTAATTATCCTTTTCTATCTCTCTCTCTCTCTCTCTCTTTCTCTCTCTCTGTCTCTCTCTGACCGTGTTCGGTTGTATTAGATAGGTGTAGATGACAGAAGGCGATCAAATGATACATAGATGACATCTTGTTCTGATATATGTCCATATAATGAAGTATCCAGGTAAAACGTGAGATCGATGAATAATTCTGATATAATACACTTGAATGTTTATCAGATGCATTGTATAACACAAATACTATTTCTATAGTATCCAATAGCTCAAAGAAAATATTTAAGTTAGAGGTAAGGCCATAACAAGATACTCATATTACGTAACCACAATAATCATATAAAACAGGTTTTGAGAAACATAATTGAATGCTCAAACAGGTAAACTTACAATATGCAGATGCTAATATATCTCCGTAATAATAATTCTAACTGACTTAGCTTCATGAGAGTAATGAAATAGATTAGGTTCAAGATAATAACTAGTTATACACATAACTTACTAAGATTACGATCTACCTCTATAAAACTAGGATACTTAGATAATCAAGTTTTAAAAAATAAATCTGATTTATATCATAGTATCTGTGCCTGAAATAAATGAAATACTCTTTGGAGACCTCAGAATTCATGCTACAGCCAAGGTCAAGGAAATCATTTAATATTTCACTGCCAACACAGTATATATAATGTACAAACCAATAAATGAATAAAAATGTAAGATCGGGTTTATTAAGATTGCTAAAAAGTATTAGCAATTTCGATAAAACATTGAATTATTGAAAATAGAATACTACGTATACCTTGATGTTCTCATTGCTTATGATATGACATTATAAGAACCGTATGTTTTGACATTCAATAATAATAATAATACTAAAGTTAATTGATATTTTGATCAATTAGAAACGTGGTTTAGAACCGACAAATTATTATTATTAGAGACAATTTGTCTGATCTGAAATGAACAATAGTCACCTAAAACAATCTACACATATGTAATCGTCACCTTATTTTGTTATATATAGAATGTGATGAAGGTCTGTATGGATTTAAAAGGTATTGAGCACCTTGTGTAGTTCATATGAGACATTACACATGTCTCAGCAAGACAAAGTCACCACACGATACATCACACAAGAAACGTACCAATGAATTCACGATTCGAGATATCTGTCTGGCATTAACACAGTAACACACACACAACACACACACACACAACACACACACACACAAACATCACACACACACACACACACACACACACACACACACACACACACACACACACACACACACACACACACACACACACACACAAGTAATTTTTCTAGAATGAATTAACGTCTCTTTCTCTCCCTTACATTTGCTATATAAAACAATATATTGATGGATCATTGTCGTTTGGCCATAATTTGCAAAATGCATATAGATTAGTGTTTAACGTGCTAAGACTAGTCTACGCAGATTCATTTTTCAAATAATACAACGCTTGATTGATGAGTATCAATTATTGTAAGTCACGAAATGTCAATTACATTTCGTGATTAGCATACAGAAACGAGTGGAATA
Organism: Paralvinella palmiformis; assembly: GCA_025642065.1. NCBI lineage: Eukaryota > Metazoa > Annelida > Polychaeta > Terebellida > Alvinellidae > Paralvinella > Paralvinella palmiformis. The sequence goes on along the minus strand of JAODUP010000195.1, from coordinate 140,014 downwards.
GGATTGGCCTCACAGAAATCCTTTAACGTCTCATTGGTAACTGTCTGATATCACTTTCGGTAAGAGGATTAAATATGTACATCAACAACATGGACAAACCTTTCCACCAATGGAGTGCTGAAAAAAGAAGATTCACACAAGGAAAAGATTCATTTGATTAGACTTGTCTGCTTCGATTTTCTTACCTCAGTAAAGTGGATTTAAGTATTTCACAATGAACAATGTATCTAAGCAACCCGTATTTCCCAATTTGACCATCGATGTAAAGTTCTTCATTACATTTCCTTTAATCATGAAAAGAATATTTTGCTAAATACTAATCCCACTACAAATGAATTGTGCCAAGATATCATTTTGTAGTTGTTGTTTGAGCAATAATTTAATGATAGTGTTAAATAAATAAAAAAGAAGAAGAGTATCTTTAATTGATAACTTAACAAACAAAACATGAATATATTAACGAAATATAAATGCGACGGTAACATAAAAGATGGAAATATGCTGAAATACGGAAATAGAGCACAAATATGATTTAAGTAATATCCTCAAAAATATTCACAATTTATAAAAGGTTGCCAATAATTCGATAGCTCTTAGCACGCATGTTGTACTCAACTTGGTCAATTCAGAAACCATAAATATGTGAGTCAGTTAGTGAGTAAGCGTGCAAGTAAGCGAGCGAGCTAGTGAAAGAATGAATGAGTGGGTGAGTGAGTGAGTGTGCGAGTAAAAACTAGTGAGTGAAATGAATGAGTAAGTGAGTTATTGAGTAAGCGAGTGAGCAATTGAGTGAGTGAGTGGGTCAAAGCTATATAAAAGAGATATAGATGAAATAAACTTATGACAGATGGATATTCATAGCAATCTATAACTTCAAAGAAACGTTGTAATATAGTACTTAGTTTTGTGATAACCAATCCTTTAGTATCTGGCGTAATTGAGATGAACACTGTGATATTTATTTTCGAATTAAAACAGGATATGATTGAATTGATATATTTGATGTATTAAAATATAGCAATAGGCACGTAAATATAATAAATAAAATTATATTAAAGAAGCGAATGAAAATACTTTGAATGGTTAGAAGGTCTTCTTCATTTTATTAGCAATACCTGTTATAAACCATTATATAGTGAAACATCTAATATTGTGATACGTACAAACAATCAAAACTGTTATATGATGGTTACCATATTACGTATTTCAGATGATGATACACTTCTTATATTCTTGAGCCACATATATCAAAAGTAGGAATTGCCATGATAAGTGCCAAATTCTAAGATAGCAATCAGTTATGAATAATAATTACGATAATTAATTTAATTACATAAATGTACTGATGAGGTACACAATTATTTTTTTGTAAGATATCTCTCACAATATATAATCGGATTATCTGCAAAACGAACTTGTTGTTGTACTATTTCTCTAGGGATTCTCGATCACTATTTCTTATATCTACAGAGACAAACCCTTATCATACATAAATGGCGTCGAATGTTGTACAGGATGAAACTCTTGGTAATATCTGCTACTGAGGAGTTTTTAGAAATAAAATTTGTGTATTCTACATTTTCAATAGTTAACAGTCTGCGGAAATAGAGGTAAAGTCTTTCATTCTCAAAGCTCCTGAATTCGGATATTTTAGTGAGCTTGATCCGCAAACCTTTTATGGTTGGTTAGACGATTTATATAATAAACGACACTGGTTAGAGATTGTGTAGTTTATGATTATGTCAAATAGAAGAATTTACCCACGTAAATGTCTATTATTCTTGTATCTGTAAATGTCAAAAGAGCTAAATCTTTTTTGCTTTTCTTCTTATTGACCTGAAACTCTCCTGATGATGTCGTATTGCATTTAGCTACCTACAAATACTCCACCGTGCTTGGATTTAAAATTGCTAAACACAACAATGTGGAAAATTGTTATGACAAAACATAAAATTAATGTATGGATTTGCTCAATTTCAAGTTAGGAAGAACGTGTACGGAAGTGACGTGATACTTAAATACTGGAATGGCCTACTTAAAGACCTTGCGATACAACATAATCAGTTACCGGTAAGGCTTTAGTACTGAAGGATTGAACATTCAGGGAACCTACCGATAATGGTAACAGTGACATTATGATAACCATGTAAGGAGTCGATGACATACAAGTTATGCAAATTAATAATTCTTAGTATATCCCGAGCGCTCACAATAATATTAATGTATTTAGGTATAAAATTGGAAGACGACCTATTAACAAATTAATTAACATTTAAAAAGCCTCCAACGGCCCGGTGACAGTTAAATAAATAAGATTGCTGGTGTTTAAATCAGGTTTATTGTGATAAACACCTACCTTCTGGCTGGCAGCAGTTAATATAACATATTTAATATGCCTAATTAACTTTCTGCCAGCCAGGATTCCCTGTCTTGTGCAACGACGCGTACGCCAAAGTGCTGGAACAGTGACTTTCTCATCATACTTGGACGCCAGCTGTTTTCCACGCCTTGGCTCTGTTCAGTCACGGATGACTTCCCATAAAAACTTTCCAACATCCCGCAGAAGAATATTGAACTAATGTAAGATACGTCAAGTCAAAGCGTCACATCCAGCTCCAGATAAATGTGCTATAAACATTTATCTGCCATTCTAGAGATTTATGAATCCAGACCTAACACTCAAATTGCCTAAATCGACATTCTTATTGAAGAAAACTTTGAGTAGCCGTTATGTAAACACAGACGCCTTATAAACACAGCGCTAACAGCGGTATTGTGAATTGCAACCTAAATGCTTACCTTTAGGACAATAATATGTTAACGTAGTTCTCATGACTGAAATCTGATTAAAACACAAACTTATGAACTATTTTCATTTATAAATTCAACCATAGTATATCGAAAATATAATATTAGTAAAGTTATGCAGTCACAACGAGCAAAATATAAAATAAAAGTATTTAGTGATATGAGTTTTCACATTAGGATATTTTCTGATGTTTTCAGCGTTTTCTTCATTTTAATATGTTTGCATCTCACAATGTTTTTAGTTATTTTTGCTTATTTCATCTCACATTCAGCTATAAATATAATAATGATTTGTAACTGAATACTATCCAAATGCAGTATTTGAGCGATGAATTATAAAATTGCTATCGATGAAGTTAGTAAAAAATAAAAGTGGTTGTTATAACGTTGCTAGCAATTTTGCTCAGATAATCTGAACATTAAGTTACAACACCTAATTGTATTATTAAACAAGATAATTCATGAGTATTAATCAAATAAATCAATGTAAAGTAGCATTACGGTACACTAATCAAATACATTTAATAAACTCCAATATTCGGAACAATCCTCCATCTAACGCCGAGTTTGTTTAAGTAATTGTCTCGAAGACCCGTCGATAAACCTTTACAGATAGTATGAAACAAGGAAGCACATCTGGTTTGATCTATGAATAACATACGACATCAAAATGGTCGTTTATACCTTTGGCATTAGTTTTGCAAAACATAGCTACATAAATGCACACTTTTGAAATTGTTAACTATAATTGAATATTTGTACACTAGTTTCAAATCAGAATTTGTCGAGCGCTCTGCATACATCATGCTATGATCACATAAGCCACTGCATGACAATATGTAATAAACATGAATACGTTCACATCATATGATGTTACGTAGACGACACAAATCACATCACAGAATGAATGCATTATCTAGTTAATATACAGCGTACTATTGTGGTTTTGTACATTGAAAGAATCGGCTCCAGATAATAGAAATAGACAACTGAACTACAGGATGAATAAATTACAAAATATAATCACACTGACAAGACTACCTTGAAGAAAACTTTAACAATCTTCAAGCATTTACGAAAACCCACAAAGAAAGTATATTGGTATTAAAGGAAGGCATTTTTGTAAACTGTTCTATCTCCTCAATCTGTTTCAATTAATGCAGCGTCACACTGATATAATCGGTTGATACAATTTAAATACTAAGATCTTGAGTCTTTTAATCCGCTTTCTTAATTGGTTCAGTTATTTAGGTGACCGCACGAAAACTGAGTACCAGTTTTATGGATAAGGACATACTGTGAGGAGATGGTATTTAGTTCGGCCAAACGATGATAATAATTAAGGTGTCATGGTTCTAAATTAACAATCTTCAACGTGCTTATGTAATTATAGCAGATAATAACTTTAAAGTTTCTAATAGAGTGTAGCTGGGGACTTGGTTTAGCGCTCGTAACACCAGGAATAGATAAAAACAGGAATGTTATCTGATTCGATAGAGTGGTTGATTGACATGTTATGTTACGGGTTTAGTGAGAGACTATATTCATCAATTTTGTTATTTGATCTAATATACATTACATTCGATTTAAAAGTGAGTAAACGATCCATCATTTAATTAATTCTAAATGTTTTGTGTGAGATGTTATATACATAAATTATTGTAGTTTGTTTATAACAACGATGTCATGATGTTTATCTAAGACGAACACATATAAATATCAAGCAACTATTATTGACTTCCGGTGTATCAAACATTTTGAAAGAGCAGGTTTTTTTGGATCCTCATCGTAAATATGTTCCTCAACTAAAGCGACTATCTACTTGCACTCCTTAACATATCACAGAATAAATAAAACCAATTTACACTATTGTCCCCATCTTGTTCTACCAGGGTTCCTATTGCTAGTTTCTATCTACTAGTCAACTCGACTGTGTACATCAGTCGTCTTTTGAAGTTTATTTTACACAGCAATATAGGGTCAGTGATATAGCACCCTAATATCCTAATGAATCGTCCAAATGGGGAATGTTTTAACTAAAAGTCAGAAAAAAGTATAAACGTCAATGTTATATAATTTATTAAATTTAATTCACCAAACACCTTAAATTTGGGTAAGAATCCTGAGAAATGCCCGAATAACATAAGATTTTTGTCAACATCACAAAGTGTTGTTTCTCAGTGAAACAATTAACATGACATGACTCTGGTTACAATTGATGGTTAAAATTGATGGTTTACTCTTCTTACTTTATAGATAATGTCTATATATTATATATATATATATATATATATATATATATATATATATATATATATATATATAGAGAGAGAGAGAGAGAGAGAGAGAGATATATATGCCCTTTCTTTAATCTAATGCCATGACTTATTCACTTAGAAAGCTGGCTTCGAATATTATCCATCACTCACTTTAATAAACAAAAATCCAGAATAAGCATAGAGTACTTTGAAAATAAATTCAATTCACTTCTTTGTTACTTGCAATATGAAGACGTTGAGTCGAAAATATTTGATTAATCGCAAACATTTAGCATTAGTCAGACATGGTGCATCATGATTATGTAATATGTTCCGGATCAAACAATACTATCCTAGCTATTTAATTATTTGTTGATTTAAAACAAATCGGACAATGTCTAATGCTACATTTGAAACCAAATTAAGCCTATATTCCATATCCATTACTAGTTCTAACATCTATGATTCACACAATGAAGCATCATTCGTCACGATGTTTGCATGTCTGACCCATTTCAAAATAGAATTGAGAAATAATTAATCTAAATGTTCTAACAAGTGATTAATGATTGAAACTGTATGTCTAGAATAAATAATTTAATTGAAATATATATATATCGCCCCTGCTTTACACACACACACACACACACACACACACACACACACACACACACACACACACACACACACACACACATATATATATATATTTATAGTAGACTACCGAATAATTTATTGTTATTTATTTGGTATCTTTTATTTGTCCTTTATCCGGATATAGCTTTTACGTCTATTTAAATGTCGATTATGTTCTACTTCATCATCACTTCTCGTTCGTTAATTAGCTTACAAATTGAGATATCAATTACCCATATTAAATGGTACATCAACGTTGTCATAGTAGTTTTAATGTTTAAACCGATTCTTTAATTTGTACTTAGAAACATTTGTGCTTCCATTACTATCAAAATATAATGTCTGAATTCTGCCAGCTGTGATGTGTACTAGGATTTTCCTATAATATACGTTTACGTCATGCTCAGTAATTCTGGAGAGCTGTGATGTATAATTTATTTCCGAATGGAAATGAATTATATGGGAATATTATTATATTTGGATTTATTAGATACAAATAACCCCAGTAAAGAGAAGTGATACAATTAAACTGACCTTTAGGTCACGGTTTGTTTGATGAAACAGAAAATTGCTGTCTGCTCCATGTCCCATTGTAGGACATACTTAACAATGACTGACTGGGGAGCTGACTCAGCCGGGGAATGTTTGGTAGCTGGTATGTTTAACGGAAATTGGATACAGAGATGCAGAAATGTTGCCTTAGCAATGAACAATCATGTTACATTCGCTAATAAACTCATCATATATGACATATACTATTTCTGTTTTGATTTTTGTTATCCAATCAAAACAAAATAGCTGAAAATTGATATTTCGAATAAATCGATTTTGAAATAAAACAATAATAAGCTTTGTTTCAATAATGTATTTGTTTTGGTTCTATAATTGTTTGTAGTGATATTGATCTTATCAACTTATTCAGGTTTGGTATTATATATTTGTTTTTATTGTTGTTGTCATTGTTGCTGTTGTTGTTGTTCTTATCGATTTGTTTCATGGTACTATTGCAGATGTTTAGCATGTTCAATACATATTTGTATTGTAATTGTTGTCAATATTATGACAGTTTATATTTCCTACCTGTATATTAATTAGTATTACTTATAGTTACGTTGGATACACAAATACCTCATTTGTGATTTATGTGTCACTTGTTATTCAGAAAACATTCGTTCAGTATCCTAGATATTAAACTCTGTAATTCACTGATCATAATAATGATGATAACGATGATGATGATAACGATGATGATGATAATGATTATGATAATGATGGTAATGACACTGATCCAGTTTATTATGAGTACTCTTTCAAAGTCAGTAAAAAGACATCTAAAATAAACCACAAATATTATTGATGAATATTAGTCTGCCCAAAATGTAATATGACCAGGTGATCATTGTAAACATATTGAAGACTTCAACAGATGGCACACTTATAATCTCTGCTAGTGATACACTTACTGAAAATAAATCAGTTGTTCAGACAGTGATGATAGTATAAGCATTCCTTTAATGTAACAAAAACGCGAAATTGCTTTGTCAAAATGGATCGATACGAATCAGGTATATATCAGAATATATAACGTATCATAATGATAATCAATAACGATGATTGCCATTACTAACTTTGTTAATATACTTTGTACGCTAGTAAAAACAACTATAGACAGATATGTGTTAACGTGTTTCATAGCTGACTCACATACACCACTGACCCTCACTAGTATATTATATATCTCATTAGTAGATCCAGGACCTTCTGAAAATATAGAATAGTGCATCAATCATTATAAGAAATACCATTCATTGTGTCATAATCATTGTCTAAAATCACCATTAACTGGCAGATACAGGAGATACACTTCCAACTTTTACAATAGCTTCATGTTCATAAGGATCATACCTTTATTTAATAAGAATATTATTACGTCACACAGATATTACCTGTTACAAAAATTCACCAACTTACGAGATACATGTTGCAACATGTAATGAGAATATGGCTCAATCTTATTCTTAGACCTAATCAGTGTCTTAGGCTTTCTTTCTTATTATGAGAGTTTCAACTCCTATCGAAATCTTGATAATAGAAAACAAACTTTCTAAATGTGTTTGATACTCGACGTGATAGCGTAACTAATTTATTTGTTCAAATTCATTTTGACCAGTAATATGGCAGAAATATTTATATCTCTGGGAGGGTAAGAACCATTAACTGGCATCTTCATGATTTTAAGCGAGAAACATTCACAATGGCTTACGAGTATGTTTATGTTCAGCATCAGACTTAGATCAGATAGAAGGCCAATGCCATCTAGAGGTACATCGTTTGTGAACCTACTAACTAAAGCAGAACAATTCCATGTATCTACTAGTTCGTTTACTCTACCACTTGATATTATTCGTCTGTAAAGAGTGTTCGTGATCTTTTCAAATCTCGTCTTGATTCCTAAATGTCCACCAGTAGAAACTTAATATGGTAGTCTGACATCGGAGATCTGTAACAATTCGATAAAAGGATCTGGTGGCTGACAGACTAAGCTTCTGTTGCTAATAGTTTAAGTGTCTATCACCTTCTGAAGAGAACGCGTTGTTTTAGAAGGTATGCCAACAAAAACGTATCCGAGTTTGAATTAACCACTAAAATGCTAAATAACTCTCAGGAGTTTTATGTTCTTCTCAGGTTAGTGAAGTTTAGTATATCGGCAAATCATTGTTAACTCGTGTAGAATGTACATGGTTCATATAACTATTTAATCATTAATCATTCAATTGTGTCATGATCATCATAGTAATGTAAAATAAGCTAATTTCTGCGATAATCATTCATGCCTTCAGATGCCTTCAGGATAACGAGTTTGTCATAGTATTACCTTTTAATTAGAGTAAATGTGGGAAATGTACGCTTTCTTGCTCCGTGTAATATTTTATTGACATATAGAAGAGGCAGAATATACTTCTTAAACTATGAATATGTATGAATACACTGAAGGTTAATATATCATGTGATATATTAATCAGATATGTTAGCCACTATAAGCTGCCGGAAGTAACTTTTGTTGGGGTCATGGTGAACTCCCAGTTTCTTCTATGTAACAGTCATAATTATCCTCCTCGGCTATCGGATACTATTATGTCTGGCTGCATGTAGATATGACTAAACTTTATTCTGAGATCGCGAATGAAGCCGAATAATAATAGTTTAATATTTCAGACCATCCGGGTTTTGTCATATACGATCAGCAATGGAGTCAGACACATACTGGTGGCGTTGTCTTTGGAAATATAATAATGGGAATTGTCTTACAAATTACATTTGCTGCAAAGGTTATTAGTGGTATATATTATAGTCATCATATCCCAAACATATTATAATTGCTACTTTTGTCTAAGTTATTGATTACTTCATACATTTTAATCTATCATCCCTATATATATATATATATATATATATATATATATATATATATATATATATATATATATATATATACATAAAATACACAATATTAAAATTAGATAATATGTACACGTAATATACATATAAATATAAATATACATATAAAATGTCAATACTAACATTTGTAATATCTAGCTTTAAGAGATAAATCGGCGAGATAATAATAACATCATTAATATAATTAGCAAGCATTGGTAGTGTTGTGAAGCTCGAATATGGTTTTAGTGAAGCCATTGTTATGAGTCAGCATAAAGTTGAAGGTCAGACTATTTGTGACACGAAGAATAGAACAAACATGAATTTCAATAATTTAGTTTAGACAGGGTAAGACAAAAGAAATAAAAAACATCGCTAATGAATTAATACGCGTTCTGACCAGAATAGGACAGATTTGTTTAAATATTATATAAATGCCGTGCAAAGGGAAAGCCAATTAACGATCATAGCTTGGACGGAAAACTTGGACTTCCATTTCATGTTTCAGTATAATAGCGCTCTTTATCAGCATCTAGTAACTAACGTACCTCGGTCGAGAAGCGCTATGACAGAATACATCTGTACAACGCTGATGGCATGACTCCATATATTGACTTATATAATGAGTGAATGTCTCACCAGTAAGTGTATATACAGGCAGTCAAACTTTATAAAGTATTCTGTCCTCAAACGTTGTCCCAAAGAGATAGCAGCTAATAGATGGTACAATTAGATTACTGTCTGTTGATGATGACACAAGGAAAATGTTTTTCCTTGGTGTGATATTCCTTTACATGAAAAGAAGCTGAAAAGATCTTTACAATAAATACTAGGAAATAAGAAACATACATATAATATACAGATTAAATGAACGAAGTATCATTATTCAGATAGAACACAAAATCAGGTGTGTACATTTCTTATATATATATATATATATATATATATATATATATATATATAATATATATATATATAGATTAATTACCAGGAATAATGTAATATTATTATTATCATGTGTTTACATCTAAGCCACCTGACACAATATCAGACTAATAATGTACTATCAGCTGTGTACAAACCTATGCATAATTGTGTTTATCATAAATGGCAATGAACAATAAATAATCATTTAATTGGTCTTTTAATAAATCCTTAACATTGTTATTAGCGATTTATATAAGAACCATGGATGTCTTCTTGGCAACATCCAAAATACGAATTAATCTTTCTATTATATAATACAATTTAAATGTAATCAAATTTATGAATATATTGTCATATTATTTTATTGTAAATACGATTCATTTAGTAATATCAACTACCATTACTAGTAAAAAATAATTAAGTGTGATGAATTTCAGCTTTGTTGTAAATCACTGTACACTTGATGTCTATAATCTGAAGCTTAAAAGGCATCTCTTACCTAAGAAGCAGTGTTCCAGGTTTCTAGTATAAGACCACATCTTTCCATAACGAATGCTCCTGCCTTTCAGTTGCATTGTGTGTGTTTTTTCTAATAGTACAGGGTTCCTAATTTATTTTTAAATTACGGACCTGTTAGCCTGACACCTGTTTTTCCCCCTGCAAATTACTTGAAAATTTTAATATCAAAAGATATTCTTTAAAAGTATCATTATAGATTCCGTCCGAAATATACCATCTCTCATTCTGTTATTCATACCAAATAGTAATATATAAATAAACCATAATTGACATGAAAAAGGTATAATTCATTAATTGTTTGATTTATCTAACTGTTTGTTTAAAATTAATATTAATCTGGTGGATAAGTCTTTTTCAGATTAGATTCCGCCAGATACCAAAACGTTCATTTGTTCAGTACGTGTACTGCATTTACTGGATCTTTTAGTTAGATGAAGCTACATTAAGAAATCGAGTTCACAGCTCGTTAATATTGCCATACAATAGTAATATGCTACCAGCAACTATAATATGGATATTAATTGTTCTTTCTGATATATTTTAACATACTTCTGTATCATCCCAAATCGTCATTGTAATAATACTGATAAACTGATAGAAAAGCACATCATATCTATCGTTGACCTAAACCGAAAACCGGAAGTTGAATACAAAAACATTATAATTAGAATACTAAATAACCTAATTTTAAAACGTTCGTGCATTTTATATGATTTTGGAATATACACACCTTGTTATTTGGAAACGCATTTGGATACATTATTTGTAACTAGCATGTTGCCATAAAATACGAAAACAACTTTACCATCATTCGATGTATTGTCATGAGAACCTCATTTGAACTATATTTATTGGTGAATAATCTACTTCAACTGATACTATTATGAAAGATCAGTATGGCTATTCTTTATTTAGTTTCTTATCACTATCAAATCCTTCAGCTACTTCATTGTTACCACATGATAGGTATTGTGATTGTCACAGTTGATTGTCTTATATCCACAATTTGTAAATGTTTATTCCATGCCACAAAGAAGTAGATATCCCGATGGGTTCCTGTTATTTGTGGGTAATTGCCGTTCACCAACATCTAACCTATGCAACCAGTATGTCTACGTAGTTGCTTAATTTATGTAACCACTCAAGACCACCTGTTCTGTACTATCAAAATATAACTAACCAGGTTGATGACATTTTGGTGCTACAATCAGTGTACATCAGTTATTTGTTGCTCAGCTGATTAATTAAATAATCAAATAGACAATGTATTTGTGTGCGTTGAAATAATTCAGGCCATGTAATAATATCAGTTAGATATTCGCAGTGAGATGAATTGAATTCCAATGGTAATTTCAAGCAACAATAAAGATATTGTTATTAAAAGCATCAACTGCTTAGAAGAGAAAGATAAACTAATACAAATAGGAAAGGCGTTGGTAACTTCTATTTATAAACTAATTCATTAACTTACAAAAACAAGCTACGGACCACGAATAGAATGATTAGAGGACTCAAGGAATACACTAAGAATCATGGACAGTTGCTGTTAATTATTATCTACTTTCACAAATTTGATTGAGAAAATACTTCATTCATCTGAGAACTGTCTGTTTATCTTCCACTTAAATAAGGCGTCAGCATGATACGATTAAGATATTCATGTATACGTCTATACAAATAATAGATGCAGTAATTGTGATTAATGCCAGTTTGCTTATCAGTCTTTATTAGCTGATGAAAATAATAAAGATTACTAAGTTTATGAAACATGAACTAATTACTAATTAGTTAATTTAATAATTTCGTTAATTTATGCAATGTTGTATTATCGGAATAAATACGTACATAGTGTCTATGTATCTAACTCTACAGCTATCTATGGTAACATGACAAGACATTCCATATACTAGATAATACGGACCCAGGTTTGGGACAATTGGTGCATGTGCTCAAAGACATCATGAGTCACATTAATTGTATTCATTAATAACTTAAAGCATAGGTACACAAAATAGGTAATGGGCAATGTAGAACATTGTGATTAAAAAGAACGTGTTGAATGTTTCACCAACAAATATTCGCTACACTACGACTTTACATTTAAAAGTAAATTGCACAGTGAGAGTCAACAACACGATGGTTATTATTTCGATCATGACTAGATTTAGCCTTGCTTACAATAATGAAAGACGGGGAAACATCCATTTTGACAATTCTATCGAGTATGGATCTGCAGAGGAAAATAAAGTGACCGTTGCTCTATATGTTTTTAATTCATCAAGGTCTATTTATTAAACTTTGGGATGAGTACATCGCCAGCAACCGTAGTTCATCGAAGCTTCTGAATCCACGAGGAAAAAAATATACTCTTCCGTGGTTAGGCCCCCAACACATTGAAGCCGATGTGTCGGCCGCCCCTATGCTCGAGTGACCTTTTTAGAAATAATTACAAATGAATGTATTCAATGGAAATAAATTTATATTTTCATTAAGAATCGATGTGTACGTATATGCATGTCTATATAGATATATATGTGTTTGTATATGGCCTTATAAATAATACGTCCTTGTAAAATATTAATAAATGTATCTTTGGCCTAATAAATGCAGTTAATTGGTTTGACAAATGTCAAAGTTGTGTTACATATCCTTGTTAGTACGAACACACAACGAAACATAGACGCAACACTTAAATACAAAGTAGGATAAGAAGGGGATATGAATTGTCTCAGACTGGGATACGGGTTGTGTTGCATCCGAGATGTCTTGGGTTCGTGTCTTTCTATCTATCTATCTACTTCTCTATCCCTCAATCTACACTTTCATTTCAGTCCCTCCCCCCTTCTCTCTTTCGCCGTCTCTTCCTATGTCAAAACCTAAATTTCATTATATGATAAGGCGAAGATTAGGATTCAACAACAATCCCTGGAGTATTCAATCGAGTAGATCAAGATGTCGAATGTATATGTTCCTTCAAGGACTGATTACAATTACGATTGCACAAATAATGATTAATACTGATTACGATTGCGATTACATTGTAAAGTAACTATGATTACAATTATATTTATAAAATATATCACCCAAAGGTGAATGTGATGCGTAATTGTTATTCAGTGACTTGTATAATGTATAATTATATTTTATTTTATCATTTTAGAAAAATCAAATATCCCTCTTCTGTATATAATGAATATAAATAAAGCTTTTTAAGATACTAAGTTTGAGAATATTATAAGTCGAGAATGAACATATCACGCTAGATTTTTGTAATAAGGCAATAAATTAAAATCAATGTCCATAGAAGGTTTCATTCTTTTTATGATGTTTGTGTTGTGAAGTTAATGCCATGGTTTACTCTTCGAACCAACTAGACAATAACCAGGACTAAAACTGGGTCAGACAGTGAAATAATGTCTTAGTACCAGCATCACATTGTAAAGGATTAATTTTATAAAATCGAGAAATGTAATAATGTTTCCATCAGATTTCGGCATTAAATTTATTTTAAGTTTTTAAGAACAAAACAAAATTCATTAAAAGAATAATATTGAAATAAAACCTAATCTGCATTAGATATATTTACAGGATGGTCTAATTATGATTTAATAATTATTTGCTTTCTAAATAATTCCATATGCTGGAATTCTTATTTAGTAATGAGTTTATCAGTTACATGTACTTGTGTATTGCTTTGTTAGAAAAATACATGGTATGTCATATCTGTCCCGTTTCACTTCCATAATATCATCTCAATATCATAAATTCATAATAACTTGTTCATCACGGAACTAGGTAATATTTCATAATATTCTTTTGAGGTGATAAATTGCTAGAATATCTCATAAGTGACGGGTCAATAAAACAATGGCACCAAGTAGCTTTCAATTGCTCAGAATAATTTTAAGTCTGCACTAACCTTACCAAATATTAATAACAGGAACATAGATTTTGGTGGTGGTTATAGTGAAAATAATTCAACTTTCCACCTGCCCCCCCCTCTCTCTCTCTCTCTCTCTCTCTCTCTCTCTATATATATATATATATATATATATATATATATATAATTGGTTGTAAAAATATGTGTAATTACTCTTTAAATGAAAATTATATTAATTATTCACAAAATTATGAAACCATGTGACCCAACTTAGTAATGGATCATGCACTGTATTAACCACATTGGTTCATACCATGTTGTCACAAATTAAGGACTATACCTGAAAGCCGATCGGAAGCAAAAGCGTTTCTAAAAGCGGTTTTCTCATTGGCTACTGCTTCTTCATGTTTAATTTAATGACTCGATCCCGCCTACTGGCTTGGACCCGATTTTCAGAAATATCTTATCTTGCAATTTTATGGATACCTGTATGTAATCAAATGTATTATTTTTAGTTAGATATTTAATGACTACCATAATGCCAATAATAGTTTCCTTTTGTCACCTCACTAAAATTTGTAAGAAAGATATATCTTAATATAATAAGAAAATGCAAATTTAATGGATGACATAATATGGGTGAAAGGAATATATGTGCAAAACGAAACAAAACCATAATACCCTGAATAAAGATCGGATCAATAGTTTTGAGAGAGACCCAACGTCAAGTCATACAAATGCTGCATCATTCAGTTTCAGAATATAAAAATATGTATATTTAAAGGAGCTGTCATACAAATATAAAGTTGGCTCATGGAGCATAACTGTGATCTAATACCGTTGCGCATATTAGCCAAATTCGTTGATGTCATAATATATATATATATATATATATATATATATATATATATATATATATATATATATATATATCAATTAATACACTTGGCCTTCAGTGATCTTTATTAATTGAGACTCATCAATTAAGACCGAAATTATGCATAATAGTCTTAGCACGTTAAAATATTATAAAGTTGAATTTCGAAAAAAAGTTTAATAATTCTTGCATGTTTTCTGCAATTTATCACCAAAAGAAAGAAGTCTTCTTTATATAATAATTTAGTTTCGTGAAAGTAAAGCAAGAGAAAGTGACGTTAACTGAATCTAACAAAAATGTATCCGCTAATGATCGGTTTAATGAATCAGATATGTTGTTTGCAAATTAAAGTCATAATTGAATGAAGAGTTCCTGTCTTAGTCACAATAAATTCATTATATATGATATTTATGAAGATGGCAGCGATTTTAGAACACTGTCATTACATTAGCCGCGCATGATCGCAACTGTTAGTGGCTTTGGTTAAGTATTTGTTTTATTCATAACGTGTTGATAAACCCATGATATAATATTCCTATTTTGTAGTTTACGGGTTACAACTTAATATAACGTTTGCTATCAGTTGACTACTCATAATTTGATTGATGCCATATTGAATATATCTATGCGTATTTAAATAACTTAGATGTTGACTGGGTAGGTGAGTTAATGAGTCAGCGATTTGCTTATTGTGGTAGCTGGGTCCACATGCTACAAATAAAAACACACATATATGGGCAAAATTTAATATTTTACTAATGGCGACATACTGATGTAATAAGGGATGAACCGGGCATTTAATTTGAATGAAATCAAGTATGGTTTAATGATAGTTATAAAGATGGCAGGAAGAAATAATTAAGAAAACTAATGAAATAAAAGGGGGAGATTTACGTGGTTGTGTTTGTTGAACAGATACTGATATTCAAAAGATGTTTGGCTACTGATTTGTGTAAATAAGCACCATACAAAATGGAGCTATGGGACCCCCAAAAGACACGGAAACTTAACTAGTGGTAAACCTGGATAGGTGATGCTGGATGTTCGAGATAGTTATAATATGGTATCTACAAAACAATATAAGGGACATTTAGTTGAAAAAAAGCTTCAATGCTTATTGGTAGTGGACTTATGTCTGATTAGAGTAGGAACGTTCAAATGAGGTTCCTTTCAGTATACGTCTAATAATCTTATAGTTATTTTTGTCTGGTACGAAAACATGTTTGTTACAAAGGCTGTAGTCAAATGTGTTTCGTGATAAAAACGTTTGTTTATACAAAATGAAACAGTGGGAGTCGTGCATATACCCAAGCTATAATAAAATACACGAAGGTTTTAAACTTATTTCATGTTCTGATTAAATTTGTTTAATTCAACATGTGGTGTTCAGTTGAGGTCAACGACTGACAGTTATCCATTACATTTGGTATCTCAGTATTTTATCAATGACAGGTTTGAGAAATTATATGTTCATATCGATCTGAAAGAATAATTAATGTAGAGATTGTAATTGTTTGCAATAGTTCAGTATTACATTCAGGATAATTGGATTATGAACTTCTTTACGTAGCTTCATCTAATTAAAATGTCTAATAAATGACGCACAGATACTGAATATATATTATACAAACATTTTGATTTTTGCTTGAATGTAATGTGAAACAGATAGATACAACAGTTTAATAAGCGTTTTACTGAAACAGTTAGATAAATAAAATACTTCCTAAATTATAGTTTTCTCGATTTAATCATAATATATATATATATATATATATATATATATATTTTATATTGCTATTTGATATTACTGCGGATAATACTGACTGGGACAATCGTGGCAGTTGTGAGCAAGGACAAGAGTAAGAGAAGATATCTATTATAGAGAGTTTTGCTATAGACAACGCTATATGATTGCCATTCCCAGCAAAATGGTAGCATTCGGCTAAGTTTAATTTTAATTTATTGTTTAATCTTAGAAATTAATAAGTTCCTTATTGACTGAATGGAAATAAGGTTAACCCAACTCGTGGGCTGCTGATGTTGTGAAACATAAGTAGACAACTATATATGTTTCGTAATTCACGAATAATAGTGGATTTAGATGCCTATACATAACTTAAGATGCACCTTTGCTATTAAAACCAGAGGTCTGACTATGGTGGTCCAGGAAAAAGACTTGAGGGTTGGCCTTGACAGAAACTAATGCATTTAATTAGGAAAATATTAGCAAAATATGAACCTTGAAAAAGACATAATTAACAATATATAAAACGCTGTATTAAACATATGGTAATAGGTGATCTCCAATTATTTAGATGATAGGCTAATGACATTATTTAACTTCTATGCTAACAAGAGACAGGTTGATATCTTATTGAAAGACTAGTTGGGGTGGATTAGTTAAACAACAACAACAAATAAACTAAACAAACCCACATATTATTGACGTGAAATTACCGTTGAAACAAATTCTTAAGCAGTTATTTGCTAGTCCAAATGACCTTTAACTACGAGTACATTGCAACCTTTAAATCGATAACAAATGTAAGTGCGACTCGAATTAATGGATACATATCTTTATTGTGTTGATTTTATAAAAAGTTATACAAATAAGAAAGAGTGGGTGTAGTATAAATGTGAGTTAAAACACAACGTTAAAAAGAAGTCTTTGTTTCCCAAGTTAGATTTTAGTATAACTTATAATGGTTTCATATACATTGTAGCTTCTTATATATGTGTATGGCCCATGTTATGAGGATTTGGGTGGGGGTGGGAAATAAATAAATATAATTAAATCAGATAAATTTGTTGTAATGAAACTCAAGTCAAATTGTTTTATTTGGCAAAGATTGCAGCATTAACTATAAAAAGAATTTTTCATTTGTGAATTATCTAGTTTCAATTTAATTGTTATGTTTTTACTCGAAGGTGTATTAATAGCGTTAAATTATTAGGTAAAGTTTGAGATCAATCGCACCCCCACCGTAGATCACAAGAGGAAAAAGTTAAATAATTTTAGATCTATTATTGTGAAATGTTTCAGATCATAACCAATTACCCATCTGTGTTAGAACCACATTCCTAACAGATTAATTTAAATGCTATGGTGCATATTGAGTACATTACTTTTGAAAACTGAGGTACATCTTTCAATAATTCTCACGATCACGTTATACTGAATAATAAAGGATTCAGATTCTCCAATAGCAATTTATTTGCTTTTATTCATCTACACTAGATCTAGAAATAGTGTATAACTTGAAAGATGCAGTGAAACTGAGAAATAGGATCATTCAAGTCCGCGAGATGTCCTTATGGGAAGATGTGCCATCATACAAAAATCCGGGAAACCGATTTTTAGATAAGTCATACATTTTAAGCTTCAAATTATAGACGTGGAATATATAACTAACTTTCATGTGAACAATGATACTCCGAATTATTAATGTATGCTTTATATTTATATTTCTCATTCTCTATTATTGAATGAAAAAGAATTTTTAAGTATATATATATATATATATATATATATATATATATATATATATATATATATATATATATATATATATAATATATATGGTATATGTATATGAAAGTGACATTATCAAACTTGTTATAATATTTTCATAGAGATGGTAAACTTGTTGTTGAAAACGTTATGAAAAATAATAAGCTGACGTTTATTCAATTCACATCAATACCAATAGGCCATTCAGTTAATTAGTATTTCAGAATCCAGTCATGCACATAGGTAATTTACCTAGTCAGGTATGAAGAGAAAACATTATTTATCTATTTGATAGCCAAGCCCCATATTTGCAAACATATATCATGGGGCAATACATAGAGTAATATTTGATGCGAATATTGCAAACTGACTGGGTGCTACATGTACAATAACGATACTTTTCAGTGATATGTCAGAGTGAATTATCAGCACCTACATATCAAAAACGAATTAATGTCACTTATAAATAAAACGTTGTGTATATTGAGTTTCATAATCAGGCATGATAGGTATGAAGTAATTTATAACTCTAATGTGGGTAATTTTATTTTATCCAATTTGAATATATGACATTCCCTTGACCTAACCACTGCATAGTTCTGGAGATAATGGGATCATTCAGTATTCGAAGCATTCATATGGTACCAAGAGGGTCCCTATACATGTTGTATATCTGGCAACTATCATACCCGGTGGTGTAACAATAAGCTAGCCAAGGAATTGCCTATTTTGCTTTCATTTCTTCAGTCATTAATAAATTTGATAAATAAATGTCTATAGCTATTCATGACTGCATTCACATATCTAGAAACATAATATTCATAGGAAAGAATATAAACACTAACAGCTAGAACATATTGTAGTAGTTACATATTATTTATTCATGTACAAATAAGATTGTATATTATTCCTCGACATTTCTATCTTCTGATGTCGGATATTAAATTGCGTAAAGCAGTGTTGGTTGGATTTATTGTGCTCTATGCACATTGTTTCTTTATGTATACCAAGAATTCTGTCTGAGGAAGTCTTTTAGATTAATCCAGTTTGACCATTTGGCATTCATCACTCGGTGTTCATTATATCGGTAGGACCCTGATTCCGTAGGTCATGAAAGAGTCTTGTCTGTGAGAGTCTTCCAGAATTCTTTTGTCATCATCATAGTACAGCTGTATTCTGTCATGAAGCTCTTTGATTGGGCCAAGGAGCATCATGATAAAGAATGCTATTATCTGTACAATATGTAAACAAATATTTCATATCCTGGTCTGAACACGTATTAATGTATTACCGAAGTTTTGTTACCTTTGTTCTTAGCATGGCTGCACTAAAGTGTTCTAATGTTTGTTTGTTATTTTCGTTTTGTAACAAATAGTCTAACACTCAACTTTATACTGTCTCATAAAAATAGCTTCACTAAAACCACATTGTAAAAAAGATACCTTTACATTTACAATCTTTTGACAGTCAACAATTAACAATTAATGTAGAACGGGATAATCGATTAATGAACCTAATCGCTCGTATGTTTATATGCGCAAAATACAACCACAAACGCTAAAATATTTGTTATTTATATTAATGGTGTTATTATTATCTCCGCGACTTATCTTTTATTTAATTTTGACAACCGATAAAAATTACAAATGTTAGTTTTGAAATTTCAGGGACGTATGTTACGTTTACATATTGTTTATGTTTAATATCGACAATTATATTATGTATTTATTCTAAATATACTTTTTCTGGAGCTGAGTGATTGTAAATGTAGGGAGTAATCAATATCTCGTAAAACAAATAACAACTACCTTATAGTTGGGATATGATAAGCATAATATATGTAGCTGCTAATAACCTTTAGAACAAATCTACTTAGAAACACAATTCTGACTATTATTTTTCCAAAGATAACACGCCAGTATGTCTCCGACTCCATATCTGATCATATGTGAGAAAACCCCATATTGTCTGAAATGTTAAACTGTTAATGTGCTGTTTCACTAGGTATTATAGACCAATTTGTGCAGGATATACTTGAAATTTATCCATAAATAGCCGGGGAGGTGGCAAAAGAAAATAATTGGGTCCACCAGATTCCTACAGAAATAACTGTATTCTTGGTTCCGTCAAATTATTCTTATAACCTATCTGATTACAAAATAGGTTTTCAATATATCCATTCCAGAGAGTTTAAAGGCCTTACAGAAAGGTAATATAAAACGCTAATTTAAAGTTCTTTACATTCCAATTTGATTGTGACTGAGACAACATATAGTACATAACTAATATCAGGGAATTATTCGCTGATCAATAGTTGTTACCAATACAGGCCCCGAAAGAGTAAGAATATGATTTATGCGAAAGTATAAGACTACCTTGATACGACCAGTTCCGTGTACAACTGGAGATCGAACAGTTTGAAATCCAGCAACTGACGAAACAAGGACAATGTTAGGCCAATAGATAGATATTTCAGCTAAAGATCAATCAAACTGATGTATACAAATGGTAATTCAGCAAGAAATAAGATACCGGAGTGCTTAATTAAAGTACATATACGTACCCCCCGCGCGCGCACGTACACACACATACATACACATATGCATATACACATACTCACATACAAATACACACACACACACACACACACACACACACATATATATATATATATATATATATATATATATATATATATACTAACACACACGCGCGCACATACCCATACACACACACACACACACACACAAACAAACAAACAAACACAAAAACGCTTAAGCAAACAGACATATATATTAGGTACTAACATTCAGAAAAGTTGCCCAGGTAAAGTTTAAGAAGTTTATTCTGCCTCTTAATAAAATATTCTAAAAAAGAGAGAACAAGAGAACGAAATTTACGTAGCATTCCCCACGTTTCTTCCCATTGAAGGCCAGGAAATATTCTGTTAGCGGAGACTCTTATTTAAGATAATTATATTATTTTTACATTACTATTATGATTATGGATTCTCAGACAAATGTGGATGATTAATGATTAAATCATGATATGAATCATGCAAATGCTGCCCAAGTTAAAAAGATACGCGATATTCCTAAGTTTACTAACCCGAGAAGAACATAATATTCCTCAGAGTTCTTTAGCTTTTGAGTGATTCATTACAACCCGGATAAATTGTTATTGGCATATCTTATAACATAACGCGTTCTATTCATAAAGTCTATTTGTAGGGCAACGGTCTCACATGGTGTAGTAACTAGACTAGTCGATACCCATATATGTTTTGCCTTAGTTCCAGTATTTTAAATAGGTTTACCAAGGCTGTAGGTCTAGTGGGTATTGGCCCTCTAATAAAGACTGATACTGAAAATAAACATACCTGGAAGTTATTAAATATCATAAAGATACCAGTTAATGGTTTTCATCTTCCTAGATTTATAAAGATTTGTGCATTAGTATTGGTGAAACTGAATTTAAATATTGATAATTTTGTTTTGCTATCACTGAGTCTCAACCATCTTTTGAAAGGTTGCTTTCTAATAGCAAGAATATGAGTAGGCGTTGAATATCTAATAATGAGTAAAACCTAGCAACTGCTAATTATATCTACGAATAAGATTGAGCTATATTTGGTTATACTTTAATAATAGATAAACCTTTATCCGGTTCTACTCATTAAATCTTGAAATACATATTCCGTTTCGCTATATAAATAGCGGAGAACAAGGCATTACTGAAGATGTTTGCTGCCCAGATCAATAGACAAGATATACCAGTGATAACATTATTTAAGTTTGATAAGTATTAGTTAAGAGGGACTTTCTGTTTTAGCATACTTATGTTGACAAAATTATATTCATGTAAGTCATAAGTAGCATTAATCTAGTAATAACAAGGGTGATATGTTTACAACCCTGTCTCCGGGTAAGTTGGTGTTAATAATGTTTCTATTAAAGATATATGTTAATATATATATGAATACTCTGCCAGGTTAAATTATATGAAGTATCTTTTATGTTAATGATGGTTTTGCAGAATGATTATGACATTATTATATGTTTTGGTATTTGCCATGACGACTGTAGCACTATTCGATATACAGAATATGTCAGAAAGTATTATATTAATAACATTATAAAGGAAAAACATTATAATTGATTCTGATAGATGACATATCATGTTATATTTTATATTTGTATGAATCGTTTATAGGATCGATCGACCGATCCATCAACGGATCCATCCATCCATCCAACTATCCATCTATCCATCCATCCGTCCGTCAATCTATCCATGCCAACCCGTTTCTGTCTTTATGTCTGTCTTTTCTGTCTGCCTGGCTCTGTCATCTATTTTCATATGTCTATCTACCTGTCTGTCTGTCTCTATCTATTTCTTTCCTTCAAATACCATTCACTGCTTCTCTCATTATGTGTTTGTTTTTATTCAATTAATTTTGTTTAGATTTTACATGATTATTACTAACTATTTCAGGCATATTAATAATTGTCACCATGACAACCTGCGTGTGCGTAAATGGCAGGTATCTTCCGATTATCATGACAACGCTATGACTTCGTAAATAACCAACATGAGTAATAAAGGGGGAAAACATTTCAGTATTTGCGTTTAAAAGATTTAATCTCGTGCAGATTCTTCAACTAAATAAAGTGAAAGGTCTATTCAGGGTGTAATACTTTGGAAGCATTTAATCAAAACTATTGTAAACGTCACTGAAACGTTTCTAACATATTTTTGCCACCTTATTTCCTAGCCATATTTTTAAATACTGCTAGGGATTATTTGATTATTTCGCTGTTTAATAATGATATCAATGGTATATTATATTCACATACGAGGATTGGACATTTGGAATATTACTAAAGCCGGAAGACGTGGAATATACTGCGTGCTATTAAGATATGCTAAATAAAGTGCATGTTGCATGCTCTTATTTGGTATTTCGTTATTTATTATGATGATAACAGAATGACTCCAGAATATTCTCAGCGCAACACATAAATGTTTGAAAAGTATTGAGTGTCTTTGTCATATGTTGTATAAGTTGATAAAAATGGAGACAAAGACGCATAACGTCTGTTAGAGGTGAATCTGCGAAGGAAGGAATCTCATATGGCTGTGTCGGGATCTTTTAATAGTCTATGTAAAATGGCAATGGAATAAATAATTAAACATCCTGATAACAACATCTTGACTATGCATTGAAATACCAGGAAGATCTATCATGGAGGTTACGTATTCGCATAAACATCGTAAAAAGCAATTAATTTATATGGTCGAGGTGACCGGTTAATGAAAACTACCAATGATAACCCCTTTAGGAGAGGATGACGAACATACTGGGAATTGGTTTTACTTGCTGTGTAATATTTGAACTATGTAAAGGAGTGCAACTAAACTGCGCATTTAGTTGATATGTATGAGAAACAGTTTAAGCCTACTCTCAATTTTTTTTTGTAAAGCTTGAATAAAACTATAATATACGAATATTGTTATATATGCTAATGGTTTACTGAGTACGCCTGCCAAGCGAGTTTAGTCCTATACAAGCATTAAGCAATATTACCACGATTCAAATAGTTACTTGCTTAAAGTAATTATTTCATTGCTTTCTTCTCTGTCTCAGCGATAAAAAAGTCTCAGTTGCATATTTACTTATATTAAACAGCAGTATATAACATATGATGGGGTACAAAATTAGGACAAAAACATCCTATGACTATTGCTACTATACGCTACTATATGTTAACAAAAGAATGTATGTGATATCTCATCGCACATAGTTTATTTTGACAAAATAAAAGGATCACACCATAAATATTAAGATCAACGGATCATCATTATTATTGCTAATCAAAGAAATTACTTTAATTAAATTACGTATAATATTAAACCAAATTAGTTAATCGAGGACATCCGTTCCTTCACATAAATAATCTATATGCAACATCTTTATCTTTAGGTAAGAAATAATTTCCTACTCTATTATTTTCGGTACTACAACGATACTGCTTCACAAATGGTAGATACATCAGAACAGAATAAATGTATATTGCTATTTCTGTGTGTTCGTCTTATTTAAACATTATGGATCTTTGTATAAAGAAAAACACAATACACAGAATAAACATAATATATGCAATTTATAATAATTAGTGGAAATAATTAGAAAATGTATCTAGAAATAATAACATATTGTTTTGTTTATTCACTTATACATCGAATATGATTTATTGTAGATCAAATAACAATATCGATGAATTGTGGTCATGTGAACTGTTTTATGAAGGAAATATAATATAGTCTCTCACATAGCACACAACAAAGACATTAACATAGTTGACAATATAGCCACTACTATATTTTTCAACAGGGCCACTAATATTTTCTCTCAGGCACGCATCAACTGATTACCTCACAGAACCATTATTATAGTCCGTTTGAACAATCAACCACATAGTCCCCCCACAATGTCGCTAACCATCCTATAAATAGCCATAAGTTAGTATCAAATGGAACAAAGTTATAGAAAACATGTATGCACAAACATTATATTACCGATTACATAACGCATCAAGCTAAGCAAAGTCTATAGGGTATTTTATGGAATCAGCTTTTTATTTCTTCCTGGCATTACGAGATCAGAGCCTAAACAATCTCCACTTACATACTATTGAAAACCGTAAAGTTATTATCTGCCGTAATTACTTTATCACGTTAAATTATGTTAATTTAAAACCGTTAATATTCTCATCATTTGCACGAACTAAAATGCAATTTTCTGTCGGTATTTCCTCCTCAATAAAACTTGTAAACTTGCATTTACATGTTTATTTTTGCAAAAGCAATACCAAAGGCATAGGTTTATATCCAAGAAGTAGCAGATCAAAGTAATGTATTTTGATGTTGTTTATCACACACATACTAATCTAGCTGTGACTTTGCTACTATTCGCATATTATAATATAGTCATTAAGTTTTGAAATATAATATTTATCAAAATCCAGGAGAAATCAAGGGAAAGACAATTACAATTTACTGATATGAGGCTATAATATTAATATATTATATATATTTTAATGTAAGTATATATATATATATATATATATATATATATATATATATATATATATATATATATATATATTATTGTATTGTGTGATATATGTCATATACATGGAAGCATACTTGACATAGTCGCTAGCGGTTCGTCTGTATAATTAGGGAAAAATGGATGCTAAACCTATGAGTTGAGTAACGAATTGTTTTTCTTTACGGAATAGGTAATCCTACTCTGGTCTACAATATTATTCATTGTGGGACACACTTTTCCTATAAACTCTAACGTGGCCATCTTTTTCTATGGTATGGATCACCTCTCACTACATGTTTCCATCGACCATTGTGACTTTGTATGCGATTCATAGCCTAATCCAGAAAACGTTCTATATTTGACACTAAGAGTACAGACTTATTGGTGATTCTTCTAATCATATACTTAAGGCAAGATCGGCGTGAGATAGACGAGTGTTCCGGATATTAGAGTTTATAAAGATTGTCTGATTAGTCTGTTATAACGCTACTTGGTGTTGAATTATTTGATTAATAATCACAAACTATCTTGTCTACCATTTACAGTAGGTATTTTTACTTCATTTTCAGATGAACTGAGCACATTTGTTAGCAATACTATAATATCCCCCTTTATTTATTTACTTCTAATCGGTGATAATTGTATAATTCACCAATCAAATACTGCATGTGAATAGTACTCAGTGATATTTGCTTCTCAAATGGTATTATATTGATAGCAGAATGTGAGATGAAATAAGCAAAAATAAAAATAAATAATTAATTAATAATTATTTAACAGAAAAAAATATATAAAGAGAACATTAAATACATAAGAAAATATCTAATTTAGGTACACAATGGTGAAATTTATTGTTGTCAATTAAGTTAAGATAGTTTGTCCTAAAGGTAAGCAATTAGCTTGCTACTCGCAATAAAATATTTGTTTTGTCATTCGTTAGTTTTTATATCTAGTCAAATAACTTTCCTCATCATAAATCTGATCAAAGACCTTTTCAACACTTGAAGGCAGATTCAGACAAAGTATGTAATATTTATTGACTCCAACTACATGAGATAGTAACATTATATATGCATGTTATTCAATATATAAAGTAAAGTACTTATGTCAGCTTCTAAATTAGAATTTCAAAAATGTTCTATAGTACGGCATATGCGATTCTATGATTACACATTTATATGTATGAATGATTACAAGAACAACACACATACACTACATTTTAAAATAATATATAGAATTATGTGTATAACATCAATGAATCCACAAATTAATCTGTTCCCCCTTTTAAAAAATTTATTTCCCTCATAAAATTGATTTCAATACACAAAATAATTAACTGGAAAGAAAATAAAATTATAAATAATAGTATTATTGTTATTTCACATGGCAGCAGATTAAATCAACCTATACTAATTACCAGAAAAGCGATAAGCTTTGAAATTTTCCATTTTATTTAGCAGGTTCGTGTTAAAAGAAAACATTTAAAATCTGTTCTATATCTTAAAAGTGAAACGATTGTTGTTCCCATTACGGCTATGGTAACGTCACACTTTTATAACCGATTGGTGATATTTAAATACTACAATGTGAGCCTTTTTGTCTACAAGGTACTGACAGTAGCTTTATGTTTTCAGCGACACCGTTGTTCTAAGTTACAGTCTGTACTAGGTATTGTGACTGAGGTGACCGGGCCAAAGCTGGGTACAAGTTGTATGCATCAGTAAATACTGAGGGGTGTTGGAAATTGTTAATTCAAATCTTCAATTATTATGTAGTGCGTTTATTTAACTTAACGTAGATCCTCCAGTATTCGGTGCTTATTATGGATAATAACCTTCTGGCTCCAGGCGCTGATGGCTTTTCTTAGACTCAGCGTTGATAAGGCCAGGAGGTAGTGACCCTCTTGGGAACTGGACTAATTTGATAAACCACCCAACGTGCTCAGTTAATTGTGTAGCTTCCAACAGTATGTTGTGTTATAAGACGCAATGAAACATTCGTATACAAATGCCCTGGATTAAAACATTTCTATTAAGATTAGGTTAGTAACTGTATGGACGGCTGGCTTTCTGGTTGAATGAATGACCTTTAGTGTCATGGATTTAATTAGTGGCTGTAGAAGAGATATTGTAAGTCGTTAGGTAACATATCTGTAGTACCTGCATGAGGGACTATTTTGATGGTTATTTAAAAGCTAAGTTACTGGCTGTGTGAGAAACTATGTCAGTGGTCGTGTGAAGAATTACTTTTATCAGAAGAGAAAGACACGAAGTTCCTATACGTTATTCTCTCACTATAACTGTGTCACGCCATGATAGAAGAATCTTATAAAGTTTCAAAATAACAATATTTATGTTTATTGACTGTTCGGAACTTAATATATATAGTAAAACACTCGAATTACTTGTCCTTAATTTCGCCTTGTCGGGAAATGATTAGATAAATAAAATGGTAAATGTATTCAATTTTCATTTAAGACTTCTGTAACCATTATGTTTCATCCGTGTATATGCATATACGGCTACATTCTTTATTTTCATTTTCGTCCTTACCGATACCGAAGTTAGACGATATGCTTCGATTGAATTATTAAGCCAGATGTCTTCAACAACGTCACTCAGTCAACAAACACCGAGGTGAATCAGGATTAATCTACTCAATATTAATTGTTTATTAACGTACGCAAATTGGTCACGTTGTTTTATTTCTTATCAAGATGGAATTATTGAGAAGATTCCCAGGGAACATATTACTCTTTATAGTCTCAATTTATTTATCTTTGCTGGGATTAACTACACACAGCAAATTCTGAAGACATTATTTACCTTTGGTCACTAAATGTATGTGATTGACAACTAACAGACTATGAAAATGGTGATGATCATAATTATGTTAAATTTTAACAGGAGAATAAAATCAATTAAAAGGGATGATTGTCTGACAGTGGTAATAATGGCCTGATTAGAAACTGTGAACGGTAGATAATGAAACATTAAAATGCTCTCGACAAAAATTATGTAACTGTATACAATACACACACACACACACACACACACACACACACACACACACACACACACACACACACACACACACACACACACACACACACATATATATATATATATATATATATATGCGTGCGGAATCTGTGCATGCGTGCTCAGGTTGCACTAAAAATATAATCAATGGAATTAAATTATTCAGCTATTATATCCGTTGGTACATTCCTGGGCGTTCGTAGCCAATGGTTTTTTTACGCGGGTGTGCACAATGCTGTACACTATGTGAATATTGTATGAATAGACGAGATACTTAATTTTTTACTTATGCATGTTGTTTTAGCTATCGTGCATGTTTTTTCTTGAAAGGATATTCAATTGTCAAAATAGAACAAAATTTATCATACGAATACAAATCGCAAGCTAAATATAATTAATATCTGGTGAAGTGACACATTGTCAGACAAAGTTATATACCCTTACCTATACATACATCAGAATGTGGGTGAAGAGAGCAAACGGATACAGGCGTTCGTGGCTGCATTAGCAAATACACGAAAAGACAACGTGGCTTCAAGAATTAAACATCATGACATTTTGTCTTCCATATTTGTGAATTTTCTGTTATTGTCTCATGTTATTGTTATGTTGGTGTCTTTGCTAAAACACGGCACCAGTCTAATAGGAGTACTTGATACATTTATTGTTGGTTCTATCAACATCATTCATGGTGTCAGTATATCAACAAAGGAATATTATTTCCTGATATATGGTATTTTGATGCGTAATGTAACCTCATAGTTCAGCATTAACTAGAAATTGTTCACTATTTCGTAAAGAATAATGTGCCAATAAATAACATATCAACGAGGGATTTACACTTTGTCTGTAAGATTTGTTGTAAATGGACACAGGCTGTTGAGATGAATGATCAATAAATAGCTATTATGTACTATGACTATGGCAAGCAGCTTACCTGTCGAGATAATTACGTATTAAGATAATTCAGGACAATTTTTATGTCAAGGTGTAGGACAGTGCTATATTTACCCTAAATAAACACAATAACTGAGTTCTCTGATACAGGATGGCATTTTAGGAATATATATGTGATTAGAATCGGATATTTGTAATCAAGTGAAACATATTTATTACTGTTAAAGTTAGAAGAGAGAGTATATTTATCCATTTTTTATATAGAATAGGAGTCACAGAATTAGAAATTCCAACTGAGATGTTTACTTTGGGACTACTGTTATACACACACACACGCGCGCGCGCGCGCACACACACACACACACACACACAACATGCGTTGTTTTCTCTTTGATATATCCAATAGAAATATTCTCCTCGATAACGATACCACGATAATAATATTTTCGAATAAAAGTACGTGACATTATATTCATTTGTTATTTTATATATATATATATATATATATATATATATATATATATATATATATAAAATATATTACTCCTAAACTGGTAAAACTAAAATACAAGCTTATAAAACAGAGATAACATACCTGAAATAAATTGAACCAAATATATTATATTTATTATCACAGCAAATAATGTAAAGATAAAATAACCGCAGACAAATGATCATTCTTTCTTCTTCTCTTCGGAGTTAAAATTTTGTTCAATAAGATAGCCAGAATATTAATCTAGATATGAGTTAAATTAATTGCAGACTAAAACATCTGATTAATAGAATGCATTGCCATTAATTGATATAGAAAACCGGCCACTTATAAAGTGGATATAATCAGTGGATAAATAGCAAACTATCACATGCTAACATCGGAAAATAAAACGAGAAGTCATTTTTAATCAGCGATATTGTTGTTTTAAACAATTAACATGTGATTGGTGGAATATTACCTTATTGTGAGTGCTATTTGGGAGATGTTCTTATTTTATGAAATTGATGATCACAAAGTACAGGCAGAATAAAAATAGGATAAACTAATCAGATGATTCCGGTATTATCGCGAAATTGGAAATGAAAAGGACGACATGTTATCAGATGTCTGAAGAGCGTAATTATAGGTAATCGTTAAATCATATGCCGGAGAACATCAAGGATGAAGAACAATCGGATCATTTTGCTGATTACATACTCGGGAAAATAGAACAGATTAAGAGTGACCTGGGTGATAAACTCAAATATGTAAGCTCCATTTAGAAATATGACACGATAACTGGAGAGGGCTTTCTAAAATAATAGCCAATTTGAAAACAAAATCATGTGACATCGACCCTCTAGCAACAAAGTTTCTAAAAGGTTGCTTACAGTATTGTCTACCATTTATAACAAAGATAGTGAACAGGCCATTGTGAAGCAGAACATTTGTGGAAATCTGTAAGTCAGCAATTATACTATCACTAATTAAGAAACAAGGTTAAAAATCCTGCATCTAAAATGACCTGATTCCAGACTATTATTCTGCTTATATAACTACCTATAGCTGTGAAACAGTCCGGATCAGTGTAAATGACGATATTCTCTGAGCAATGGAACACAGCAATGTCACGGATCTTGCTGCAATAGATCTAAGTGCGCGTTCGACACGGTTGACCGTGAGATATTAGTAAAGGTTATCGGCGTTAACTTTGGAATCGGTGGAGCGGCACTTGAATGGATTATTACATATCTTTTTAATATATCTTTTCGTGTTAATATCAATGAAAGCTACTCGACGACAAGGAACCTGGCATTTTCTGTGCCAAAGGGAAGTCGTCTCGGACAGACTCTGTACTCGGTATATGCCAGCACTATGCAGGAGCTCATATCAACTGTCCATGTTCTGAAAAGAAGCTTCATTGCTGACATGGGGAAACAAGCAAATTATATCAGAGAGTTGAAAATTTATTTAACTGACATAAAGATCTGAATGGACAATTACAGGCTCAAAATGAACGCTACAAAAACTGAGTTTATTCGTTATGGTTCTAGACAACAATTAATTAGATGTAAGATGCAATATATAGATGTAAATAGTATAATCGTGCATTAAGTAACATATATTGAATACCTTGGTGTCGACTTTGATCAAAAACTCTCCGACAAGACGCACATCAACCTATGTGCAATACTGTGATGTATAATCTGTTCAGGATACGGCAAATACGAGAATACATTACAGTTGATGACTGTAAGACAATTATTCAGGGACCTGTAATTACACATCTGGATAACTCAAATGAACTGTTTTACAGACCACCTGACACGGACATAAATAAACTGTAACGGGTGTAGTATGACAGTGCTACATCATGTCTGAAGGATCTTCACTGGCCACCGGTAAAACTACGAGTTCAATTTAAGTTCATACTAACTAGGAAATTATCTAACTGATCTCATTGACAAACTAAAGGTAAAGACGAGTGGACGCCTATTAAGCTCGACAACTAGAACATCTACCCTGGAGATTCTTTTCACCAGAAGAAATACATTTGACGACATATCCTCCAGCGTAAGTGGACCTGAACTATCTATTATATTTTAATTATTAGCAACAGGCAAATATTTACAAAACGATTGTAGAGCCACTGTTAACCTATATACCATGTATTTTATTTTATCTGCAGATGTGAAGAATGAACTTTAAATATTGTAAACGTATTGTCTACGTTAACAATCCAACAGACTACATCACTAGGAATAATGAATTTTATGCGTGATATTATTAAAAGTCCCGGTACTGTTATTCTAGTATCTACTGACAACTAAATGATCTTAAGAACTGAGGGTTCAATTGTGAATGACTTCGAAAGTGTTGCGTACCAGATCAAAGTTAAATACTGATGAATAGGCGTAAGGAAATTTGTTGAAGGAAATTTAACAACATGCATCACACAGCCAATAACAAAGTCAATCTCTGACATATCCACTAAGATAGTTATGAGAAGATCCATCAAAATAGTCCATGCAACAGCTCCTTACTATTCTTCACACCACCAGTAACATAGTTTCTCACACAACCATTAACTTAGGCTTTTACATAGCCAGCAATATAGTCCCTCACACATATCCCAATGATAATATATCTCATACAACAACTAACTTAATCCTAACCCAGCCACTAAACGTCCTTCACACAACCATTAAACCAGTCCTTCATACATTACTAAGGTTATTTTACTTGAAGTTATTTTAATATATGGCATTTGTTCACAACTTATTCATTACGGGTTATGATACACAAACTGAAATCACATAATTACCTGAGCCGTTTTGGGTGGTTTATCATATTACTCCAGTTCTCTGGGAGTCATTCCTTGTCGTTTCAGTCTTTATTAGCGCTTATCCCAAGCAAAGCTTTCAATTTTTGGAGCTAGGAAGTTATTTCCCACTGTAATCCCTGAATACTGTTGATTTACTTTGATTTATTATAAAAGCAGTGCATAATTTTCATGCATCAACAATTTCCAATATCCCGCCAATATTTACTGATGCATAAAACTTGTAACCAGCTTTGGCGTTCTCATCCTAAGACCGGGCATAGATTGTCACTTAGAGTCACAAAGTCGCTGAAAACATACAATTATTGTCAGTAGACAAAAGGCTCACATGTTAGAGTTAAAACACTGTTCACATTTAGGATAAAGAACAGGTTTTAAAAGCCTTCTTTTAACATAAACCTGCTAAATAAAATGGAATTTTCAAGTCTTATCAATATTAAACCGCTTACTCAAAGCTAATAACATATCTTATAGTTATTATAGGATGACCTAATTTGTTGCCGTGTTAAATAACAACATACTATTTCTAATTTAGAGTATTCCACATTCTTCCTTGTTTCATTGTTATTTGTTTCAATACGTGAATGAAGATTTTTATTGTTTTCTTCAAACTATCTTTGTCAGTGTGTTTATGTTACTCGAGTTCTTCATCCTATTATTACATTGTGTATTAGGAATCAACTTCAGCAAAGTATATGATGACAATAGTACCAGGTGTTTTATCTGGTTAAGTGATTTATGTTGTGGATTCATTGATGTTACATACACAATTCTGTATAAGGTTTTAAAAGATGGTGTATGTGTGCCGTTTTTGTAATCATTCAGACAAAAATATATGTGATCCGGACGTATGCCGTAATATAGAACATTTATGAAATTCTAAATTAGAAAAGGACAGAAATACTTTCCGAAATATGGAATAACATGAATATAATTTAATTATTTAGTATCAAATTGGCCAAATAATGCTTTTCAAAACTTTAAATCTAGATAATCATCATCAACTAAATACTATCAATGATATAAATTATCATTCAAGAATTAGAAAATTAACATAATTAGAAAATTAATATAATAGACTTCAATGTTATTTATCATATGTAGAATAAAGCTAGAATCGAATGTATTATATTTGATTAACTATAATTATAGGGAAATCAGATTTTATCAGAACATATTACAACGAACTAGATATAACTGCTTGGAAACCGGATCCTGTAATCAAGGCAATGTAATTAAATACAGCGAATGGTGTTATTTTATAAAGCTTATTAAATTAACCATGCATTTCTGTTCAATTTTATATTATGATATGGTCATAACATTTACGAAATAATAATTATCGAAATCTAGAAAATTATATTCTAGTTTATTATGCTACAAAACAAAATATATTATATATGTATGGATATATGCAGTTATAGATAAATGTATTATGCAGGTATAGATGTAGGATTATATAATGGCATAACGCAGTTATAGTGAGGAAACAGTGAATACTTACTTTTTTTGCGGAAGTCAACTTTGATCACATAATCTTTTACAATAATGTTATCTTTTCTTCTATTTGTATGTAAATAAAGTTGACTTGTTGTTATTAGTATATTTAATTTCTTCATCCATCAACTGGAATTAGTATTATGACATCAGATAGTTGGATCAATATATTTACATATTTTGCCTCAATCTATAATCAACTGTTGAAACAAATTTATCGTGATGAAAATTATTTGTAACGTTGCTTACCAGTTTTATGAAAACAAATACCATCCAGAACTTTAGTTCCATATATATATATATATATATATATATATATATATATATATATATATATATATATATATATATATATATATATATATATTATATATATATTGATACGTACACCGACCGTGGCACCCCAAGTGAGCGTTTAACCATGGTCTGGATACAATGGGCTCCGCCCACAACACTGTGACACCACCACACAGCATACCTGTAATCTTTACAGAGATATTGCTATTTAGGAATTAATTATATTTTATCATCTCACCGGGAATGCCAATCTGGAACAAACATTTGCCTCCTCCTCTCCTAAAGCTTTGACTACTATAGCCTGTCTCCAGCTCTAACTGTTTAATAACCATTTGAGATTGTTTTTAAACTTACCATATATAAGTGGTTTAGTACCAAGTAGGGTTGTTAAAGTAAAGACAGGACATTACTCCTGCTGGGCGGAACTAAGGAAAACATTCATTTCAAGGCTCCTACTGGACAGTGGTATATAAACACATCTTTGATGATTACAAAATAAACATGGGGATACACCAAAGACTATGATCCACCATTGTGGTTAGGCTTTTGCAATCTGTTACCACGTTAACATTTACTTGTTGTGTTACCAATATATTGGAATCAAATAGATCCAGAACTTTGCTTTGCGGAAACTATTTTAATGCACAAATTAATTTATCATTTAAGTTTTTAATTGAGAAATATGTTTTGATCATCATCCTACTTGGAATATACAATACTCGGGGTACCTACTCATGGTAAAAAGTATTAGGCAAAAAAGAGTCGGAAAAACGGAATTGGAATTGATAAATTTGCAATTGGAATTGCAATGAAATTGATAAATTTGATGTGGAATTGGAATTGGAATTGATCAAATGGAATTGAGTGGAATTGGAATTGACAAAATGGAATTGACCCCATGTCTGCTCTCTTATTATTAGTTCTGTATTAAAATTAACAACTCTCAATAACGTTACCCTTCAAGTTTGTATGTTAATCAATGCTATTATTTATGGTTGATGCCATATAGGAAAGAAACTATCTAAAGAATTAGCATAAGGAAGTTAATTTATGTACAGAGTTTTTTTAATTATCTAGCAATTCTCGATTAACAACGGTCTTTGGAGGTGATGCGATAGCAGTCCTGAAAATATGTTCTAATAGTACTACACATTAACATATTTGATTAATGCCCATGGACTATCTTGTCTAATATTAAGTGGTAGACTGTGTCCCATCGTATTCAGGTAATGTGAGTAAATTTGTAAAAATGTTGTAATAAAACCGTTTTCATATTTTAAATTGCTAGATATTTTTAAGTTAATCAGTCAAACACTGAATTTGAATACTGTTTAGTTACAAATTCATTGGAATGATATCCAAGTACAAAATCACCATTAAGGAAAAAAGATAATTTGCCTGAAGAAAAGAACGCTTGTACTGTTATGGTTGATGATCTTAGAAAACCAAACACGAAAATTTGTTTAACAACTATCGTTTGCCCAGTCAACCTCTTCATATTCCTCTCAGCAATTGTTCGGTAGAAAAGTTTAATAGAACAATTTGATTTTACATTAGTTGTATGAAAATGATTATTCCTCTCAGATTATTAAAGCAATAGTTCATAAAAAAAACTTTTCTAGCTCACTATAGTACTGAATATGATGATCCATATGCTAGACTAAGGATAATGGAATAAAAATGAAAGATTCAATACTCTTCTGTCATAGTCTGACCGGTGTTTGAACCCAAGTGATATAGATATGTCGACAGACGCACTATCATCTAGGCCTTGGAGAGGCACTGTGTACTGTTCATGGGTTGTCGTACTGTGGATAATTAAATTATAATAGGTAACCAAAATATGATGTCATTATGAATATATTAGTACAAACGGCCATGAACACTTTGTCACCCATCCATCTAATCATTAATTCAATCACAAAGTACATGTCTAATAACCTTAATACATCCATTATTTCAGCTTCTCAGGCTTCAATAACTGACCAGGTTTCAGAATGTATTCTGGAGGTTTTGCGGGAAATAAGTAGTATACATGCCCTTGACAGAGGACACCGTTGTCCAGTTATAATGCTAGCATGTAATCCTCGTTTCTAATGTCTAAGCCTCTTTAATGTCTAAGCTATTTATTATAATTAATTATGTTATATATTATTTCGTGATGTATGCGAAAGGAAATACTTTTTTTGCTTCAAATAACAGTTGTAGTTATATTTCTATTCCAGGAATCTTAACTGAGGGTAGGTGAGCTATAGGCCATAAGGTGAAAACAACTTATACACACACACACACACACACACACACACACACACACACACACACACACACACACACACACACACACACACATATATATATACATATATTGCTACACAAATGAGTCTATACCTAAACTAAAATTCAAATGTAATTTAATGATACCAAAGGGAATTGAAAATAATGTTTTTAATATTAATCCACAAAATGCAGTATTTAAGCAATTCGATTATAGCAACAGGAAATAGTACAATACTTAGAGCAAAAATAGCTCATGATGAATCTGGTTGATTCCATGTTTTTAATAGAAACTTCTTTCTTACAGCCGAAACAAAATCTACTAATATCACACTAACATAACTAGTTGGTAAATCAAACAGATAAACTGTTTAATGGCGTTTCCACACGTTTTTCTACTCATAACGTGTTTTATTTATAAATTAATTTATCAAAAATTAATAATAATTACTAAAACTTGTGTTGTGCCAAAGACCATCACAGATTGGGTTATTAAAGTTTTAATGACATGTTAATAAAAATAATCCGATTTGAAACTTCTATTGGGAGAGGTTGGGAAAGATAATGTTGATCTCGATAAAATCTCTCTCCCTCTCTCTATCTATCTATCTATCTATCTATCTATCTTCTATATATATATATATATATATATATATATATATATATATATATATATATATATATATATATATATATATTCTCTCTCTCTCCCTCTCTCTATCTCTCTCCCTCTCTCTCTCTCTTTCAATCTCTCGGTCTCTGTAAAACCCGATTTATTTTATTAATGACGTTATTTCCCATTATTAGATAAAGGTTTGTATTGAATAATTCATAAATCTACAAATCATTTCCAGCAAGTTATTCATCTTTAGGAAGGTAAAACACAAACAATCAATTATAGATATGTTGCTTTGCGGTTCAATGTTTATTCAGGTAACAGGTATTATTCACTTGCCTCTGGTGACCTCAAAAGAACACCTACTTGTATAATCGTCAACAATATATAATCAACATTATTATTACAAATCTTTCTGGACTATGTAATTGAACGAAACACCTTGTTCATGTAACTTAATGTATTTCCATTTGTTGAAGAGAAGAGCGCTTATATATATATATATTATTAAGTCTCTTTATGCTAGTATAAGTTTAATTGTCTGTGTGTTTGCTATTCGGTAAATGATATATGCAATGCTATATGTAATGATCTCAAATATAGATATCAATAGAAAAATGGTTCAATCAATAATATTAATATAATTGGCGAGATTCCAAAATTAAGATTTTTGGGTATTATTGTATCATTTTATATTGTTGCAGTTTCACCTTTGACATTTTCAAGATCATAATAATTATTTGTTCCTTATGTTTTAGGTTATTTGACTTTGATAGATTTGTATTTAATTATTTTTCTATTTAGGGATTATATTTTCTAATAACACTACAAAACCTTTACATATTTTGAATTTCTCAAATGGGTTCTAGTTAATCCAATTACGTGCTAATCATCTGGTAAATGGAAAGTATATATATATATATATATATATATATATATATATATATATATATATATATATATATATATATGATAGTATAATGTATAGCATGGACTGATATAATGTGATATGATATTAAATGATAGGAAACGATATATGATTTGAAATGATATGATATGATGTGACAGAACTAGAACTAATTAAATTGAATTTCTGCTTTAAACCTAATTTTTTATATCGCATAACATTGTGGTCATTCAACTTCTGTGAAGGCTCTGCGCCAAAATTCAAGCGAAAATAAAAATGTATTTTACACTTTTTGAATTTCATATATATTTATACTACCTTATACATTATGATATTGCACCTTGTTATATTATGTGTACACGCTGTTGTATTAAATAATATTTTAATAGAATACATTATTTTTATTGTAATATAATTTTTTGATTAATCATTTGGGTTAACATTTTATACAGACATAACATACACAACACACGTTTGTAGAGTGTTCTTCTCAAAATCGTACGCTGGCTGACGCACCGTGAGTCCATTAAAGCCCTTCTTATCACCCTGGTCAAACATTTGGATGATACAACATAGTCGAAACACGACACCATTTTATTTCTCGTTATTTTAATATTAATTTACCATCACTTCTGATATTTGTTATCCCTAGACACACAAGAGTCTGACAGTTGTTTAAAGTACTTGAGATATTTTGTGCAGGTTATGTGTGTTTATGTTTTGTAACAATGAATAATGACGCACGTTTAGTGTACTGTTATTATTTCCTGAGTATGGCCATTCAGGCCTTAATGATGTCATACAATTAACAAGGTGATAGAGGCTGATAGCAGTTACATTGTGCAGCAATACAGTAAATCGATCCATCCTTTGAACAATTCCACAATCAATAATCAGAGTTGTTAATTGTCAAAGCTCAAGAGACAGATAAGAACGTCTTTATAATGTTGGTGAAATTCCCATTTATATAAGTATTATTTTATTCTCCACATATATACACCATAGACATTTAGAGATTTGTAGTTTAGTCTTATTATGTTTAGTAGATGTTCAACAAATGTAACTCTTACCTCAGTATTAACGAATTTAATTGAATTACCCGTCTGTTGCTCCATGTGTATGTGTGTGTGTGTATGTGTGTGTGTGTGTTTGCGTGTGTGTATGTAAGTGAGTGGGTGTTTGTAGTTTATTTAGGATATATATGTAGTGGCACTGGCTAAGAACACCAACATCTAAACATTTTATATATACCTCCATACATCCATAAATAATAAAACTATCTATATTTCAATCTAAATATAAATTATTCTACACCTCCATATATATGTACACGCATAACCTATGCATGTATCTGGGCTACTCTTCAGCACGTGGGTAACAGCGTATCGGTGTTTTTGTACGTTGCAAATATGTCATGCCCACATAGAAGCAGGTACAAGCAGGCTACATACACGTATACAGGCTACGTTCACATTTACCATTTGACACCACAGCTAACTACATACACAACATTCCTACTTTGACACCACAGTTTATTTTCAGCAGTAATTTATTGTGGTTCGAATGAAACCTAT
Organism: Paralvinella palmiformis; assembly: GCA_025642065.1. Lineage (NCBI taxonomy): Eukaryota > Metazoa > Annelida > Polychaeta > Terebellida > Alvinellidae > Paralvinella > Paralvinella palmiformis. The sequence goes on along the minus strand of JAODUP010000195.1, from coordinate 99,626 downwards.
ACATAGGAACATTTCGTCACCCGAGATGCTGACCTGCGCCATATTCTGGGTTCGAATAACTAAACAAATCCTACCTATATTAACCGAATTGACAGGAGTCCGACATATGGCAAAAACTGTCTCATGTCGTTCTAATTTATTAGTTCTGAACCACGGTTTTAATTGTTCAAAATCTCAGTTAATATTAGCATGCTTATTAAACCGACGATTCTTATATTATTATATCATAGGCAATGCAAATATGGTGTACCATGGCATTATTTTTTCAGTTTTTTTTAAATTGAAACTGACATCACGTTTTACAAATATTAAGTCGGACCGTAGCTTTTTGTACAATTGTTGGTTTGTATATTTTATTTTATTGTAGGTATTGCTATTTGTAGTGAATATAAAATTATTTAAAATTTATTACTATTGATAGTTGTAGTAAAAGCTCTGAGGATTCTCAAGTATATAACTGTTACTATTGGAATATATGTTATGAGGTATTGCAGAACAAAACATGAGTATCTAAGTATCCTAGTATTATGAAGATAGTTCCCTAAGTTAGTAATCTATGTATGTCATTTGTTATAATCGTCAAACTAATGTATTGCATTACTTTGAAGTCAGTTCGAATTAGTATTACGGAGATATGTGAGCATCAAAATTTAGTTATTATTAAGTTTACTGTACAAATAATTAAATGATGGTTTTTAAGTACTAGTTTTATTTGGTCATTGTGGTTATGTAATACGAGTATGTTGTCATGATCTTACCACTAGATGAGTATATATATTAAATGTCATCTTTGAGCTTCTGGATAATTAAAAATTGTATATAAATAGTAATTGTGTAATGCAATACTTCTGATAATATTTGTATGTGTATTATTCATCGATAGCATGCTTGTAACTAGGTACTTCATTACGCGGACATATTTCATGACAAGACATGATCTTTTTATTTTGTTTTATCCCCCTTCAGTTAGCCATACCTATCTAACCCAACATAACGCTGTCATCTCTCCAGATAGTCCATTCTCTTCTATGTCGTCTTTAATTGTGACATATGCTGCGACATGGAAGAGACAGCAATCCTTTTTTCAATCAAATAAACCGTGACCTAATGGTCGGGTGCTTTGTATCACTCCTTTTTACTGGTGATAACTAAATGAATGTCCAAAGATGAGCCGCCTAACATTCCGATATAAATCAAAATAAGATTGGCTTATTCTTTTTAATTTGCCTTATTGTTGTAATTCATTTTAAAACAAATCACTCGGCCATAGAGACGCTAGACATATTGGTCTCAAAGTGCTGGGTGGCCTCGACTATGGGAGCGAATGTTTTCCCACAAGCTTTCAACAGTAGCCGGCGAGGTACTCATCCCAGAGTGTAAAGAGTAGACTCCAGTTTATTTATTAAAGTATAAAGCAAAGGGCATATAGCCATCGACATATTCATCCCAGGGTTTATATAGGAAACAGTGTGTGGACTTGGCAGCCTTGCCCTGCTGTCGCAGTAGTTTCCTCTTACAGGTCAATAGTCGATAAATTTGTGAAAATGGGTGATGTTCACTCACTCCGCAAATATTTGATGTTGAAACATTCAACACGTTCTTTGTAATCACAATTTTCTGCACTCTCAATTATCTGTGATATGTATATATGCTTTCATGTATTAATGAATACAGTTAATGTGGCTTGAGTTGTCTCATAGCACGAGTACGAATTTTCTCATTCTTGGGTACTGGTTTTCCTTGATTCGGGATGTCTTGGGTACGAGCTGTCTTGGGAGGGGATACATTTAGTAAGAGTTGTGTTGTTACCATAGATAGATATACAGACTTCCACTGATACATTATATTATTTAGCCAAATGCTTGATTTAACTACAGTTTTATTCAGCTAGACTGCACTTTCTTAATAACAAAATCCTGTCCGTAATTAATATTTGTTAGTTGACCAGGGCTCCCTGCCTGCAAAGGATAGTGATTTGAAATTAAGAGAATATAGAATGACATTTAAACAGAATATATAGTAAAACCTATATTAATTTTGACAGTTCTTGGTTGCCCCCATCTGTAACTGTGTCATTTACTCATTATAATTTCAAATAACTAGTTCATGTCTTAGTTCAAGACTTAGTAATCTTTGTTGTAATTTACACAAATGATAACAAAACACACATTAGACACAATTTATGCACTTTTGATGTGAGCAGACAGCTGTCAGTCAGTTAGATGGACAAATTATAAACTAGGTTTGGGGTATATTGCTCGTCTGTCAGGAAACGTATATAAGACTTTCATAGAAATACATAATTAGTTATCAATTAACAAAATACGATGACTTTATATTTTAAATGATTTCTACTATCTGGAAGTTATTATGGATTTGACAGCCAACGATTTCCGGATGCATCTGTTATTGTGTTATTATGATGGCTGGAATCATTATAGTTTATATTATTATTGGTATTCGGTACAGCATTGTTATTTATTCAGATGTTGTTGTTGTTTACTTTGTTGATGTTTAGTAGTGTCCTAAATTGTAACCCATTCGTTCGTTCAGTATGATACTGTAACATGCTTCCCCACACTTACTCTATATTAGACAACCCTATGTCTTTAATGTATGGACAGTATACTACTAATCATTTGTAATTTCACTTGTATTTGGTCTTTTGCGATGAGTCAATTGTACAAAAATGGCCTCTTCTTAGCAGAAAACTAGGTCAAGACAATTATTGTTAAGTTCTATATTTTACCTAATTTGTTAATCAATATGTTTGTTAGATAATTTGTAATGAAAACATACTGAAATGATATGAAAACAAGCGGAAAACTCGTAATATATATATATATATATATATATATATATATATATATATATATATATATATATATATATATATATATATATATATAATGATATAAAAATGACTATGTTATTAGCTAGGTATATAACTGATTGGTCCACCACCTAACGAAAACAATATTAATGTTTCAATCCCTTAAAGGGGTGTAGAAACAGGATTGCCCTTTGGACAGTTAATAGCCTTATACATTAAGCGTTTATTGACTCTCCAGAGCAGTCATTAATTATGGGATACTATCTTTGTTCGTGTGTCATTAAACGTATATAATGGGACCAAATATGCAAGACAACATAATGGCACCTACATATAAACACGATTTAATATCGCTCATATACAAAGGGTTGTCTATATGGAGTTTTATAATTGGCCACGATAAGTAGAGCGTAATTTATTACTCTAGTGGGGATAGTTTTATTTTGCCAAACATTGTATATATGATAGCGAAGTAGTTAATTTACCAGAAGTGATATGCCCTGGATCTTGCCACGATTATTGAGGTATTTGCTTAAATAAGTACTGATCTAAAACTAAGTAATTTTCTGTTAATATCCTTTTGCATATATAGGTTTCTTCAACGATTATATAGATATTGCTTAGCATAAAGACGCGAAACACAAACCAGTCATAGACAGTACATAACATTATGCTGATGTATCATTGGCGGTCAATATTTGTCCAGAAAACGAATCTTGTTTATTTTCCCAGATAACAGGCATAAAACATGACGCTTATTATCTCTCTGAACAGCCTTTGATGACATACTACTTTATAATGTTTGACAGCCCATATTTACACTTGCTGATTAGATAGAACTTAATATTGGTTTCACCTTTGTATCTAGTATTCCGTTCTTTACTAAGAATACTCCTTGGTTATTCTCTAGCTTGATCTTATTTAGCCACTTACACTCCGCAGTATGTTTGTAAGCATCCATTGTAATATATATGTTAATTCTGTGGTGGTAAGTTATTGGTTATACTAATTGTAGTTAAGATTATACATGGATTTTGAGATACATAACAACCGGTTATCCGGCTGCTACAGCGATCACAGTTGTGATGCTGCAACCACCAGTCTATACAAATCTATTTTGCATTAATTTCCTAAGTCATTAATAAACTTAAAAAATAAAGTTTTATAACTATTCATAGTTGCATTCATACAGTATATAATCCAATACATCTGGAAAACGCAGCATGTGATATTCATGAGCAAATATCGCTTGTACCGTAAACAATCAAACAAGATTTTATATTATTTCATTGGAATATTCTTTAAATTGATCGTTTACCATGCATGATTTCTGATTTCAGCTATTAATAAATTGTATGCAGTGTCAGTTGGATTACTTGTGACCTATGTACATTGTTTCTGTAAGTCCTACAAAAATTCTATTTGAGTGAGTCTTTCAGACTAATCCAGTTTAATCAGTTGGCTTTATCATTCGGTGTTTCATAATTTCTGTAGGACACTGATTCTGTAGGTTATGAAAGAGTCCTTCCTGTCTTTTAGTGTGATCCAGAATAGTCGTACTATTAGCAGTGTACAGCTATATTCTGCAATGATGATCCTTGTTTGATGTAAGTTATCTACTGGATGCTGTTACAAATTGCTATTATAATGAACCAATGATGGAAATCTAAAGCTTCTCGTCCAAAGAATCACCATTAATTGAATATCCCTTCGCAAACCTTTTGCATAATCCTGAAACAACCCTTCTTTATCCTGTTCAATACATGTATTAATTTATTAGCGAATTGTTGAAATCATTCATCTTAGTATAGCTTCACTAAATTCTTCAAATAATTGTTTGTTATCTTTATATGTTCCAAATAGTCTAATATTCGAATTTATACAGACTCATAACAATAGTTTCTCTAAAACCAGATTCAAACTTCGATAAAGCGATGATTTCAGACCAATTGTCGCGAGATTTAATTCCAATCGGACTTAATTGTATCTGATATTCTCCCCAAATAGCTGAGGAGGAGATTTTTACTGTAAAAGAAGTAACTGGGGGATTCAGCCTCACTATAACAACCATTACTTTGTTATTGACTGCGTCAGATTATTGTTGCTAACATATCTGACTACGAGATGATAAACCGTGTAATGTAGAAGCAATATCTAAGAATTATTCTCTGATGAGTAGTCTTATGGATGATGAATGATTTAATAGTGATATGAAACAGTCTACACAAGTTAAGACAAATACGCCGATATACTAAAGTTCATTAACCTGAAAAGAACATAATAACTCCGAAAGTTCTTTAACGTTTGAGTGGTCACTTCGTGAGGATAAATTAGATAAATTCTTGAAAGCCCACTTTCTAAAATACTGTATTCTCTACAGAAAGTGACATTCACTTTAACTATTAACAACAGAAGATTGATCGATCAGACGCCAGATTCGTTTATCAAATTCTTACTGGTCTAAGATGTTAGACGACCATATTAACTTTCTATTAGTGGATCACGAAGACTATTTATAGGCAAAAAGTGTCACGTGGTAGGGTAACTGGATTAGTACGTCATAAGTAGCATCGCTATAGTAAAACAAGGATAATAAGTGAATTGCCAATCTCAGGTTAAGTATGTATCTGTCAATATATGTGTGGCGTAATAATGTTTTTATTAAATACATGTATTAATATCTATATGTGTATTATGCCATGTTAAATCATACATCACGCATTAGTAAAACAAAGTGAAATGAATACGTGTTCTATGTCAGTTAATAAAGATGTCACAGAATTGTAATAGCTTGAGTTTCTTATAATCTTTGTTTCACTATTTTATATTTGCTGAAGATGATTGATGTACTAACGAGAAATATAATATAATAATGTGTTTCAGTGGCCTATATGAGTACGGTATGAAACAGATATCTGTTTATAGTTGAATTTTCAAAAGTACAAAATATATTAACGGAATTAGTAATGACAATCATCATTATTGATTCTGACAATGATACGTTATATAATGTGATATTTAATTTATTCGTATCCATCAATGAATCCATCCTTCCATCAATACAATCAAACCTTCTTCATCCATCCATTCATCGATCTATCCATCTATCCTTTGATCCATATATTTGTCTATCCGTCCAAAACGTCCATGTGTGTCTCTGTCTGTCTGTCTGCTTGTCTCTGTCTTTTGTTTTCATATGATTATCTATCTATTTCTCTATTTATATCTCTTTTGAGTATTTGGGAAAAGGAGGAGGAGGAGGGGGAACGAATGCATTTTCTTAATGGATTAGACACAATCCATATTAATCATTCTCTCTAACTAATAGCCACGTGTTAAAATTAACAACTATCAATAACGTTATCCTTCAAGTTATTACGCTAATCTATGCTATCATTCATGCTTAGTGTCATATCCGGAAGAGATTCTATATATAATTAACATAAGGAGACATATGAGGCTAGTTTATGTACATAATTTCTTAATTTTCTAGACGTCAGTATGTTAATCACATTTTGTGGAGGTGATGTAATAGTATTGATATATACATATAAAACAGTAATTTGTTTAAACTGTAGTGGTTATGTTGGAAGATCAATAAAGGAAATTTGTTTAACAGCTGTCGCGTGCCAAGTAAACCTCTTCAAATTCCTTTTCCACAAACACCAACGAATGTTTGACACAAACCGTAAGAGTATCACTGAAGTGATAGATTAATCTAGGTTTTCGTTAGTAGTATGGTAAAGATAATGTTTTCCAGAATATTAAAATAGTAATTCGCATTAGATTAGCTGAATATGATGATATTTAAATTACGACGAGTACCGTATATGTCCCTTTGTGCACATGATAGGCTAACGATAATGGAAAGAAATGACAGATAATACTCTCGTCTGGCATAGCCGTGCCCGGGTTTGAACACATGTGCTACATATGTGTGGGTATACGCACTACCATTTAGACGTTGGTGGCCTCATGTGTACTGTTTACGAGTGATCGTACTGTGGATAGTTAAATAATGATAGGTAACCAATCTGGATCTCAGTATGGTTATATTGGTACAACTGGCCATTTCAATGGTGTAAGGTTGTAAGATGAACACTTTGTGACCCATCCACCTAATGATTCACCCAGTCTCAAACTACCTTGTTACTAAGCTTAACATTGATACACGGATATATCTTATAGCAATATGATGGTTAAAAGATCCATGATTTCATCTTATCGGTCAACCAGTCATTTGACCTTGAAATCAGTTTATTACTCTGTCACCCAGATATTCAATTACTTTTCAATAACCGATCAGGTTTCATAATGTGTTCTACATGACTGATGTTCTGATTTAACAAGTCCCAATAATTATATATGACTTTGATTGAGGACTTTATTGTCCAGTTATCATGCACACATGTGTTTCCTCTTTTAAATGTCTAATCTGTCAGAGGATAATTAGTTATGTTATATATGACTACGTGACGTACGACAAAGGAAATACGTTCTTCCTCCAATTAACAGTTCTAGTTATATTTCTGCTCCAGGAAAATTAACTTAATTAGTATATCTGCTCATCAGTAAAATCCAGTACAATTCTATAAATATCTTACATGCGTCAAAACATGAATAACTTTCTTTTTGTTGGATGGGTAGTGAACATGACGAGTAACTAGTCACGTCGAGTTTCTGAGTGAATGAATTAATAGATAAGTTATTGATTTGACGATAATAAGGTGTTTGCATGTGGACATAATTACCATAACAGAGCTTTGACTACCGTTATGCTGCTTGATTGACTCACGTATCATTTATGAAAACAATATTTTCAGTGCCTGAAATGTCGTAATGGATAAAAACGCTTCATCGAAGAAATAATAATTTAAATATTTCATCACATAAATTCTATTATTTCCGCACATAACTATTTATGAAATAAACTGACTTATTTTGAGAAAATGACGGGTTCTGGATAAAGCAACATTTATAATTATAACGTAAAGGACACTGACAACTATGTATTGTGTTTCCCCGATATAATCGTGTCACGTCATTATATATTATAGATGTATCTTCCGAAGTCTTAAAATAACGTTGCATTAACGTTGCATTAACTCTTGTTTCAGCATTATATTTGTAATTGGTCTGATATAGAAAACTCACTTGAGTTATTAGTGATGTATTCTGACATTTAGTAGTGTACTCATAGAATTGTATGGTTGGCCGTTTCTTCTCACCCGTCAATCCCATTGCCTATCTATACAGCTATCCTATCAGAACGCTGAAACAGAAAACAATAATAAACATGTACCATATTCATGTATAATTTGCAAAGTCTGCTTGTAATACCAGCAGAAATGAAAGCTAGGCTTAAATCTGTATTGGCTTTGTTTTTAAATGTTCCATATCCAAATAAGCTGGGATGGTATAGCTAGATGTGATTAATAAAAGCAATGTATCTAGAAACTGAAAAACCGAGAGTCAAGTTTATTATATAAGTATTCTTTAGTTAAAGTTTACAAATTATGCCACAATATTGGTGATGATTTGTCAATTGTTCTTTCTGTGCAGTTGATATTATGTCTAAATGGCTCGTGAAAGATTGTCTGGATGTTCTGATAAGCCCAATTACAAATATGGTTAATAAAATATTATCTCTGGGTGTTTTCCAAGATCCATGAAAGCCGCCCTTATAAAACCATTAATACAAAACACACTCTGGACTCTAATATTCGAAACAATTACAGACCTGTTTCAAATCTTACATTTATATCTAAAGTTATAGAAAAGGCAGTTGCTTTCCATCTAAACAAATATTTAATCAATATTAACCTTAATGAATCGCTACAGTATGCCTATAAAAGTGGTCACTGCACTGAAACAGCCTTGGTTAGGGTGAAAAGGCATATTATAATGTCAATTGATCAAGGTAAGCCAGTAATACTTGTTCTTCTGGACCTGTCTGCTGTATTTGATACAGTTGACCATAATGTACTTTTCTCTAGGTTAAAAGACGTGTTTGGTCTGTCAGGTAAAGTACTTAAATGGTTTCGATCCTATCTGGAACAACGCTCCCGGATAATGTCTCTTCATGGTATTTTATCTGACATTCACATTTTGTTATCTGGTGTACCACAGGGTTCAGTTCTTGGTCTTCTGGTTTTCACAATGTATACCCGTCCTCTTGTGATCATTGCGCAACGATACGGGGATAAATATCATTTGTATGCTGATGACATACAGCTGTATATATTACTGGATCCCGATAATGAGTTAAATGTATCCTTTTCTTGAAGAATTTAGAACATTGAATTGCTTATTTTCTGCTATGAATGACTCAGTCTTCTAAAACTAAATGTTAATAAAACAAGTATTATGTATTTGGCATCATCACATTGTGCTAAATACTTAAAGATACCAGCATTACAGATGGATGCATCTTCTGTTATCCCTAATTGGTCAGTAACAAATCTAGGAGTTATTTTTGACCAATGTACTAACATGTATGAACATGTCACATTAGTATGCCGAGCTGCCTACAACTATCTTAATAATATCCACTGTTTAAAAGCATTCTTGACACAATAATCACTTGTAACTCTAGTTCATGCCTTTGTTACATCTTGTATAGACTATTGTAACTCCCTGTTATATGGCATATATGATCATAACATTAATCGCCTTCAGCGTATTCAGAATAGTGTAGCTCGCATTGTAACAAATACTAGAAAATATGATCATCTCACCACAATTCTTCAAAAACTACATTGACTACCTGATAGACTGCGTATCCATTTCAAGATTTTATTAATATCTTATACATCTATTAATGATATGGCGCCAGAATACCTGCGTGAACTGGTGTCCATTAGAATGTCATCCCGAAAACTCAGGTCATTCAGTCAGATACTATTGCAAGTGCCAGTATCTCGGCTCAAGTCATATGGTAATTGTACGTTCAGTGTTGTAGCCCCCACTTTGTGGAATAGGTTGCCGGCAGATCTTAGAAATGCGTCGTCTTTTCAAACTTTTAAATCTCTTATAAAAACACACCCATTTAAGGTCGCTTTGACAGATAAATATTATTATCTTTGTTACATTATCTTTCATTCACATCTGTATACGTTTCTATATATGAAGCAGTCAATGGATGAACATAAAATAATAGTTATATTTACATGAGAGAATTCATTTTAAGAACAAACTATTATTATTGTTTTACTTAATAATTTGTTTTTAAAATACGTGATTACCTTCTTATCTCTTTCTTAAAGTATTTGGTTTATTACGTAAACACATTCTGACCAGTGCAGAAACATGGACGTGTTAATATTCGGGTATGCATTTATACAAGCCTAGATGCAGACAATCATGCATATTTTGCCGTCTAATTAATTAAAAGAACATTATGGTATGTAGGTATCTATCCTTCTCAGATATCAGTTATATATTAAACAGCAAACTTGCACAAAGGATTTATATTTCCAAACTCAAACCCAAATGTAGTTTTATGTATTAGTCGACCAAGTCTAGTTGGAAATAAGCAATGAAATAACACAATTAAGGATTTAAGCTACTGAATTAAATCAACAAAAACTATTAAAATAGAACGTTTAGAATCGTCTTAAAATTTCTAACGCGAATACTATTGGAATGACAAGGAAAGCCCAAAGCTAGAGACCGGAATAGGATTATTATATTTTACAGTAATAATACATTTAGTTAATTAAGGACAGTTACTAAGAACATAAGTAGCTCTTGATAAATTGGCTTGATTACACCTGAAAGATGTCTGAAATGTACCATATTTTTAATATAAACTTCTTACTGCCGAAAAAATCTACTAATATCACACCATCTTAATTAGTTAGTAATTATGAATAATAAACCATTTAATCGGATTTCCATACGTTTTTGTACTCATACCATGTTTTATTCATAATGTAATTTTAAAAGTTAGTTGATTATCAGTATAATAAAAACTCAGACTAGTGTTCAGACGCAGCTTACCACAGATTAATATACAGGTTCCTACAAGCGTAATGATGTGTTAACAAAATAAAAACCGATATGAAGCCTCTATCCAGAGATACAGAAGAATAATGTAGATCTCGATAATTCATACAGTCGCATCGTGCTAAATAATGATATGTTGACGTGTTTATAAACAGATTTAGAAGATAATAACCTACAGTATTTGAGATCTAGATCTGTTAAATTAGTGTAAGTGATAGCGTTTAAATAATAATTTCCTACATAGTCCTCTCGTAATAATTATATTATCTTGATATATGTGTGATCATTTTAACACAAAATGACGGCAAATATTATCTATTTTATATGCACAATTCCATTCCAATTAATAGCGTCAAGGAGTTTAAAGTTTCTGATCTAATATGATACGTGTTTATGGAAATAAGATATATTAATATAACATAAATATCGTATCGTTCTGTTGCACATCGGATTATACAATATCAATCCACAAGATCAGATACTAATAACACTGAATTTCAAATCGTAAACACCTTTTATAGATAAAACAATTTTCCACTGAAAGTTATACTATTGTCAGATCATCCATTATGTCTAATTCGTCCATTTTTTCTTAATTGTGCTGTTATTAATTTGTATTGTCGGGTGTATGTGTATATATGTGTATGTTTGTGTTCCGTGTGTGTTTGTGTGCTTGGGTATATATATATATATATATATATATATTTTTTTTGTTGTGTTGTTTTTTTTTTTATTTGATTATCTTAATTTGCTGTTATTATTATCTTGTTTTTCTTTTATTATTATATATATATATTATATATATATATAGCTTCCAAATATGCTATTATTTATATATATATATATATATATATATATATATGTGTGTGTGTGTATTGTGTGCGTGTGGTTCTGTCTGTGTGTGTGTGTGTGTCTGTTTGTATGAGCGTTAGCGCATGTGAGTCGATGACATATTATCGTTCTCTTTCTCTTTCCCCTGTCTCTCTCTCTCTCTCTCTCTCTCTCATATATATATATATATATATATATATAAGCTTCCAAATATGGGATAATTATTTAAGCTACCCCGGATCTGGTAATTAAAATATTATCATGGTTTCTAATTCTTCCCTGTGTTCTGGCAAGTTGATGGGTAGTCAACAATAATCTCTTATCTTCAGTTAATGTTAGGCCAAATAAGCTTCGGGAGTCTATGTCTATTACGTCACATCAAGGCTGATAAGCGTTTTGGTTTGGCTACTAATGCCTTTCATAAAACTCACTCTCGAAATATGAAAATATCTCTCTGTTTTATACATAAACCAAATATTGCTGAATAGTTTTGTAGATATACAGAAATGATATAAAACTTTACATTCATTCGGTAGGATGGGTCTACGTTTAGTTGTTAATAAGGTACTCGTCCAAACTTTGATGATATTTATAAGTTTTGTCAGTGACGTCCAATAGTTGTCAGCAGTTTGGTTTATCAAAGTAATTTCCATAAAACTAGTCAGGTTGTGATTTGTTTATCTAGTACTCCGCCACGTTGGGATATTCAGAATGTAAATATGCTCTTAGCAGAACTCTGTTGTATTTATTCTTCGATCAGATAAATAGCAGAATATGCTATTCATTTGATCGCATGAGTACATGTGATTAAGATAAGAATAACAATGTAATGTATTTAGCCCATATTGAGACGATTCAATTTTGGTTTCGAGGTGCAGCTGCTTCTGTAATCTTAGGAATCCCGACCTTACTATATCTATCCATAATATGTTCCTAGGTCATCCTTAGCAAATATATGACCTTCGAAGGAAAAGCAATATACCATATAGTTTTTCAATTTAATATCTATGTAGAACACGCCAATGTCGTAGTTAAGCAAATATATGACCTTTTGAAGGAAAAACAATACACCATATAGTTTTTCAATTTAATATATATGTAGAACACGCCAATGTCGTAGTTACAAATGGAATTAAAACAACTTTGGGATTAATTAAGTCATGTTTAAAATGGGGCTATGTGCAAGGCTTAGATTAATCAAACAAAAGCCCATGGATATTTTAGAGTTTTGGTAATAGAACTCCAAGAACAATGCAAATATAAGGAGATGTAGACTTAAGCTTCTACTTGATAGCAACATAAATAACGTCACGCTTTGTTTTAGTAAGATGCCTTTGGAATGATGGTCTTCGCCTCCTATATCAAAGCTGTTTTTAGTGTAAAGGCAGTATACTCCAAATGGATTCGTACTCATATTCCACATAAAAAATTAAATTAACCCCTTCATCAACTTAAGTACGCTTTTTTTAAAACCTTTAATGATGGGTTTTGCTTCCTATTAAAACCCGTTAATTTGAAAAGCAATACCCAAAAATTTTTTCTTCTTAAAAAGCCAAACTCAGTTGAAGGAGATAGAAAAGCTAAACTTAATCCGATATGAACATCATGTTTATCTGGAATAGCCAATACAGAAAGCAGATTTAGCTAAAACTAAGAATATTGCCCAGTGCTTCTAATTATATGCGTTTCATTTGAAATAAAAGCCCAACCTTATTTAACATTCTACGTTATTTAGATTGTGAAATCTGAAATAAGGGTATCTGATTCTCATTCTAATATTTATATATATTTGTTACATTTATCTGAGGGTTGTTTCCTTAGAAAACCATCCTCGCATAAATAGTTCATACTTATCAAGCCAGACATCTAGAATATATATCAGACATTTAGCTCGTCTTGATCTCATAAATTATTAATAGATAATAAATTAACTAATATCGTAGGACGTTTTTAAAGTGATGGGTTGCCAGAAAAATTCAGCAGTACGTGTTATTTTTCTCCTCTACCTCACTCTAATTTAGCTATTTATTCACCCACCCATTCACTAACTCACTGACGTATTAGCTTTAGCTACTTTTAGTACAGCTCGATTTGCATTTAGTTGCCGCCATATCAATGCAGCGAATATATAATACATTAGAATCAACATGACCTACTTCTCTTTCATTATTTCATATATAATACCCAATCAAAGCATCGAACATCTTTCATTACGTAGGGGTAATGTCAGGACATATTTTTTAACAGTATGCCGTGACTTCAAACTGTTTCTATTACAAGTGATAAATTATGTTAAACTCCGAACGTCCTTATATAGCGATATCTCCAGTTTTCGATTAGGTCTATATGTATTCCAGATTAAATACTAGCATCAATATTCTATTAATATGACCACAATTGATGTTAATATTTTACATTTATTTGAAAGGTTAAAAACTAAAAATGAAACCAAATAAATATAATGGGTACAAAGTAAAAAAGTTGAAAAAACGTGACCGGGGTTTAAATATAATAAATAAAGATTAGTTTCATAATTAGTTATCTTACGAGTAAACTTACCCATCCATTCACTTGACAGAACTGAGGCATAATAAACTTCAGTAATGCGTCGAGCAGATTGTTATATATGAGAATAAGACTTATTTAGTGTTTGAAAGAGCCCTGGTTAGTTCTGTTTATCTATGTACGACTGGTGGTTTGGTTTTGTTTTGGAGAATCCCGGCTGTTAATCCACTCTAGGTGTGAACCTCTCCCACTCGAGCATGGAAGATATTCCGAAATACCATCAATGTCATGACCATAATTGATGTTAATATCCTACATTTATTAAACGGTCACCATATTAAATGTTGTATAATAATTACTGGACGACGGAGGCATGTTGAAGGTAGCACCAGATTGTGTATAATAAATAAAGATTAGTTTCATAATTAGTTATCTTACGAGTAAACTTACCCATCCATTCACTTGACAGAACTGAGGCATAATAAACTTCAGTAATGCGTCGAGCAGATTGTTATATATGAGAATAGAGAACCTTATATATAGTGATATACGAGAAAGAGCCCTTTGGTTAGTTCGTGTTTATCTATGTACGTGACTGGGCTTGTTAAGCTTGATATATATCGGGACTGACATAGTTTATAACTTTTCAATGCCTTACCTAGACAACTGTCGGGATAGCAACAATTTATCGGCTCAGCTGCTGCCACCAACATATTTTATTCAATAGGAAAGATTAGATAAAACTCTGGTAATCCGAAGAATCATTTATCACATATACCATACATATATAAATTGGCGAGTCACCGAAGATTTATCGGTGGTAAGCCATCCACAGGTTGTGCCACTGGTGGTCGTTCATTGTTTACAGGTCACTCAGCTGTACTGCCGGTGGTCTAGAGGCATGAAGATTCCCCCTCTCCTCTGTTTGTTTCATTTATGCGCCCTACTGTTGTGATAGCTCCGCCTACATATCATTCCTCTACACTAACATATATAGGTAAATGATCATCTCATAAGCTTAGTTATAGTCTCACCTGCTTAGCTGCATTAATTACCATTATTGTTGAACAATTCTTCTAAGTAATATAAAGCACTTGTTAAATATGACGTATTTTCACATAATAGAGGTATAGGAATGAAATAGGATTGAAGCACTGTCCGAAGGATATTTAAGAAATGCTAACGTGAACTAATTGATTCGCTTATAATTACGATAAATAACATGGATACTTTTTAATCCTTTAAAACTTGTTACTAAACTGTAAAATACCATATTATTCTAACAAATGATCAATGAGGAATTTGATTATGTGTAAAACAGATACACCATACGCAAATTTTTGTAAAATCCAAACTGTAATACAGATTAAAATAGATAACCATTAAATCGCTGATTCAGTGAAAAATCCAATTCAGAAAAGAAAAAAAACATTTGTTAACTTTCATGGAATTATATCTAGTTAGAAAATAAATAACTAAATAGGTTTTAATAGTTACGCTAAACAGGTAGCGTCAATTATTATAATCTAGGTATAATCTCTGTATCATTCATAGCTTGTGTCTATAATCTATTATTACATCTTATTAAATAGATTGTATATAATATGACGTATATACGGGTGTACAAAATAATAATTCTTTCGCATAGCAACATGTCAGCCATCAATTAGTATTGGTCCAATTATTAGTAATAAGATAATTAACAGATAGGACAACACTCTAGCAATGATATGATGATAACTACATAACTACTAAGAATTACAAAAGATTAGTTTTATATTATAATTATGGATGTTTCATCTATTGTTTCAAAATATTATCTTCCATTTGGAGGACTCGTTTATCCCAGTGTTTCCATTGTTTAAGACGAAATATATCTAAAGGAATGGAGAAGTATTTCTGGGAATCTTCATGATCATTAATTTACAGTTACTGCTAACATTCTATTCGTTTCAGTTACAGATACACCTCATTTGTATATAAGTATGGGGGAAATATATCACCTTCCTTAGCAATAACATTGGTGTAGCATTCACAGCTACGAGATATACGTTGCATATTATGTCCCTTTTGCAGTTTTGTTTTCTTGTATTCTGAGAATTACAAAATCAATCAATCTGTTTCTCAGAAAGATTTAAATAACCAATTATTGCAGGTGTACCTTCCAAACATTAAATTATCTCACAAATATATCATTTTATTTACTCATTTATTCTCTGCATTATCTTAAGTTATTCTAAGGGGGTTTACAGCATCCATGAGAAACAATTCAGCACCGTCAACCCTAGAAACTGACTTGTTGCTGTCTATTTAAAACTGTGAAGTGTGATTACAATAACGAATCAGTGATTCAGCAGCACTGTAGATAACAAAACAGATGAAACTATCAGCATGGCTTAATTGATTAATATGGTCAACGGATAATATCAACACTATTTTTGTCTTCACCCGCAAATAACAATTCTTCAACATCATTAATTAACAAATGTCTTTATCAGGTAGTGTGAACGTGTTCTTTTGACTGAAATGTCAAAACGCAGAAAGATCTAACTTGTAAAATATCACACAGAGTTATGTTCTGGTTAAGAGAAACTATATGTAGTTTATAACAAAAAAAATTTTGGGTAGTTTAAATTTTTTAAACTCCTTTTAATATAGTTGCTGAACAATATTAAGTCTTTTCTTAATAGTATTTTCCTTTAAAAAAAATTTTTCAATTTAAAGTCCCATGCTAAAAAGGATTTCTTATAATCCTAATTTTATATATTCGCATTATTTTAAATTTACATTGCTATCAAACTTTTCTTGAAAACTTCGATTGACCTCCGCATTTTTTACTTGTGTTTCCAATGTACCTACCCGGGCATGTCTTTTCAGTTCTGTCCCTCTCTCTTCCCCTTCCTTTTTCTCTCTTTCTTTCTCTCTTCCCCCTCTCTATATATATATATATATATATATATATATATATATATATATATATATATATAATATAATTCATCTATCACCATATCGTTCTCATCTCACATCATCTAATACTTATGATCATTCGGTTGATAGCTTTTAGATAATGTTTGTTTGTATGTTTTACCGAGCTGAAATACATTTTATCTTATCTTATCTTAACCGCTAGTTAACAGAAAAGGATTCGTATCCACAACTACTCTTGTTATATAACATATCATCAATGTATCTATAATATTTAGTGATTGCAAATTAATTTGGTTAACAACGACACCATTCAACCATATATTTATTAAAACACTATATTCACCTGGCTACATAGGAAACACCGTCGTCAAACAGTGTAATGTTATCGAAAGTGAAGCTAAAAATTCAATCAATCACTGGATGACGTAACCATCGATATTGTCATGTTATCTAATGTTTTGCTGATTCAAATATTTGTTCTCCTTTATTTCGATGCAAGTACTGTTTTATATCCCAATCTCATTATTCGTTACCGACAATAGTAATTTCTGAACAATAAGATATCTGTTTTTTGTCGAAAACACAACTTCACATATTTATAAATATGAAAGAATATTCTATTACCTTTACAGCTTGTTATGAAATAATCTCACACACACATATGTTGGTGCAATTTGCCAGTAGCAATGATTTATGTTAATTAAGGGTAATCTTACATTGACTTACATTTATAATGTTTTAGCTTATCACTTATGGGATTGGATGTAAGTAATAAGTCACAGAACATCTTTATAATGTATTTTTTACTTCGTAAATAATTATACTAATTCCCCTCTTCATGATGTATGTTTTTAGCTATCAAAGTTTAAACTTTATGTAATGTTCAGGCTGAGAGGTGCCTTCAGACAAAAAGCTACATGATGCAGAATATGATACTGCAAGTCAAATGATACTAAATGACTGGACACTAACATTCTTTAAGTTGACATAATAAAATAAAAAACAGAGGTGGACCTTACTGACTGTTACGATGTTTGCTGATGATGATGATGATGCAATCGATGGTATTATGCTATAGGTTTGGTTTAAATAGTGAACCGTATTACGTGACAACTGTCAATTGATACTTTCTACGACTGATTATATGAGGACAGTTAGCTGATAGACAAAGCCAGTGTGTGTTACACTGGTGAATGAATCAATCAAGGGTATACATATATATACATAATTCATATTACAAAATATAGCAAAATGCCCGCTTTCCATCCATGCATGGCGCATGACCAACCATGACCCATCATCTCAGCAAACCAAGCTAAAGCGACCACACAATGCATATGCCACCATCTCACCGCGGAGCGCATACACAAAACCATCCCCACACACCCCACCAAAGCATCAACGGTTATATATAGATATTAATCAAGCCCAAATTTCTAAATTTCCTTACAGTTCTGCTGTCACTAATATGGACACGAGATAAATATTTTAGAATCTTTAATGTCATCATAACTTTAAAATTAAATCGTTTATTTGTATTCAAATTGTTTGTTATCCATCGTATAGATTTTCAAACTTAACTAATTTAACCTATCGACATTACTAAAAATCTGTTTCCTTGTGACCCATTTCATGTTTAGCGATAATGCAAGTGTCAGTAAATCCTGTGTGCAAAATAATGGTTTCCTACTATAATTTCCATCGCATTCTTAGAGCCCTGATATAACACAGTTAATGGAATATAAATGGGACATTAACAATTGGGAGCCACGTTTATATTGCGCCCCTTTTGGTGTTCATCAAGAAATATGTCACAGAGATATCTAGAGTATTAATTATAGCAAGCGTCATTTAATTCATTTCTGCACCGAACATGATAAATAATTTAAGGACCAATATTGATATGAATTCGTAATTTTATTAACACAAAGAGAACAATTCAACATCCCTGCTCTTATCTCACACATTATAGTAAGGTTTATTTAGCCAGTTTATAGGTCAAATACACAACCACCATCATCATTTTCATTCAGAAAACCAGTAACACAGTTCATTATTATAATAATAATAATGTATATTTAATAACAAACCGTTTATTTCCTAGCACATAGCACAGTTATTTCAATTGCCCAGTTACACAATCCCTCACAGACAGTAACATAATACCTACCACAACCACTTACACAGTCCCTCACACAGGCACCAACGCAATCCCTCACAGTCACTAACACGACATCTTACAGCCACTGACACAGTTCCTGATACAACCTTCGACACAACCCCCCCCCCCACAGCCAACAATACAGTCATTCGCTCAACCACTAATATAGTCCTTGAAATATCGGCTAAAACAGTTCATTTTTTATTGAATATATACTCAGTTTTCGATGTTGCTGGTCTTTAAGACATTTATCTGAAGAGTATATGTTAATTTGTTTGGCATTTGATCCCCTGATTTGTCACATTAATCATCATTACCATATCATCAACGCCAAGAATAATATATTGTTTGTAGATGCCAATACTAAGGACTTAATCGATAGTAATGGTCTAACTATGAAATGAATTATAACTTAATCAGTCAGTAGTAATTATATGAATCAAGAGTAAGTGTTTATGTATTTAAAAAAAAAGATTGATACGGCAATATATCCAACTAATTATATGATTAATTCATGAATTGATTCCACGAGCAAGTATATAATTTAACTGCCTCATTTTAGGAAGTATATCAATATTTGTAAAATGTATTTGAGTGTCTTCTCACAAATTTGTACCTTCCACAATTGATAAATACTGTGTTTTGGCTATACAATTGACAAACGAAAGCTAATTTACCAATTTAAGTGTCTGCACCCAAAAGTAGTAATAATTTAAGAATTAGCTGTATCTAGTTAGTAATTTATCTAATAAGCTCTAAGAAGGGAACTGGTAATATTGAACATCTATATGTTTATTATATAAAATTAAAGCAATATTTTGTGTTATCTGTCTTGCTTAATTATATCAATATTACATAATGACCTTATTCAAGAAAAATGTTATAAATAATTGAAATCTTATCATTTGTACTATTGCTATGAAGTGGTTTATGTTTGGTCACAAATGTATAGAACTAGATAATTCAATAAATGTAATACATCCCATGTAGACGAATGATGGTTAATGCAATAATCTTGGCTATTTAGTTTTTGTTGACTAGCACACTTATTTTAGTCTACATATACTTAAAACATGTATCTATATCTTAGGCTTTGCATCCAGGAGTAGTTTCGTAAGATCTTACATTTCCAAATATGTAGAATAAGCTCCATACTCGATATATTAGCAGAACATAACTCTTCTAATAACCGTTTATGTGGTAAATTGTATCAGGGAGCTAGTTTCAGACGTGATTACAATGATATAGAAACGAGTATAAACCATTACAGATAACATATGCGAAGAATATTAAATACACAGTCAAAAGGATTTACATATCATATAAATGGGAATCATAATTATACTATTCAACTTGATATTAGTCGATCCTATCACGAATAAGAAATCTATATTTATATAATTTGTTTAAAAACATTCCAAAATGGCATTATATATAAACTAGTTAATAACAGTATATTATTAAGGTATTTTACTATTAACTTTAAGCATCATCGTCAAGTTTTATTATCACCACAGGAAAGGTTTTTACTTGACAATAATTGTAACTATTTGGAGTTTCTATTTATTGAAAAATCATGTTCCACCTTAAAATAAGATGAAAATGTTAAATACAACATATATGATTTTGATATTTATTTCCCATTTCCAAATTTACAACCATAGCATATAAATATATAAGTTGATTAAATATAATAAAGGAAATGGGGGAGCAGCATAACCCTTTTAAAGGTTGTTTTCCTGCTACCCCCAAATAAACTACAAACATTAATAGAATTATTGTGTAAGAGAGTAATAGAGGAATAACATGTAAGCGCACCCAAAATGAAACATTAACCACTACGGCGAAAGGACATATGATAATACATAATGGGACGAAGGAAATGACTTTTATAGTTATAACAATGTATGGCAATCATAACAATGTGGATTGCTGCAATTCACTGAAGCAGAATAACTGTTGAGACACATAGTTTTTTATTGATCTTTTCAAAGAACTATGTGAAGTTTAAAGATTTAACTGAATATGAGATTTGTTCCATATCCTGGGGAGGTTAAAGAGTGAGAGCTTGTAAACAAATCTGGATTTTGTCCTTTGAATAACTAGTGTTTGAGATAGTCTGGTTTCATACGTAACTGTATTTATTTTGAAAAGACCTGGGCAATTTACCATGTGTGTAATCGTACATAAATATCACAAACTGCTGCTGATATAGATCAGATAATTTAAGAATACCACACTGCTTGAAAAGAGGATATGTGTGACTATCATATTTTATGTTGTGGATAGCTCGAAGTGATCGTTTCCTGTAATATTATTGTTTATTTAGTAAATTAGCTGAGGCATTATCCCATGCAAGTAGTCCATATATTAAATGTGGATGAATTAGTGAGAAACAAAGAGTAGGCAAATTATCTTTTGGGAGAGAAGATTATATTTATTTTTTAGCGAAAAGAGCTCTGGGTATCCTACTATTTATATTAGACAAATGTTGTTTTCCAGCATTTATTGTCATACCGAGGAATTTGCAAGAAGTTGCTTAGGACAAAAGTGCCCCATTAATTGTTATAGAGTAATCGGAAAGGTCACGTTTTTAGTGGTTGTTTGTATCACAATATATTGAGTTTTGTTGCATTAAAACCAATTGAAAAAAGCTCCCAAAGATGAATTTGCCCTGTTAAATAGACTTGGCGGATCGGCATCAGAATGAAACACTGTCGATATATATATATATATATATATATATATATATATATATATATATATATATATATATATATATATATATATATATATATATATATATAATCTGATTAATATATTGGTTCATATTTGCTAAATAACTTTCCGTCCATTTCTCGGCGACTCAACGTATTCAAAAAACATTAAACTTGTGAAGTAAAATATCGTAACTGACTGTATCAAAAGCTTTACTTAAATCTTAAAAGGTTGCCATCGTCAGCTGAGAAAACGTTGTGTTAATAGCTTTGGTACAAAGATTCAGAAGATGCAGCACGGGATGAATAATTGTATGCTTGGCTTTAAAACCATACTGGTGACGATAGAGAATATCATTATCATCAAACAAGTGCATTATTTTATTATACATTATTCGTTAAAATAATTTTGAAAATGATCCTAGCAAACTGATTGGTCAATAATTATTTAATAAACAATGATCGCCAGACTTGTGTATTGGAACAACTTTTGCACATTTCAAATCAGTTGGAAATATCCCCGATTCAAGGGTGAGGTTTATGATGTGAGAAATCTGATCAACAATAATATCAACTGTCTTAGTTAGTAATTTAGTAGAAACGCCATTTGCATCAAAGCTAGTTATTGGTTTGAATTTCTTTTTTAATGTTATAATACTTGCAAACTTACTGGGTCTAAATAATGGACTGTGCATTATGATTAGGCAAATAGCTTGTGAAGACTCGTTTCACACTGGGAGCGGCAAAAACATATTGAAATAAAGTTCTCACTTAAAGGTCACATACACATATGGCCAATACTAGTGAACATGCATTCTGCACAATCTGGATAATATGAAGCATTATGATAACTGATAGGGTCATTAAAAGAAACGCGGTAACATTACTTCATAGATAGGATTGACCTTGTTTGGTAATTGCCTACATATGATGGTGGAAATGGACGAAGGCCTGATGTTCTAAGTTAATCCCTTGGCATTTCAAATTGAGGTTAGAACTGTCATTTGCATGTCTCATCATTTATGTACTTTATGTCCGATGTTTCTTAGTTGGTAATAACACGATTTATATACATAATTCACATGCTTTCTATTCATAGATTATTATCCAATGTAAGCCATAGGTTCCTCACAGACATGGAATAATCGAAATAAACAGATCGTACCTTAATGCAGATATTCCCAATTTTCTTTTAAAACTGTTTGGTTCAAAAACAATGAATCAGTATTATCGTTGTTCCTCTTCAGCGTGTTACTGGTTTTGCAAATACTTATTTGGGCAATGCAAGCCTTAAATGAGGATTAAAAACATCCTATTTATCTAATTGAATTGAAGTTATTTACGTACGAGTATCATTGGTAAAGGTAGTAGTAATACCAATTTCAATCATTTAATTAATCCTAAACCAAAACATTTACACATCGCACTGTACTCCCAATTTAAACTCCGTGACACTCAGGCTAAAGAATACAAATGCCACTGTGTTTAGAAGCGGATCATTATAACAATATGCTGTTATCCATCAAGAAATATTGTCCCGATCATTTGTTGTATTTCCTTATTCTCAGCTAATACCAATGAAGTTAAGACGGTATATATCAACCCGTTTAATATCATTCTTATTTATAACCTTCTTAATATGAACTACAACATCGTATAGAGTTCAGTCTCGTAATAACAACGGCCATACTTGAATGATATTGATACTCCTAGGCTTTTATGGAAGCAGGTATCTTGTTGATGACACATTGTTTAATAATTTACAATAATCAGCATCTTAGCTAATTACGTTATAAAAATGATAACATGAAGCCACATAGTTAAATATATGTTCCTACGGTACGGATGTTGTATGCAAACTTGGAAATTGGATCTAATAACATCAAAAATATATATATATATATATATATATATATATATATATATATATATATATATATATATATGCCTGAAGAATAACAACCAACTATGCAATTCAGTGAGTTCTATATCAATCCATTTTAAATGACGCAGTTGGTCTGTTATTTTGAAACTTGGGAATATGGCTCTATTATGTGGAGAAATGTTGTATATACATTTCACTATATTTCTAATCGGAATTAGAAACGCTTCTTTGTTTTTCTGTTCATATGGTATGTGTGTAAATGTCTTCATCGGGCTTTCTTTTAATATTCAGAAAACAAGCTAGTATTATTCTGAATACTTCGACATAGTTATTTTACTACGATGAAATATTACAATTATTGTTATTTCACTGAATATTCTTGATCCATTTCCAAATCACTGGTTTTGAGCGTTTCAGCCTCATTACTAATATATCTTCATTCGTCAATGCAATACTAGGGCAGCGCCCCCAGCTCATATAGACTCTCTTCCAGTGATTCACCAGTCACGTTATATAGCGTTGGTTAGAAATATAATTACAGAACTACATGAACCGTTTTCCTATCGACGAAACACATTAATTAAAGGGTGCTTACAGTGCTTCCCAATGACAGCTATTAATGTTTTTCTTGTGGTAAACATAATATTCAGATTATGACATTTGTTATCACAATAAAATCCCACCATAGTCCGCTATAGGTGCAAAATATTTATCAGAGGTATTAGCCGTTGCTGTTCTTGGCTCTATGTAAGGCTGCCATAATGTGACGCCAGAAAGTTGATTCCGGCGTTCATGGATGCTGTCTGGTCGCCTTCTATTTAACCATAACTTGTTCATCGCAGTGTATACGTTTGCTTTTATTAGAAAGAACGGCACCGAATGAGAAAGCAGACGATCTGAATATCAAGCAAAGTGGTAGTGATAGAGAACTAAGTTTTGATACTGATGGTGAGACTATTCATACCTACCACGAGCAAGAATGTCGTACATGGCCCTTTAGTTGAAAAAAAAGACCGAGAACCTTATCAAATGAGTATCACGCGCTTTCAAAGTGGTCTTCTGAAACGAATGAATTGTTACCAAATATAAATGTTTTAGGCGTGTATCCAGTGACAATGGCATGTAACCGTTGTTAGCCAATATTTGCGCATTCGACATTACTGGGCTTAGGAAGCTTTATGTTTCCACTAATTATTGGTGCAACCCGAAGCTTTACATTCGGCAATATGGCCGCGTTCAGGTTCTGCTTTAGTTCAATCCTATTTAACACATGTCTCAAGAAGATCATCGTTATAACAATTTGTTTGAAACACCTAAAAGTATAATTAGAAATATTAATTGCTGACGTATTTGCGCTCACATACACTACAACGCGATATATAACTGGACCAACTTTTTCTCATACTTTCAAAACTCAATAAAATGGATAACATGTAGACACGATAACCAGATAACATTATCTCGTTAAACTGCAAAATATGTTGGTTTAATACATTTTGCTAATTTTGACGAGTATCTGAATGGCTGGGTTGTGGAGATGTTAATTGGATGACAGACTGGGCGATCGATAGGCTGAAGTTGTGATTGTTGATGTTACATTTACTACCTGACTGGTGTTTATCGAGAAGGAAAAATAAAACGATTGCCGGGCATCAAATTATTGTGAATAATTTTCCTTTATTGGTTGTCTGGAAAAAAACCGTCACAATAAACTAAACATTACAGTTTGTATCTTAACAGTCCATGAGAACGCTCTACCGAAACTGCTCAACTACCTTTGCCGTAATTAATAAATGTATATATTTCAACAGTTATCATAGTCTCATTTTGTGTATATGCTCCGCTTTATGTAACACGGCGTAATCTCTACTTGCATGTGAAATATTAGTAAAGTATTTACAAAGATATATGGTTGAATACGCGGGCAATTTATATTCATTTATATGTCTCTTATATCATTAAGACAATACGTTTGTGGCATCTAAACAAAATTTTACATTAGCCAATTAACTACATGCACGGGAATGTATGTTTTCTGATCTGTTATCAAGGTTATTGCTTGTTTACGACAATCATATGTCAACACAGTTCAACAAACTCGGACCTGAATAATGCAATTACTATGTAATAGAAAACAAATAGAAAAATATTTACAAAAATATACATTAATAAACTCATTTTCTAAGGTTATTGTCCTCATCTCTATTTATTGCGGTTTCAAAGTGGATCGGCAAGTTTTTCTTAATTCATTTATTATTGTTGTTTTTTTCGAAATTTAATTAATTCGTATAATAATCTAATCACATTCGAGAAGCAAATTTCATTATTTGTCACTGGAGACTGGAGACTATTCAAAGGCAATGATTAATAGTTGAGGTTTACGAACCCATCGTTTATTTGAACTTGAAATGAATAATTGTTCATATGACAAGTACTAGGTGCACAAAGAAAAGGTCATTGACACATTTTATGATGATTAGAAGGTTAACGTTCCTTTATCGGCATCTCGTCTGAGCGTTTAGTCCTGGAGGTATTAACACGTACATAAACGTGGCTCGGAACTGATACTAACCAGCTCACAACGAATTATATGTTTTCTTCAGGTTACATGTGTAATCTCATCCCTGGTAAAAGTGACAGACGCGTTGGTATTTGAATATTCTACAAATCGGTACTGGCTAGCTATTACAGTAAGTCAGACTCTATAGAAATATACACCCTATTTGAAAACATGTACTGTACCATAGATATCGATAATGTTCCAGTTAAATGTTATATTACATATTGTCCAATCAACCTAAACAAAAAGTCTTCAGAAGCCCAAATACTCTTTGATAAAGTACTGGTATAAACTGGCTATTATCCAATATGATTTTATACTACGTGGATATTTACATTTCCACGTGAATAATAAGTGTAATGTTGAAGATCGTAGGATTTTCAGCATATTGCATTCATATGGATTGGATCATCATGTCAATGGTACAAGTCACAAAGGAGACCAAACACTAGATTTGATCATTTGAAGATAATCGAGCTCCACCACAGTAGGGGTTCCTTCTGCATGTGACCCTTGTCCCAGTAACAAACGATATATACTTCGGCTAGATTATGGCTGTAAAATAGGTTATTAATATTGACAGGCCCTATTGCATACGAAGAAAGATCAAATATAGAAAGTATCGTGAGTGATTAGTTGATGAGCTGGTAGATGTCAAAACAAAGGTGGCAACGGTACAATTAATCACCATGCTCCCCCTGGTTCCACAATCATTATGTTGACACCAGAAACCCCATGGTAATCTTACATCTGCTAAGAAAATTAGGAAGAAAGCAGAGAGAATTTCCTAAACGGTGTACTCTGAAATTTGCTGAGATATATGTAAAGATTTGAATACACTTCTATCCGAGGATCAGAAGTGTTTCTATTCCACAAAGATAAAAGAATGGTGAAAAGTTCAAAGGAAACTCTTTAAATTAATTAGAAACTTGATGGGATGAATCTCAAATACAAATCTTCCACATTTTACCGCTTCTGAACTCATGGCGGACAAGTTTAGCAATTTCTTCATGAAGAAAGCAACAATCGTCAGGAATAAGATCATTCCGAATTCGTCGAATAATACCTCCTATATCTCAGTGGACGCGAATATTATGTTTAATCGGAAAATGGTCGAGATATTTTGACCAACTTCTGAAATTGAAGTCAGGAAGACAATCTACCAAGCCCCCAAACAATTCATGTGACTTGTTTCCATTGCCCACCATGCGTTTGAAAACATGTGTGGACTAACTTCTGCCAATATGATAAAAGCAACTATCAACAGCTCAATGGCCGAGTGAGTTATGTCGTGGTGCTCGAAATGAGCCATAATAGCCTCACTGCTTAAGATGTATGGATTGTATAAGGAATATATGACGAATTATCGTTATGTTTCTAACCTTCCTTGGATCGCCAAACCTATTAACAAGGTAGAATCAAGTAGCATAAAAGACCACTTAGAGTACGTATTATGGATTCTCCATGACATTTATCAATCTCTTTATAGTAGATGTCATTCAAGATAAAATGTTTCCTTGAACGTGTACAGTGGCTTTGCTCAAGTTCTTGACGAAGGATCGATGACTTTAAATTAAATATAGTTAATTTATGTCCAAATTTGATGTAATTAAAAACTTCAGAAGTTTCCTTTACCCTCAAGTAAAAAGCCTTAACCGGAGTAACGTTGAGGATAAAATATCACCAGCTGAACCTCTTCATTCTAGTGTATCACAGGGGTCAGTTTTAGGATTAAAGAATTACTGTATGCACGGTAAGTCAATTGGTTAGATTATTTTGCGGTATAACATTAAATAGCGTTGTTATGCCGATGAGTCTCAAGTGTACATGACTTTAATTGAAGTCTTTACTGCAGGCAGAAGTATTAGCATGAATTTCATTATGGTGAAATTGAATAAGAAAAAGTCAGAATTCACTGTTTTACCATCCAAGTAACACGTGAAGAAAACTGTTAATATTCGCATTAAGTTAGCATTCAGTTATATGAATTATTTCATGTCTGAGAATAGTAGGCCTTATTTGGGATAATGGGAATGGAGAAACATGTGAATTATATATGTAATTTCTGTTATTTTTAAATAATAAATATAGAATATAAATGATGAGAAATGCGAGCCTTTAGTCCAAGTCCTTATACTTTGTTGAATATAGCAATGTATTGTTCCGATCTCTCTTACAACTGCCTACAACGAGTGCACACCTGTAATCCAAGTCTGATGACAAACGATCGCAAAAGGAACATAGAACACCAGTTTTTGCTTGGCTTCCAGTAGGTTTCAAATCACTATACAAGATCCTGCTTCGCACATTCAAACAACTGAGTGGAACAGCGCCATTGTGTCTAAGCGAACTGATCCCAAATTATAATTTCAATAACATTTAATATATTTGCATACAAAAGTATTACTTTTATAAAACGACCACCAATTTGGGGGTTAGGCAACATGATCAAATATAAAATATAATAAAATAAATATTCTATGTCCATCCACAAACATAGCAAACAATTTATTATATAGACATAAAATATTAAAATGACTTCAAAAGTGACACAACAATGGAAATAATAATAGATCATGGTTCTATGAAACCTTAAAATATAATTTGCCATTTAAATAATCTATTATATCACTGGCCTCGTTAGTCGACAGGTTAGAATTGTACATAATAATAATGGCACATGGTTTACAACAGCTGTGATCATACTCCAAATAATGATGTTAGAATAATAAGAACACGACAATGGTCTTCTTCAGCATGGTGCTGATTATACGAAACATATAACCATTTCTGTCAGCATGTTGAAATGGTGTAGGTGCTTAATAAGCCATCCGCCATGATTGATGCAATCAATTGAAGTGCTTGCACATTATCACAGTTAGATCAATTTAAATGCACTGTAATCCATAAAACAATTGTTCAAGGGAGATGAGCTGAGTGTCATTTGAGTGTCCGAATACACTGTTGAACATTTGACACACCAAAGAAAGACTGACTCCACCTTATATTAAACGTGGAATAATAATTTTAATGCGATATTTTACGACTAAATGAAATAATCTGGAGTTTAGAGATGTAGTTAAATATCCACATATTTTTGGTGGAGGGTGTTCATCTTCTGATAGAGTTTTATTGGTGGAAAGACAGAATATGTATTCACTATATTTACCTAGAATCTATTATTTATTTAATCCTTTCTGTGTTCATTTCGGGAACAAGGAGAATCATGTTACAATTGATAGATCTTGATGGCTTTAATTATTGTAATTACTTGGTTATTGTATTTTAAAGGAATTGGTTAATGATTTTAGTGTATTGTTGTCTTATACAGATAAGCCATGTATTACATATATCCCATAATATTTTATTATCATCTACGTAAAATTAAATTATGATTTACCTATTGCTAAAATTGGTCTTTACTGTTAAATATATTAATTATGTAGCTTATGAGATGAAATACCTAATGCATTTTCTAACCAATATTTCTGATAAATCATAACATCCTTAATTGTATATTTCCATCACACTTTTACTATTTAGTTTATATGACATTTTCCCTTCACTAAACAATCAATTAAATATATAATTAATGAGATTACCCACGATCGACTTATATGGTGTATTAGAGAAAGTTCACGGCCATTATAATTATAACTTATTATAATTATTTTGTGACTGATATTATTTCATTTATATCCGTCTTAAACCTGAAGAATAATGTATTTGATTTTTCTATGGTGTAATAAGTAACTTCTTAGCTACAGGAATGGCATCCTTAAATATTCCTCGTGTTAACAAAGAAAGTATTAAAATCCTTAGTAATCTGAAATAAATGCGAACTATTGTTATCATATGTTATAAAAAGAGATAGCAGAGACTGACAATGGATTTTGTTCTCTTAATTGTATATCGCAGAATACATTGACTGTACTTGATTTGATCTTATTCTATTGCCAAAAAATTATACTCTTTAAACTTAGTATGTATGCCTATTTATGTGTTGCCATTTTACAAATTAATTCAAATTCGGCAAAATCATTATTATATATCGTTCCCCAAATGCAGTTGAAAATTTGGAAATCATCAGCAATCAGTAAATTAGCTTTGGAGTAAATTATATCAAAAATGTTATTAACGTTTTATGATTATTAATACATGGGAAATAACCTCATGTTTGCAGTCTGCATGTGGTCAATTAGTTATGACTTTAATTATGTTATACAATTGTGATAAGTAGTACTTTAACTATTTGATAATTATGAAACTCTCAACTTACAATAGATTTTAAATGATTTGAAAATAAATGAACTTAAGGAAACTTATGTACAAATTCGAATGAGTTATTGGCATTGTACCAATGCATTTCATTGCCAATTAGCCAAGATGACTGGGTGCCAGAAGATGTATGGAAACGACTATAGGTTAGGAATGATACACCTCGAGAAATGGCCGCGACAGCCAGATACTTTTAACATTGCTTTTTGATTGAGACGATTTATGACGAGACGCAATTTGTTCTTATTTTATTGTTAACCTTCTGATGATTAATAATTTTCGCTGTTTTGAGAAGAATGTGAACTAAAATACTTTGGCCGATATATTATAAAGGATGACTTAGGTAAAGTTTTTATTTTATTTTTAAACTTACACTTACTGTTATAGTGTGCTGAGAAGCACTAAAACATTATTCTAAAGATAATTGGAGGTGTGTTTCTGTGAATGTAGTGAAATTTCATGAAATAAGCATATAGAGTAACTCAAACAATATTAAAATTGTTTCATTAAGTATTACGCCTTGATAAAGAGACACAACCTATGATATCAACACACATAGGATAATGTGAACCATTCTATTTATTATAAACTGTGTGCTTTGGGCAGAAATCGGTCTTTGTGCAGTTTTTATTGAACTTATTAAACTATAATTGGGTTTGTAATCAATATAACCACGGAGTAAGATAAAGGAAACATAAATATTCCCGGAATCTTCAACATCATGTGATATGTTCATTTCGATTCCACGCCTATACTATATTGGTTTAAGGTAATTACACAATATAGTCAAACTACTTTGTCGTAATAATATGCAATTTATTTCGATAACTGGATAGTTTGTTTTTATATTTAAATTAGGTTTAAGAAAACTGATAGTCGGTCATATTTCCATGAGCTTTTGTTGTGTACATTACCTACATGTGGAAGTAGCGAAGAGACTTAGCTAAAAAACAAGTTAGCAGTACTACACAATGGATTATCGCTGAACTAGAACGAACTATTGCCTTAATCTTGAGCAAATGCTATGATTTACTCAAAGTTAACAGCTAATCCTCATACATTTTTGCTCATCACTAAGTGCACGTTCATCCACGCCTAATTTAAGTATATGCAGTTAGGTGTGATGGGATTTAAATTAAAGCGCCTATCCATGGTCGAGAGCAGCGGATTTTAGGCAGATCTCCGATACTGCGAATGATAAGCCGATATTATTTTAGCTATCCATTCAACAATTTTCCTATATCAGTTTAACCTAATTACTCATAATTTGTGAAACCACCTCTGTCCACAGTTTAATACCCATCAAACAGGTAGGTATGGGATAAAGGGCACAAAATAATACTTAATTGCCATTGATTTAGAACTTTCAATTGATTTCACTAACATTACAACACACGTTTAACATCTTAGTTCGATCAGGTCTTAGTTTCATACTTGTTTTAAATTAATCAAACTTTCATAGAATATTACAGTGTATGTATACTTTACAAAGCACTGCTTCAAATATGATGATATTTTTTATTTTCCATGCGAATTAAGTTGGCATATATGTCTATATATAAAAGTGTTCTTTGCCACGAGTGATACATGTGCTTTGTGCCATAAATAGTGCCTAATAGTACCTATGGCTTGTGGCCAATTAAATGCAGTGAGTGGCTTTGTACATGGAGTGACCGTCAAATCGTGGACTGGCTTCATAACTATGCATTTGATCCATGTTATAAACTTTATATTATTTCACAAATTAGGCAGGTAAACTTCAATGATAACACTTATTGATGGAGAATATATTTACAAAATATAGCAATGCCAATCCGATATGATAACTTCTTCAGTGAGATAATGCTATAAAACGGGCCTGTTCATTTTTAACTATGGGTATTTTCAATGCGGTATTTGGCTAACCTGAGCCTGAGGTTTCTTCGAATGAAATGGTATTCATGAAAAGGGGATGATGTTTGAAGTTGAACAAATGTAAGCCATACTTTCAGAAATGGTTGAGGTGTCAGCTTCAGGTGACATAAAAATCAGCCATTCATTACTGTTGGCTATGATTCACACTTCCTTGTATTGTTGCTTTAATATTACTTCTACAGTTGGGATAATTAAGTATAAATCCAATCGACAACCAAGCCTTGTGACATATATATAATGTAAATGATGATTAGACATAGCACGACATACTCTATTATTCAACACCGAAAGAACAGGACAAATTATTCATAAAACCCGACAAAAACGATGTAGACGTTGACGGGTTCTGGTTGTTATTTGCTATTTAATTGCGGAATTAATAATATATCATGAGGAAGCTGCAATGTTTAGTTAGAAAATGGTCCTAAATAATAGCTACATCTCTGCCACTCCAGATTCATCTAGATTTTATAAACGGCAAATGCATCCTCAAGTCTTGATCTAGTTGATAATAACATCGCGGTAACATAATGGGTATTTCTAGTTCATCAGTTACAGGTCAGTGCGTATTAAAACCAGCAGGACGGAGCAAGATAGTATACCATCATCAATCTGAAAGATAATTCAGTGCAAACGCATTAAGACATGTGACAGAATCAACGGCTTATGCAGAAAATAGCAGGTCAAATATTCATACTTATCCCAAGTGGGTAATTTTGACAAACCTTTTCGTGTACGAGTAAATAGAAAAAACACACTTAAAAGTTAAACAAAATCCTTTTCTTTATTTTTGCATTATGAAATTCCCTTAAATTTTGACCTTGTATTTGAGCATTTTTGTCATAAGTAAACTCCTATGTTCATTCCAACAAACAAATCCGTTTATTTGCATATCTATTCATAAACATGATGTATAAGTGAAAGAGAGAAGTATGAGTAGATTTAAAGATTGTGTGTGGTAATTCTAGTGTCCAACTTTCACGGTTGCTTTATTAGATAGAAACATTGATTGAATATTACACAGCCCCTAAGCAGCTATTACAGTAACAAGTATTTATTATTTATTAAGCTGGCGTCCTGTTACCATTAATGACATAATGACATCTTATCAGTATTTTTGTAAACTCCTTTGAAATCTAATTTAGCCGAATAGTTATTGCAATTAAGCTTCTGACTGACTAGTTTTAAAGTATATAAGGAAAAAGGTAATAAATGTTTATGTTATAGATATTATTATCTTCATTATCTCTTTCTAAGAGTTATCTGTGGTATTTGTAATGAACGATCAATTATTACGCATTGCCAAAAACATCTTGCCCTATTCAATCTCTTTCAGCTTTCATCTTTAAGTTTATGTATAGCTGCTATGCGTAGATGAAGGTAGCTCTATATATCCTGTTGTTTACAGTGCACGACACCCATTATCAATTAGTTTTGGTCTGGTATTGCCATGGCTGCCCGTTCGAATTTACTCATCTCTTCTTGGAGAACAGATGATTTTATTGTTCTTTTGGAACCTTATTGATATGATATATGTAGTGCATGAAACAATATAAGGATATATATTTACCTGAATATTGGATTAAATAGTGTGTTTTGGAATAGAATTTCTCAAATGTTGGATCTAAAAAACCAATATTTGATGCGATTTTTCATACTATAATGATCCAGGGAATAAATACAGCGTTAAATACATATAACAACAGTAGAGCATTCCAAATATAGAAATGGATTATATTTTCCTATTGCCGGTTATAACACGAAAGAATATCGTAACTTAGTCGGGTGCAATACAAAGAAAACAAACGATGTTTTAATAGTGAAACATAGTTCTTACACTATCTCATGTTAAGTTAAGCTTAGATAATGTAATATGATTTTAACGGGTCGAGGAATATTATGACAGCCACTATGGAATTTAAAAGCATTTCATACATGTAGTTAATGAAACTAACAAATGCTATCTTGGCATTTAATTCCATGTATTATCTTATATGAAGCTGAAAAATCAACCCAGCAAATATAATATAAACGAAGTTATTCCTCAAAGAAAATATAGGTTTCCTAACCGATATAATCTAATTGATTGGAAAACGATATTCCCATCTGTTGACTAAGAGAAAATAAGGTGTTCTCGTGTCTTTTTAGGAAATATACACTACTTATATATTAATTGTATTGCATCTTCTTCATTATGGACATATAAATACAAGTTTACTGACATAACATATTATTATCTTAGCGAAACTGTTTTTATATCTCTTAGAAACATCGCATAATATGTTAAAGGACTTTCTTCATATCCCTCCTCCTAATATTCATCATCACCATCTTCATCGATATGATGATGTCATAAGCTCCAATCATGCTCATGAAGTAGCAGCCACCTGGACAGTGAACTCTTTCCATCTACATCTTCCTTCAGTATTCACTTCAAAGACATTAAGGTATGTATGTCCAGTCTATGTATTGCGGGGTAGTGGTGCTTTCTTGCGTGCGTTTTTTTAAAGAATATATATATATATATATATATATTTTTTTTTATATATATATATATATATATGTGGTTTGTGTGTGTGTGGTTTTCTCTTGGTTATAAATCTATACAATAATTACATATGCGCTGGCACAGGTGTTATACTTTCATTCAAACAACAATTATAACTCCAAACTGATTTAAAAAAATTAATTGCAAGTATAATTAATTACCGTTAAAATTAGAGAAAAATGAAAGAATAATTAATTTCTAAAATAATCCAGAAGAGGATAATCTAAATATAAATAAGAAACTATGATTTAAACAAAACCAGGCTTTGTGTCGAACTCTACGGCCAAGAAAGATTAAGCCTAAAATGCAAAAATAAAATATCAATACACAGTATGAATAATGTATGAATAATATAAGCATAAATCAGAATAAATTCAGATTAATACTAATAGCATCAATAACACGACTCAACCCAACAGCAACTATTAGTATTAATCTGAATTTATTCTGATTTATGCTTATATTATCTGCCCTTATCCCATAAATATTTCTTTTCTTGTTTGAGATTATGTATGGCCTGAAAACACTAGACATTTGAGATAATGCCCACATACACATATTGTGAATTCGGTAATATCGTTAATGTGCTGTTGATTTGTTGTAATGCTTTTGTACACACAACAGCAAGAGTAACCAGTTAATACGCCATTTCTAAATAATATATTATATCAAGGTATTATCAGCCGAATAACAACATTAACTCTTACAGAAGTGGTGGTATATGTAGTAGGAGCGAAACTAAAACCGTTTTGTTGGTCAAAGGCTTAAACAAAACAAATGAAGCTTTAGGTACAAAGAACGGAAAAACGTGAACATTTTTATATATCCGAACTTCGTTTTCTCCGAATATATTTCTTGTCAATTTGTTTACACTACAAATGAAATGTGGATAACGTCGGTTTGTAATGAAATGAGGTAAATATTTATATTATTTGCAGACTTCAAAGATAAATATGGGGAAGCAAATTCACAATTTAGATGATGCTTAGATAACTAAACTAGGTTGATATTAATTTCAATTGTATTAGTGGATTGCATGTTAATCGATCAATACTTTCCTTGTAAGAAAATCTATCATTTGTTTTTAATTTAGCATTTAGATTCTATAACTTAATTGACAACCTTCATGTATATCCATAATTATCTAGCCTTTTTCTTCTGTAATATTTGTATTAACAAAGACTGTGACTATGATTATTCCCTTTGTAGATATATATATATATATATATATATATATATATATATATATATATATATGATTTTGTGTGTGTGTGTGTTAATGTATGTGTGTGTGTAATGGAACATATAATGTCTATTTGGCCATAGTTTCATGATTAGCGATGTTTTTTTTTTGTGTGTTTCACGATAGATATAGAGAGGCACAGGCGCAGAACATCAACATTCTAAACATTCTTTGATACCTCTACATCCATAAATCCATAAATACCATATGCGTGTGGTTCAATGGCGACTTACTACATACATATCATAACTATTTTGACACCACAGTTTACATTCAACACTAATTTTATGTGGTCCAAAAGAAACCTGTAGGTACAAAACTTTCAAGACCTCATATGTTCACCTCAGCTTCATTCTGGGTTCGAATAACTAAATAAATCCTACCTATATGAACCTTATCCATAGACGTCCAACTAGTCTAGCGTCGAGGTTATTCTCTAATCTGAGTCAAAAGTTAGGCCTTTTATAGTCCCTCGGTGTGTTAACAAGCATCACAGTTTATTGACCACGTGAGACAATGTAAACCAACTCCATATTGAAGCAGTGAAGCGATGTAGCCCCAAAAACAAAGTAGCAATACTGAACAATGGATTATTACTGGATTAGGACAAAATATCGTTTCAATCCTGAATAAATGATATGATTTACTCAAACCTGACACCTAATCCTCATGTTTTTCCGTTCATTACTAAGTTAACGTTAATGCACGCCTAATTCAGCGTCCCTAAGTATATGCAGTTAGGTGTGGTGGGATCTAAATTAAAGCGCCTATCCACTTGATCTATTTAACCCATGGTCAATATGTTGCGTATTCCTACAATAAAACATTTGTCATTTTATTGTTTCTACATATATACAGGGATGTTTCTTTTAAAATACGAGCTATGCAAACGATTATCTTTCATTTATATTTCTTATGCTGGTAGAAATTAAAACTGTACCTCATAGTGTTAAAGTAGATCATTGTTTCTGGTCTTGGAACTAAATAAATGTTATTAAATCAACAACATGACATTGTGTCATTTTGTAATCAAGATAACTGTTGTCGGACAGCTTTTGTAGAGATTACTTATACTCTGTGAAGACAAAATCGTAATTCTGCTTCAATGAGGTGGTTATTTTAGAGGACCAATAGAGGATCACTTTCAACAACGATCGGTTGGCTAACAATCGTATCCATCTTCCTCACTGATAAATGTCTGCAGATCGTTGACAATAAATATAAGATTAGTACCCGAGGGGTTGATTAACTGTGATAAAGAACGATATTGCTGAAGACATTGGAAATAACAATTCACGTGAAACCTTTATAGCTCACTTCGATTTTAAAAATGATCACAATCAAAATATATTAGAGTAACAATTAATAATCATCCCAGTAGGAATATGTAAAAGAGAACAGGTAGATTACTTAAATCTCATTATGTCAAACAGCAATGTTCATACAGAAATTACAAATGTGAATCTTCCTTGCTTTAACAAGTTTATTCTTGTTGAGCAAAGTTAGCCTAGTTATATATTAGTTCGTGATATTTGTGAGCAAAAATAATATGTTGTCGCAATTAACAATTCTAGTTGTATTTTCATTAGATAAAATTACCTTAATTAATGTGGCACGTTGCCAAGAATATGACTCGTAAATATTTCTACCCACTGAGTTTATTTTTATTTAATGAGTAGAGAAGTGGTGAGAAATTAGGAACGCCTGAATATCTTAAACAGTAGATGAGTTAATGATGCGATAATTGGAAGAGGACTAGTGAATCAGTTTGTACGAGTGTCTTGGTGTGCTGCAAAGAGAAGACTGATATACAATTTTAATTACCACTCGAATGTCGAAATGGATTAATTTAACAGGTAAAAGTTAAATATGTTATTGCAATTGTAATAACAATAATAATTGTTCACAAATGACGATAACCAGAAAATAAAATATTACAATATAACCAATATGAATTATATAAGTAATAGTACTTTGTAAAATAATACATCATGGAATAAAATAGTGCGAAATATATAACTAAATATATTGGAAATAATTAGGAAATAATTATTACACCCATATGGGTGGCATTTCATGGATTTGTATGAAATGTTAGGAATTCAGTCTATGTTTAAGGATTCAGCTGGATTTAGTTTCTTAAACTGTATCTG
This sequence comes from Paralvinella palmiformis, assembly GCA_025642065.1. NCBI lineage: Eukaryota > Metazoa > Annelida > Polychaeta > Terebellida > Alvinellidae > Paralvinella > Paralvinella palmiformis. The sequence continues at coordinate 61,063 of JAODUP010000195.1, read as the reverse complement.
ATATATTGTTCCGCAATACGACTGATTACCTATTGGAAAGATCGGTTGTCATGGTAAACAGTTATTGTGTTGGTTCAATGTAACATTCATTTGGCATTATAGTGAACCTTTTGGTTTAATGGGCATTTCCAAATAAAGACATTTTTAAATATTAACGTCTTCTTTGATCATTATACAATGTCATCCGAAAACGTATTGGTTATTTTACTTATCTCCTATCATGCTGGAATAACAATAATAAAAAAGAAAATATAAAGCATATCCGGATATTTCACATTGATGAGATGCGACGGTTTAGGAATGTGAAGAATGTATATCTTCATATGCATCTCACAAATGTGGAATATCAGTTGCAGTATGTTATGTTTGGAGAAAACAAAGAAAGAAAGGGGCCACATAAGGAAACTGACACCTTATTGGTGTACCGCATGCTTAAAACGTGGGAGGAAGCTGCCATCTCAGTTCGAAGTAATGTCACTGTAAAGTATAAAGAAACAATTTTACAATGTTATAACTGAGGAAAACGATTAGGTTAAATTGTGTAATTTGGATGATGACACACAAAATAAAGAATGCATGTAATCATATTGTCTGTTGATGTATGCATGTCCTTAGAGTTAAATATTTATATAATTAATTTAGCTTTCCAAAACAACCCCATTTAAAATACAGTATCAACACAAATATTACTTTTAATAAAAATGTTAGCATTCATGAGTTTTGTAAAAGGTCCCATACCCGTAAACGTGGAAAGCTGGTATTTCTTATGCTCATTGATTCACTCATAATTCAATATATAATTTGACGACACTCATTATAAAGGATTATTTACTTTTAACTTCAAAGTAGAAACCGCATTTTTCTTGTCGTGTTGATAACAGAGTAGAGAGGTTATTGAAGCAATTCAGAAACCAATGGAACCAATTGCAAAGAAGTAAGCACTATTGTTCGAAATAAACTTTTCAAAGAGCAACCTGTTAAAATAGAAGTATATAATTAATTAAAAAGGAAGAATCTGTGGACGAATCCCTGCTTGGTTCTGTGAGTTATGAGGAGGAATTGTATTAGTGACTATATGTTAGACTATTTCAGTTGTTGAATATAGATTTGTGTCAGCGACATTGTATGCGGCTCACGAGTTCAAAGGAGTTTAATCGCATACACAACCCTCTGCTGGTAAGTGACTCTATGCATAGTGTCTCCCTTCCCCACCAATGAAGCCCCATATTATTAATATAAAGGTCGTTGATTACGAGATGTCTTATTTTTTTTAAACTAATTATTTTGTAGATTGTGAAAGATACTACTGGTATAAGAGAAATATTATTCCTTGAGATACTAATACAAATTATTTTTCCGTCACCTAAATTTACTGTTTTATACATATAAACACACTTAAAACACGAATAAATGAAAAATGTTCAACATTGTTCAAAGGGTTACATTAAGCCACATTTGTTTGAACGTTCCAAATAATTTTCTAGCATATAAATTTGTGTAAGATAAATATTTAAAAATGTAATTCATTAATCATTATAATAATAATAACATAATTAGCCAATTATTCATGATTATTTTAGCCACTGGCCAGTAGTCGTATATATTCTTCTCTTGATAAACATATAAATACAGATTGTTAAACTTTGTAACTGAAATATTTAATGAGCATAATTTCGAAAGTACAATGTTTGTGTCTCGGTGGGAATTCCGTTGTATTGGTATTGGAGAATGATGGAAGATTAGGTAAGATGGAGACTAATGACAACATAAAATAAGACAAATATTACAGCTTACCTTACTGAATCAGTTTTGAAAGTGTCTTTACTTGAAAATGGCCAAGAAACCAAATATGTCAAAACGATATCAAATGAAGGTCATATTGAACCAAAGCGACCGTATTTTCTAAAAAAGTCGTCATTCATATTGTGGAACGATATATCAGATATAAATAAATCCATCTCAATCTTTAAACGTAGACAGAAAGACCAACATTTAGTACAAATATAGTATTGGTATTATATAATACAACTCATAAGGGTGTAATAATTATTTCTTAGTAGTAACATATATATCGAATTATTTTATTCCATTCTGTAGTTATTTCTAAACAAGTATTATTCTAAGTATTATAATTCTAATACAATATTTTAATTATTAATATTGCAATAGGGACCGAAGTATTATTTGGCAATGTGTAACCAGTCTCCCTGCTTACAGCGCAGTCGTAGAGCGACTTCTAATCACCAAATCATTAACTGATGTATCGATTCAGATAATCAGGCGTGCCAAATTTCTCACCACATTCTCCTGCGATTTAATAAAAAGAAACTCATTATTTTTCAGTGTGTAAGAAATATTTATAGAACCGTACTAGTCATTTTCTTCTCGACGTGACAGATTAATTAAGCTAATTTTAGCGAATAAAAATACAACTACAAATATTAATTGCGACATGATATTATTTTTGCTCACAAATATCACGAACTATTATATAACTAGGCTAATTTTTCTCCAAAAGATTAAACCTATAAAAGGGGGAGTAGATGTGACCATAATTACCAGAAAACATGTAGAATATTTTGTTGGTAAGCGCTTACAAATCAGTAAGCTTCGGAATGACTGGATGAAATAATTGTAAACTGGGTTCATTGCTAAATGTTGTGGTGGCTGTTAGGCTAAACACATATCTGAAAGGATAAATATGAAGGTTGGCGTGACAACCGAATGTGACTGGCTGAATAATTTGTTAATTTTCTGTTTTACACTATCACGTAATTGACACGGGCTTTGTACAGATGAGTATGCCCGTCTGTTTTGTAGTAACTATCACCAGTAAATGTACAGCAGTATGTTTTCCGAAATATTCAATCCATAATACATGATATATTCTACATAACACGATAAAAGCATCGTTTAAATGATGGATAAGATAAAACCCTAAGGTACTCCAATATCAGATGGTTACCTATAATAACATCCCCGTCTTTTGGGAGAGAAAAATGTACTGTTCTGTTTTCCTTTCAGATGATCGCATTACTTTCCACTTGAAATTGATATATTAGGGTTTAAGACGACGATGTTATAAATAGTTAAAGAAGGCATAATAGGCGGGATAGAATTGGAGGATTAAGACATTTCTATTCTAATCATATTTTATTTAAACGATATTAGATATGTTGTGTCAGTTAGGCTATAAACGAAATGATGAACTTACAGAATTAAAAAGATTTCTTTCTTTCCATATTTGTCACCTATGTGTTTACTTGGCTGTCATATTATGTTATAATATACAAGATAGCATTCGTTACTTGTCAACATAAATATGAAGCGACATTATTTATTTATTATTTTAGCAATGAGTTAAATGTTTGCTTGAATGATTTACAACATTTTATTGCTGATATTCGGCAATGGATTAGAGAATATATTGTAAACGTAAATCGTCTTAAAACAAATATTATCTATTTGCCTTCGGCGCATTTTGCTAATTCCGCAAAAGCTGTACCATCACAGATTGGTGTATCTTCAATTATCCCTTATGGATCAATAACAGGTAATAAGGACACCCACCGTCTGAAGGCATTATTTTGTAAATTTCTATAGATAGATAGTTTATTATCTTATTTAAATGCAGAGCCAACAGATCATGCTATTTTGACACCCAAACAAGCATGTGTATAATCACCTGATATGGTTATAATGGGGAAGCATTTTGTATATAGTTCGATATCTTTCTTAACTGCAATTATAAGTTGTCCTTTAATCCGAATCATAAGATTTATTCGTTGAATCAGATAAACTTCATTCATATGTCTTTGTGTAATATTTTTGTTTTCCTGTATTCTAAAAGTAGTTCGGCATTTTTAGAAGTACCGCTAATCGCTAACTGTTAATATACAGTATTGTTATTGCAATTAAATATTACAATTATTAATATTCAAATGGGTATTTTTGAACCCATTTCTACATAACCGATATTTCGGATTTAATACTGTATCACAACCCATTTTTCTTATAGCTTACCAAGACACTCGTGCATCGGTTCATTAAGTCCCTTCGAATAATCAAATCATTACGTTATTTATTGATTCAGTCACCCATGCGTACCTAATTTCTTGTCGCATTCGGTTCCCATTCAATAAATGGAAACGCATTCATATTTCAGTGTGTAATAAATATTTAATGAATTGTACGAGTCATTTCCTTCTCAACGTGACACGTTAATTAATGTTAGCGAGTAATAATACAGCTAAATATTTAATTGCAAAAAGATTTTTTGTGTGCTAAAATATCACGAAGTAATATATAACTGGACTAATTCTTCTCCAACATCTTAAACCTCAAAAGAGAAGCAGATGTGACCATGATAATCAGACAATATTGTCTTCTATCACAATATCATTTGTAATTATTGTGTTTAATTAAGCTGAAATATCAGTCGTGCAGAACATATTTTTAGTAACTACACACATATTAACAAGCGTCGTAAGAGGGCACTTCGGTGCACTAGCGGTAGTGTGTTGGACCACAGATCACTAGCACCCGATTTTGTATCTGAAGGTTGTTTCATCTTTGACTTCGGTTAATTACCTTTGAAGGACCTTTCTGGACGTTTAGCCTACCATCAGCACAAAGTGGCTGTAAAACGTCAATGATGATCATCATTATCAACAAGCGTCGTAATGGCAATATTGAAGAGTACTAAACTAGTTTAACTACCAAATGAGATGTTGCAGCCAGGATGAAAACTACACGTAATTGACCTCTAATGTTTGCACTAAAATATCCATGATCAATTTCAAACTGACAACCGGTTCTCTTTTGTCTTTTCAAATTGTGATGATTCATAAGCAAAATTCTTTGTATTTTGATAGTCTTCACTTTCAGTGTCGGGGTAAGCTACAGATGTTTAATATGAAATGGTATCTCAGATGTATTCATCAATATCTTTCTTTGTCAGAATTAATCTATCACTTGGGTACTAATCTTATATATACTGTCAACGATCGGCAGCCATTTATCAACAAGGAAGACGAAAAGGATTGCCAGACAATCGATCGTTGTTGATCGTTCCTTTATTAGACCGATAGGATAATCATCATAGTGAGGTAGAATAATGATTGTTTTCTTCACGGAACATAAGTAGCCCCTACAAAATCTGCCGAACAAAGGCTATCTTATTTACCAAACACCACAGTGTCATTATGTCATTAGTTTGGATGCATCGATGTAAGAAATATAAGATAATGAAAGCTGGAGCAGATCCAGAGACAATAACATTATAAATGTCTTAATGTAGGAATACACAACATATTGATGTGTGTATTGTGGTGTAACGCCAAGCATTGATTAATACGGTGTTTAATCGTACTATTCTAGTATAAGATGATTGAGAAGAAAATAGCATTATAACTTATTTGCTTAAAACCTTTTACTTTCAAATGCCAACCATCGGTGTTATCATTTTTAGATATTTTTGTCTTGACGGATTCAGGTAATTCTTACGTTTTTGTGAGTCTCTGTCATCTATTGCAAACATAAGGTATGCATATTTCTAATCATTAGATAAAGGAAAACAATAATTGTTAAAAGGGAAATAGGATTCAGTTCTTAGAAAAATGTTCCGCTTTGTGTAAACTATTCGCTTTCTTTGTCAATCAACATTTATTTAGGTTACGGGTTAATTTGTATTCTGACATGCGGCTTTGTGATGTCTATATGTAAATTAACACAATACAGTTGCAGTTCTCCTATATGATGTCATACCTTTTTTAATATAAAACTATGAGCTCTATGTTCGAATTTCATAACGAAAAGTGAAACTTTCTATATTTAGCCTTGCAAAAAAAAGTTAAATATTGAAAATGAGAATTTCAGAAGTTCAATCTTATATCGAGGATATTACCTAATAAAAATATATTAATAAAACGAATATGTGAGAAAACATATATATAATACACCGACTAAAACAGTAACAAGGCATAATACACACAAACATACACACACACACACACACACACACACACACATGCATGCACACATTCATAAACATATTCATGCACACGCCTGCACACACATACACACAAATATGCTGTGTATTATTTCTGTAGTTTAGTATTTTTTTAAATTGTATCTCTCATTTCTCCACATTATAACAACAAATGCTTATACGGTTATACAGTTATACTACTACTACTACTACTACTACTACAACTACTATTACTACTACTACTAATAATAATAATAAAATTATAATAATATTAATAATAATAATAATTCATTTAAACTATTATTCAACGAATAATACCAAGAAATAAAATATTATAAAAGAAAATGTATCAACACTAGTAGAAATATATCGAGAAAACAAGTACTTGTATAAACTTGTACCTGAAGTATCCACTTGGAGGCTCCTCTGTTATAAGTTAATGGCGTTCATCAGCATAATGCAACAAGAAGGAATGCGCTGTCTTCTTGTTCGTATAGCTCAGCATTGTGAAATTCAGGAATTGGTTGCATTATATATAATTAGAAATTGTAATATGCAAACCGAACAACAATTTCGAATAAGAATAAGTATCTATTCATCCATAGTTTAACATACCAAAAGCTGATACGGGAATATTAATTATTATTCTTGTATTACTTCAATGCATCGTATATTATATAATATCAATGTATAGCTGAACAATATCAAAACCCATAAGGTAAATTCAGTTACATTTTATGTAGAACTAACCTCGTTTGGTTGGATATTTTCCAAATCAGTGTATGGGAATTGCCTTTCATGGTATTTTCATATCAATGTAGAGATCGGTGATAAATTACATCATTCTTTTAAGAATCATCCAGATGATATTTCCATAGTTATTTCACTTAATTATTTCCGCATTTTAATAAGTATTACTACTTGTTAATTGTTTACTATTATTTGTATTAATATTGCAATGACATATTAAAATTATTAATAATTCAAAGAACAGTCTTGAAGCCATTTGGACATAACCAAATTGTCGCATTTAAAACTGTATTATCAGCCTTCTTGCTATTCCCTCACTCATAAATTCCTGCCAAGATTCATTATCCCCATTTAAATAAGAAAAGCATTAACTCGTATATTGCTTCAGTCACCGATGCGGACCTAATTTCTCGCCGCATTTACTTGCCATTTAATAAATAGAAGGCATTCAAATCCCGGTGCGTAATAAATATTAATAGAATTCTACGAGCCATTTCCTTCACGACGTGACACATTAATTAATTTTAGCGAGTAAAATATAACTAAAATGTAAATTATGAAAAGAAGGTATTTTCATTCTCAAACATCACGAACTAATAAATACCTGGGCTAAGAATTATCCGACATATTAAATCTTAAAACCGAAGGAGATGTGACCACGATAATCAGACAACATTGTCTTCTATAACAATATTATTCGTAATTGTTGTGTTTAATTAAGCTGAATTATCAGTCGTGCATAATATATTTTGGTAACCGCCCACATATTAACAAGGGTCGCAATGGCTAGATGGAAGGGTTGTAAACTGGTGTCACTGCCAAAGGTTCACATTCCTATCTTATAATACTAATGAAAACCTATCTGTCCGGATTAATATGAAGGTTACTAGGGCTACGCCTTGTGACTGAATGAATGATTTGGTGAATTGCTGTTTTACAACATCAACTAATTGGCCCTTAACCGTTGTACATAAATATCCATAATAAATTCGAAACTAACAACCGGTTCTCTTTTGACTATTCAAATTGTGAACATTCATATATGATATTCTTTGTATTTTGATAGTCTTCACTTTCAGTGTCGAGCTAAGCTACATATTCTCCATAAGTATTGTTATCTCAGATGTATTCAGCAATATCGTCCTTCATCATATTTAATCTATCCTTTGGGTATTAATCTTATATTTACTGTCAACGATCGGCAGACATTATCGATAAAGAAGATAGATAGGATTGCCAGGCAGCCGATCGTTGTTGACAATTTACCTTTGTTGGTCTTCTAGGATAATCATCACAGTGAGGTAGAATTACGATTTTTATCTTCACAGAGCATAAGTAACCTCTACAACATCTGCCCGACAACGGCACTCTTTATTACCAATCATCACAGTGTCATGATGTTGATATAATAACAGTTATTAGGTTGTAGGCGCAGATATCATAATCTACTTTAGTTTGGATGCATCGTTGTTAGTATTATGAGATAGAGTTTTAATCTCTATTAGCATAGGTAATATGAATTAAATACTTCTTTTGTGTGTGTAGTATTTTAATAAATAAAACCTGGTACTGATATAGAAAAATATAAAAAAGACAATTGTTTCAATGTAAGAGTACACAAGATCATGATGTGCGTATTGTGGTCCAACGCTAAACATTGATTAATAGGCTGTTTAATGGCAGTATTCTAGTTTAAGATATTTTCCCACAAATTTGTTGTTCAGCATTATTAAAACTTTCTTGCTGAAGGTTTACTTTTAAATACCGATAACGGTGTTATGATTTTTAGGTATTTTTTATCTTGAAAGGTTCAGGTAATTCTTTTATTTTAGTGAAATTCTCTGACCTGTTGCAAGTAGAATGTATGCTTATTTTTAACCATTGGATAAAGGGAGCAATAATTGCTAAAAACGAAATAGGATTAACTTTTTAGAAAATTATCCGTTTTGTCTCAAATATCCGCTCGTTTTGTCGAGCAATATTTATTTACGTTACGGGTTATATTGTATTCTGATATGATACTTTGTGATGCTTTTTTGGAAATACTACTACTACTACTACTACTAATACTAATAATAATAATAATAATAATAATTCATTTCAACCTTCATTCAATGAAGAATATCATAAGATCAGCTATTATGAAAGAAGTTATATCAACATTAGTAGAATTATATCGAGAAAACCAACACTTGTAAAAGCCTATACCCGAAGTGAATATTTGGAGACTTCTCTATTAAAGGTTAATGGCGTTAATCAACATGATGTAACAAGAGGGTATATGTCATCTTTTTACTCGGAAATGCCGTTATAATATTTTCATCGGAAGGTAGAGATCGGTGAGAGATTCCCACAATGTTATGATGAATCGTGCATTTGTAAATACACTGCTAAACAATTCAGCCTCGCCCATACATGTCTGCTCGTATATATATATATATATATATATATATATATATATATATATATATATATATATATATCTAACGGGTTAAATGCTAATAGAATTGTTCATAGTGACGGTCTTTATTAATACAAATATTACAGTTACAGTTACATATGGTCTTACTATCTGATTACAACTATAAACAAGTCAATAAATAAAGTTCTAAATAATTATGGATATTCATCATGATTGTCAATTAAGTTCCCTAAACCTAAATTCAAAATAAATACATTGCTAGAATTGTGTACAATGAACGTATACAACTGGAACGTTCAATTCGTGCATTTCACTAACATCGTTCAAATTAATATCAACCCAGTTTATAGCATCAACTAAACATCAATTAAAATGTGAATTTACATTAACATATTCCTCTTAGGAGTCCCCAGATAATATAAGTTTTATGTCATTCGATTAAATAATGAGGTAGAATAAGAAAATGTAACTAGGAAATATGACCCGAGAAACATGGCTGCGATATTAATAAGTTTTCGTATGTTTTTCAGCTCTTTGTGGTTGTAGCTTAATTTATTTTACTTCTGTCTTTGGCCAACAAAACGGCTTCGGTTTGATGCTACTCCATAACACCACTCTTGCTGGAGTTAATGTGTGTTTATTCAGCTGGTAATAAGTACCTTGATGTAAATTATCATTATATTCTGGAAAGGATGTAAATACTGGTTACTGCTTCAGCTTTTGTGCACAAAACATTAACAAACAATGTATGTCTATGGAAAATATACGACGTCTCAGGATATTTTAAATGAATGTGTATCTCCAATTTCTAGTGTTATGAGGCCACAAATAATCCCAAACAGGAAATAAGTTATTTATGGAATAAGTGCAGACAATTGTATTGTATCGGGTATAGCTCAGTGCGATTGGATTTAGTTTTTGCCGACAATGGGAAGCATAACGTATTATCGGCTCAACACATCTCATAGAATGGATATATTATCTTTTTGACCTAATCTGATATTCCTTTATACGGGTCCAATGCAGCTCTCTGTCTAAACGAACATCTATGAAAATGGGGAAATAATTTAATTTAACTCCGAGAGTCCTTCAATACGATTGCCAGTATTAATTTCGGAATTCATATACTCAAGATTAATTCAAATATATCGGCAAAATCTTTTTTTCAGTAGACGATATCATGAATGTGATAGAGACTTGTTTTATCAGGTTATTGGATTTAAGAAATAGATCTTAATCTATTATGGATACATTCTATTAGATGTTTTTCTTCGGGTTCATAAGTATGAAGTTTATTACCATTGAGGTTTTTTCCAAATTATAAGGCAAACATGACAATAGCATCACTTCTTTTTTTTTTTTTTTTTTTTCATATATATATATATATATATATATATATATATATAAACTATGTAGTAATGTACGGATATCAATCCTTCCCAGCATCAGCTCCCAGGCTGTGAAATAATTTCCCTAATCAAATTAAACTAACTGCAAATAAAGAAATATTAACAGCTGAGGTTGTTAATTTCGGTAATGGGAGATGAATATACTCTAACTCGTAACGTACGAGAGAAAACTACTATTTATCCAAAGTACTAAGCTTCTTCCCCCATTTACAATAGCTAACTCCTGAATTATAGAATTCTCTGGATTGAGGCTTAATCTATCTATTAATATCAACAAACCAAACTAAATGGTAATATCGCCGTCAGACCTTTAATGATCTTATAGTACATGGTGTTCCATATAACAAAATGTCTTTTTCAATATTAAAGAAAATACAAGAGGCTTAATCCCACTAGAGCATAACATGAATTAATTACGGTATTTACCTTCAGTTACAAAATCCAACAATTAATAAATAAGAGCCTCATTATAATTAAATATAAATTTCAACATGAAATTCATAAAACTGCATGACTGATCTGGTCAATCTGTTGTCCCGTTGCAACCCCCACAACAACTCTGTTGCTAGTTATTTATGAATGTATCAGTTTACAGACTCGTAACTCTGGTTAAATGTCAATTGTAAAACATTGTTATAAATTAAGATTTTGATATCAAATTATTAATTGAATTTCACATCTTGATATTTGATACAGCTCATATTGGTTTTGATCACTATTTTTTAATAATATTTCAAAATTCTAATTTGAAAAATATCTGGTTATAAAGTTTCATATTCGAAAATCTCTGAAGAATGAATTTCTATACTTTCTATAATTAAATTCGCTAAATACTTATAACTACATATCCCCAAAACATTTCCAGACCTTTTGTTGTTGAATTGCGGTGCTTAGCCTCAGTACTGTCTACAACAGGGACATATGGTAAAGAGGCGACTGCGGTGGGAAACACATCCCATAAAGACAGGCATGAGCTGAGTTAGAACCCACAACCTGGATGTTTGGAGCACAGTCTTCTAATAACTGAGTCACTGGAAGCCCCCCTTTTCCGGGTCTACAGTAATTTCACCGAAAATATAATTAAGAGAACCGCCTTATGTTACATTTTTAATGAAGTTGTATTTCTGCTTGACTGTTTCTGCTAAGCATTCAAAAGCAATTTAATAGGTTCCCGAATAATACCAGATATTTCTCGCAGTATGCTTTGTTCTTTCTTTTGGAGGCCCATTTAGCCTACCATGTGCACAAAATGGCCGTGAAACAACAACCGTTCTTTCTCTCTGTAAAACGTTTTGTATGACGTAACGGTCGTAATTACTCACACACGCATACACACACGCACACACACACACACACATTCAGATTCCTTATTACACCAATGTAAGAATGTTATGTTGTTATTACAACATATTTGAGTCTAATAACTTTGATCTGCCTGAGATCTGCCTGAATTACGCTGTTCTCGACCATAGAAATAGATCAAGTGGATAGGCGCCTTAACTTAGATCCCACCACACCTAACTGCATATACTTAGGGACGCTAACTTAGACGTAAATGAACGTTCACTTAGTGATGAACGGAAACGTATGAGGATTATCTGGTAGGTTCGAGTAAATCATAGTATTTACTCAGGTTTGAGACGATATTTCGTTCTAGTCCAGTAATAATCAATTGTGCGGTATTGCTACTTTGTTTTATTTTAGTTAAATCGCTTCAGTGAGTCCATACTGAGTTAGTGTACATTCTCTTGTTATGAACAAACTGTAATGTTTGTTAACACGCTGAGGGTATATAAAAGGCTTGAATTTTCACTTAGGTTAGAGAAGAACTTCGACGCCAGACTAATCGGACGTGTACCGATATATATGGTTAATATAGATAGGATTTATTCAGTTATTCGAACCCAGAATAAAGCTGGTATCAGCATCTGAGGTGTCGAAATGTTATATATAGAGGTGGTTTCTTTGGACCACAGAAAATTACTGTTGAATGTAAACTGGGTTTTCAAAATAGTTATGATATGTATGTAGCAAGTCACCATTGAACCACACGCACGTGTTGTTTGTTGCGAGCTGTGGTATCAAATGGTATGTTTTTACGTGCTTCCGCTTTTTGTACGTAGCCTGCATGTAGCCGCTTTCCTGTGGACGTGACATATTTGTCGCGTACGAAAAGTTAATTAGCTGGTTCCCACATGCTGATGAGTAGACCAGACACATGTTAGGTATACATCTATCATTATGTGGAGGTATGGAACATTTTATTTTTAGATTAATATATATATAGTTGTATATTAGATTTATGGAGGTAGGTCTCGAAGGATGTTTAGATATGTTGATGCTCTAAGCCTGTTGCCTCTTACTATGTACCCTAAAACACACACACACACACACACACACACACACACACACACATATATATATATATATATATATATATATATATATATAGACATACACACACACACACACACACACACACACTCAACTTGATCTCGAGCCGTCAGGTTATTTTACACTAAATAAAAAGGAATACTTATTCCACACGCGAACGTAAAAAGGACTGAACGCCTTGAGTGTTAAATGATGTATAACATAGTTTCACCAATAGACATATTATCTATGCACATATGTCCATATGGATTCATTTTACGTACATTATGTATACTCACATGGGAGTTGAAATGTGTGCTGGATTGCAACAAGTCTGAGTCTGGGATTATAATCCTGTAAAACGTATGGGTATATATATATATATATATATATATATATATATTGTGTGTGTGTGTGTGTGTGCGCGCGCGCGTGTGCGTGTAAAACAAAAAAAAATTGGCCCCCAGCTTTTATTTAAGGATCCCTTTGCTAAAATTTTTGGGCAAATTATTACTGGAAAAAGTTTTTGGCTTTAATTCAAAAGTTATTCAAAACCGAATTTATTATTTTCTATTCCCTTTTTTATGTGAATTCATTCCATGTAATATTAATGTAAAGCAGGAGGTGCGGATGTGTTCTGTAATAATGACTGCAATACACAAGAAAATACAAGTTGATTAAAATCAGTGAAAGGCTCGCATATCTTCAATGTTTTCAATTATTCATCCAAACCGTAGTTCACACGCGGACGTACATATTTGATGCTACTCATATACACACACTGCAGATGACTCTGCATGAAAACTCGCTTCCCTAGTTGTAATTTTCTGATTAAATCATTTGTGTTACCTGCTTCACTGTCGGTGTGTGTGTCGAGTACGAAAAATAGATAAAGTGGGCCCCACAGTTTGATGAGTACCCCAGACACGTGTATATGTCCTACGTATGTACAGATATGTGGAGATGTAGCATAATTTATATTCGGATTGAAGTGTGTAGAGTTTTATTTATGTATAGATTCACGGAGGTATTGGTTTTAAAATGTGCTTAGATGTTGATGTTCTGAGCCAGTGCCACTATATACTTATCCTAAGGCACGCGCGTGCGCACAGATACACACACATACACACTAATGTCGCACCATCATCATCATTAGCAGTATTTATATTATAACTACTACTAGTATTATTAAATATTCTACTACTACTATTACCACTACTACTACTACTCTCTACTACTTCTACTACTACCTACTACTACTAACTACTACTACTAATAATAATAATAAAAAAAATAAGAAGAAAAATAATAATACTCTTATTACTACTGATGCTCTATGTTGTTTTGATGACATCGAATTACCTAAATTGTGCCGATGTGTCGTTAAATAACATTGATCTATCATTATCTAAGTTATCGTTTCGAGCATAGCTCAGACATGATTTTGTGGGTTATTTTCCTAATCAGGCGCCCCTCAGCCAACTGTCATAAATGTGAACCATTACAATCAAATATTAATACAGAACATGTTGTTTTCCCATTTTAAATGTATTACATATTGCACAATGATATGTATATATATGTGATCTTAGGGTGATTTTAGCGTTCCAATATTACTTGGTTGCTTGTCTCAGCCTTATCCTTCACAATAGTTCACAGGGTCTCGATTGGATTGAGATCTAGGCTGTTCTCTGGCCATTCCAGCTCATATTTCATGGGTTTTTTTCTTCAGTCGTGGACGTACAGGTGCAGTTTCAACTTCTCTTTCAGCAATTCCACATACTCCATTTATAGTAGTATTAGGTGGAATGAAATATAGACCAGTAGCGTCACGAGGCGACATGGCAGCCCAAATCATATGACTCAGCGGGTGTTTCATTGCGGCTACAATATTTTCTTGTCAGCGCTTATTCAATGGTCGCCTAATGCGCATGTGGTGAGGTACAGCTTGCTACCTAGTGCAATCGTCAGAAAACAGCACTTTCTTCTATTCAACGATACTCCAATGGCGAAGATTTCACCACTTTTCTCCAGTATTGCTTTGTTGAGACATCTCCAAACAGTGCTGGAACTTTTTACTCTACCCTTTAAGCGGAAAATACTACGAATTTTCTTCAGGAACTCTTTGTGGGGCGCATTACTATATTTGTCATTGCATGGTCTTCCGAGTGCTTAGTCTTATTTGGACTACCAAAGACATTTTTCTTGTCATGAAAAGTGCAATCATAATTGAATTTGACGACAGCATTGTGCTGCGCTGTCTTAGCAGCTAAATCTCTTCCTGTGTATCTTTCAACATGTAAAATATCTATGTGTGCCCATCGAACCTCTGTCAAAGAAAGTTTTTGCCCATTGTAGCAATGTAGAAATGACTGGAAAAAATCACAAAGCAGCAGCATTATATATTATATTTTATATATATATATATATATATATATATATATATATTATATTATATATATATATATATATATATATAGTATCCAATCATTATAAATGTTAATGATTAGCAATTATACACATACAATTAGGTTTCTTTTTTTAGATAAATAACTTTTATTTGGTGTTTATTTACATTTATAGTACAACGCTGGGAGCTTGTTATATATAAATAGGCACTGTATAAATGCACACATTATTATTATTATTATTAGTAGTAGTAGTAGTAATAATAGTAGTCGTAGTATTAGTAGTAGTGTTTGTTGTTTATTATTTATTATAGTAGTAGTAGTAGTAGAAATAAGGTAGTATATATATATATATATATATATATATATATATATATATATATATATATATATATTGATTGACTGCAAATATATCCGACGCTGTATTTAAAGTTATTTATAATGAAATATAAAACATAATAAAAAGGAGAAAAAAACTATTAGGATTTGTTTGAAATATTTTAGTAATTATGTGTAATCAGTAAGAAAACCTAGGAATTGGGTTGGATGTAGATATGATACAATGTTGCTAATTTAATAACTGTCGTGATAGCATAAACATATATGTATGTTGTGTTTTAAAGCTATTTTTTAGATTATAAATTGCAACATAAATATATGGTTTATTTCCAAACATGGTTTCATATACATTTATTGGAAACTTTGATTATTCTCTAATTATAAATATTGTCAACATTAATTACAGTCTTGAAAAGTATGACGTGTGAAAATAACGAAAAAGAATTCTTCCTTAATTTTAACTTTGCGAAGTATACTCTACTATAGTATTATCAAAGGGAACAGGAAATGAGAGAGTTGGCAGATGAGTTATCACAACACGATTAAATGAGTATGTCATATAATGAGAAGCTTAGTTAAGCATTAAATAAAATAAATAGTATATTCCATATTGGCATGCTATAAAGGTATTAAAACTAGAATGACAGGTTAATTAGTGAAAGTATGGTTCCTTCCCACGATATTATAGGGAGTTACTATATGTCTCGGGAGATATTGTCTCGGATGACTATCATACAGGTTCATTATATATAATAGCCATTATGAACGATCGATTTCATTTGTTTTTTGCATTTAATGTATTACATCTGATTATTTTCTGTTTCTTTTATTTACTTTTTAATTCATCACTTGTCAGGGTACGTAAATATGTATAAAATAGGCTGACAACCTTAGATCAGACAATTAAGAACATCTATATAGCGCAATATGTAGTCTAACTAGCTTCTTAATGTTTATTTTGGATACAAATTAACACGTCAAAATAAAATAACATAACATCAAATAACACCAAATACTTCTTTGTCCTGCCCATATTAAGTATATTATTATTTTTTGTTAGATATTCACATATTATTCGTCGACTTAACATCGCTAAAAGAAGACATGTTATCGGTAGATACAGATACATTACAACATTGATTGAAGGGTTTGAAGTAATGCACGTCAAAGATGTAGATCGAATAAATAACTAATTTTGGTTTCGGTATCTGATGCTAATTATTAAATTAGCTTCCATCGAAATAATGGAAGCTAGTTTAATAATTAGCATCAGTATATCTGGATACCCCAAATTAATAGTGTTATAGTTGTATAAGGAAATAAGTAGAAAAGTTAACTTACAAATAATTTGAAAGTGACCCAATAGGTGAATGTCTCCATTCGGCGTAACTTGTTGGGCTTATGGTCACAGTAATAACTTGATTAATAGTTTGATATCAGGACCGGCTGTTCGAAACAAATAACGGATAAAATCTAGATAGTTTATTTGCTGTGTTTCAGATAAATATATTAATCATTTAGATATTTAGATTTTCTGATCACTTGAAGTGTAATTTATGACCTGTTATTCTGAGTAATCGAAAAGAATTATATCTGATATATGTAAGTGGGATAATAGTCCAAGAACATTGTGGTTTTTTTTTCTTTGAGACAATTGTTTTAATATATTTACCTTGTATTGATTGATAAATAGGGTTGTAGAAAATATAAAAATGTTTTGCACGCATTTAAAGACAGTTCAAGCACATGTATTGTAACAAGATTTTGTGTTAAGTGTCGTAGTGTTTATGATTAGGTTGACAATATAGCTGTCGTCTTAATGATTTTCTACAACTGGAATGGAATTAAGGAACAATGTCTATTCTCCTGAATCAAGTACCGAAGTTCTCGGCCATTAAGCCGAGAATTTATGTCAACATTTTGACCCTTATTTTGGGGGGTCGGCTTAATGGCCGGTGCTATTTCAGTGTCAAGAAATCCAGTCATCGAGAGAATATTTTTCAGTGTGTTAGCAGCCGTCTAGACGCTAGTGACCTAGGTCCTAGTCTAGATCTAGATGCAAACAAACATCAATCGTTATTTTGATTTAAACTCAGGCAGTCATGGAGTGAAAATAGAAGTGAAACAAATTGATGATAATTATATATGGCTTTATAATGAAAATCAATATTTATATGTAGAATTAACTGATTTTTGTAATTATGGATTAACTGTTGTTTGACTCAGTAGCGCATTTCACGAAGGCAGCGCTGGTAACAAGACAACTCGTACCCAAGACATCCCGTACCCAAGAGCATCGTATCTCATTCGTTTGGCGGCATAGACATTAGGGTGCCCCATATATATATTTTGTATGGGAATATTTATATTAATAACGGGATAATTACTGATTTTTTTTCAATAGAGAGTTACAGTTACTAACTGACCTCATATACCAGTAATTTACGATTACATTGTCTTGGTTATTGCCGCGTTAGTGACCATAACGTAACATCAAAGGCTCAGTAGTAATTGACAATATGTTTAATTACTTCTAAGTCATTGATTTCATATACGATTCATTGAATGTTTATTCACGCCGTTAATTTAAGTTTGAGGTCCTACGTATGCGCTAACAGTTTGCGTAAATGATGGTTATAATTTGCCTTCATCTATTGACAGTATACAAAAGACATTGGTACGAATAACGAATTATGAAAACAAAATTATTTTCTGTGTTCAAAACGTCACCTAGGTTGAAATACTACACGGAAAAGTTCAGATTTTTAGGTCGGCTTATTGGACAATAACACCATAAATCATGATATTTTAGGCCTAAAAACCGTCCTCGGCTTAATGTCCGGGACCTACTGTACTCAAAAGTAAGAAGTTCGTAAAGGTTGAATGGTAGGACTAACTAAAAATGATCTACTATTGTTGTTATTCCTGATGGAATTGTTTGCCCTGCTGCTGTTGCTGCTACTACTACTAAAGCTAGTACTACTACTACTATTACTGTTACTACCGCCACTACTACGACTACTACTACTACTAATGCAGCTGCTATTGTTGCTACTACCACACATATAACCCATAAAACAACTAATTCTTCAATTCTTAGTACAATATATTAATCCAGGAGATATTTTCACTGACACACGTTTTCCATTAAATAGATAGTTGTTAACATTTTAGCAACACTCATTATAATGTGAACGTTGGAAGTTGATTAAATCTATAATCAACTAATGAACCAGCATTAAAACAGTTCGCCGAATCTATAATCAACTAATGAACCAGTATTAAAACGGCTCGCTGACACCAAGAAGCCCAATGACATATTTTCACCGAATTTTATCCCAAAGACAAGAAAGGTAATCTGAAGTACTCCAAAAACTCTGATTATATTTAAAATATAAGCTTTTAATCATATTTATTTTACCAATTAAAATATTCAGGTCTAAGTATCGTGTTATAATCTTACGTAAATGACGCGTGTTAGCTCCCTAATAGATATTATTTTACAGATATTTGTATACTTTCCAAATTCCCAGTTAAATCTTGACATGGGTACACTTATCTCACCCACAGCCAATGTCGACTATGAAGAATTGGGACGATCTGGATTATATTATTGAACATACTTGATGCATCATTCTTTATTTTCTAATTATGATTGATGCATTAATTATAGACTACGCGATGTAACTAAGTCATTCAGCATTGTATCAAGTCTTTATTTGGTAATGAATACTTTCATACAATGGATGCTTATCAGAAACATAATAGCCATGTGCGCATGCTTATCAGACATGTTGATTCATAATAACACACTTCACAACAACAATTCCTTTTCGATTGTTTCAATACTATGTAATGATTGTGCCTCTAGATAATTGATCAAATATGTTGACACCAATGGATACCTTTATTTCGACATCATTGGGTTTTAGAAGATTTCGAATCATCCTCACTCATAAAATGTCAGCAATGACATGATCTAGCTTCCCTAAATTCACAACACAGTGTAATGTATTGTAATGATGTGTAAGAAGTACAGGTTTATATATGGATGATATAAATAATACTTACATCAACTTATGTGTATTTATTAATAAATATATAAGATAATATGACGTCATATAACACAACGTGGCCATTATAAAAAAAACCTACATGAACAGTCACTTTCTGCGCACGCGAGTATGTGTAAGTCATCATGCCGTGATATTAGCTAATCATTACATAATAAAATACAACCAGGCTTGTTCATATTATTATATGAACAAGATTTACCTTATCTTATACTTTTCTCTAACTCATAGGATGGTAATATATCGTCTTGAAAGATGATAGGAGCCAGTCAATTAATGAGTTGTACAGCACGATGTAATTTTGAATAAAATACACCTAAAAAGTATTAGTACTAATGTTACAATTCACAATTTTAAACTGAGCCGTCACTTATTTTGTTTAATTAACAATCAAAAATTCAAAAATAGCATCGTTAACTACATAAATAATAAAAATGGAATAGACCAGAATAACAAGAACTTCAGTTATAGCATCAACAATAAGACATACAAGAATAGTGCTAATATAATAAAAACGGCACTGTTAATAAATAGTTTACCATAAACAACGTCAACAAACTCAAACACACCAAGAATAACAAAATCACCAGCACGTAACTAGACAGCAATCTGAATATTGGTAATATGTTTACACCTTAACTTATAAATAAATGAAAATGACACTTTTTATGTCTTAATTTCTTTATGATTAAAATTGATTTATGAACAAATATAAATATTTTTGTTTAGTTCATTAAAGGTGTTTATAGAAATAATCTCTTATCTAAAGAAGAAAAAGTATAACTAGAGATAGATAAAAAGTAGAATTAGTAGTAATAGTAGTAGAAGTATAAGTTGTATAATTAAAGTAAAGAGCAATTGTGATCCATAAATGTCTGGCGCCACAGAGGTACTAAATATCGTTATGTATATGGCATCATAGTGTTCAGTATATTTCTGTAATGTTAAAACATCCTAATCCGGTAATTGTCGGATAATTGTCATACTATATTATATATACATGCGCGCGTGTGCGCACGTGTGTGTGTGTGTATGGGAGATCATCATGCCGTGTTTATAGGTGAAGCCATTATCTTGACGATCAATAAAATGACAGGAATATGGCCATTATAATGATATAATTAAACCTTAAATCCGAATTATAACTTCTAGGTAAGCAACTGAATCAGGTACTTTTAATACCCACATAAAGAACAAACAGGTCATTAATAACAGTGATAACAACATATATTGCCACAATAAATGGATAATTGTAGTGATAATGTGCACTCAATGTAGCATACCAATCATAGTTAGAATAAAATATTAATATGAAAATAGCATTGTACACAACTGGTTCAATCACTCACTGGTTAACCAACTGATTGACTGTTTGACTGACTAACAAGTACAATACACTAGATGACTCATTGGGGATGAAATTATATTGATAATTGTGTATATCGTTTTATATATATATATATATATATACTTCCGATAGGTCAGAATTCAGAAAGTAAAACATTCGTCATAAATAGTTTAATAATATAGTTCAAGAGTAAACGTGTATTTGTTTTGAATATCTGCAGTTTAATATTTCAAATATCATAAGAGAACAAACTAATTATTATCATCATCATATATATCAGAGCACAACAGTCTGTCATATAGCGGTATCTAGGAAAACAAAACAAAAGGTTGAGTACCAAAGTAACAGACTGAGTGATGTAAAGCTGGCTAATGATAAACGAATTATTCCTCAGTAAAACCATAGATTAATATCGATTTTAGGCCGCAACCAAGAGACAATATAAACGAGAAACTGTTATCTGTCTCACCTGCAAATATAAATATAGGAAGGCAAACATTATAACGTTCTGTCCCCAAACCTTGTCCACAAGTAATATCAGCTAAAATATTTAAAAAAACTAGAGTACCATCTGTTGATAGGTATTCCCTTGGTGTGACAAGAGATAATCAGAATCGTTATCTATTCCTTTTGGTTTCTGGAGAAATAAATAAAACTAATTTTCTGGGCAAAGGTTGGTCGTCAATGTTATATTTACATGTTGATATCTGCAATATGTGACTCAATTGTGTTTAACTTCCTGGGTGGATACCATTTGAAGATTACTGAAGTATAAATGAAAAGCCAACAATAAACGTCTTTAGAACTGGATGATAAACATACACAATCATATAAGAAGAAACGTGATTGCCTGCATAATGACAAGCCTGCATCTGTATGATGATACCTCGTATAAAGACAATATGACATCTTAATAAGGTGTTACAAGGCATCCTGTCACAAGGTAATGCTTTTATTTTCGTTCGTTAAATATAACCACAATGATTTAGTAAGTCCAGGATATAATCTTACTAGTGATTTGATCCCACTAGATACTGGTTGAAAACCTAAGTATTCACTACCTTTCTAAGTTTATTGGTGCCTTTCTAATTACGAATATCTTTTTTAGTATTTTTCAATTGTTCTGTAAAGTCTCTCAACAAAGGAGTCCCGATTAGTTATAAATAGGATAAGCTTGGTGAGGAGGGACGGTTGATAACAGGACATTTGGAATAAAATGCCATTCGCAGTTATTTGCTTTCAACTGAGTAAAAGACAATATGGTCTACATCAGCATAAGTCATTTGGGGTCAAAGTCAATAGGTGAATTACTTAAGGTAGCATGAAATATGATAGAGACAAGGGTGTAATTATGAATGATATTAAATAGTTTGTCAAAGGTAATGATCACAAATTCCCCCTGATAAACACAAGAAAAGAAAACTTATCTTATATTTTAACTTGCCAATAAAAATTTCCTTCAGTCTAGCCATCAAATAACTTTCTTGGCTAGTTGTGTGAATAGATGCTGAATATTTGAAATAATTAATGGCTAAAAGTCGTTGAAGTAAAACAAATCTACAGTCCCATAAAACATTAGATTACCAGCATTTTCAAAACAATAAATTATCTTTACAGTAATAGTTATGTTATCTTCCAGAACAATCGACATATTTGGAATAATATCGTAGTTTAAGTCAACCGATATTCAATAGGTGATACACAATCATTCGTATCATCATAAACATAATTTTAAAGGTTTATTGAAATCACAAAGATATTCAGAATATATTCAAACAAGATGGACTTTAGTAGGCATAGCCGTGTGTAAATGACATTATTCTAA
The DNA here is from genome assembly GCA_025642065.1 of Paralvinella palmiformis. Taxonomy (NCBI): domain Eukaryota; kingdom Metazoa; phylum Annelida; class Polychaeta; order Terebellida; family Alvinellidae; genus Paralvinella; species Paralvinella palmiformis. Next base: position 38,127 of record JAODUP010000195.1, on the reverse strand, counting down.
ATGATGGTTGCATGGTATTAAAAGAAAAACTGTTAGACAGTTGCAAATAAAACAACGTCGAACAAATATCGCTTATCCAACTACCAGACGTTGGGGTTTAAAACCATGCAATAATATTAGCGGCAGAAGGCGTGATCTAATAAGTGATTATTCTAATATTACGAGCACTGTCACCCAAAAATAATTTGGCATATCGGGAGCTATGGATTGCTCTTCTTCAAACGTTATTTTTGTTTATCACTCACTACTACTTCTGTGATAAATAATGGCTACCGATTTGCAATTGAAAGGAAATATCCACGTTCTTCTTTTTTACGAATTTACAGGTGTACGTAAAGATAATGTATCCTGTAGCTCTGAAAGGGTTTGTCACAAACATAACTTCCGTTAAACTTCAATCTCTCCAAACACAAAAATCTCAACCCACTTTTACTAATTAAATATCCTAGGTTTATCTTCTTATTATTATCAAGACGATTTTCACCTCTATAACTATATTTATTCCATTTCTTTCTCATTTCTATGTTTTCTAAAAACCAGGTTGTGAACTTTCTAAATTAGAATAAACATATTAAATATTACACCTTCCTTGATTAAAAGAGCTAAATGCTTATGTGCGTCTTTTCCTGGGGGAAACTGTGTATACAAATCTCGAGCAACATTAGACATTTTATGCAAGCTGATGAATACTTCAATAAGTCAAAAGCGATTGTTGTTATCTAGTTGAGTTGTGTTGTATCGCTGGTATAGGTAATGAACCGAATTTATTGTGATATATGTACATATGTGGGTGCGTATGTGCATATATATGTGTGTGTATCTGTGTGTTTGTGTGTGGGTGTGTGTCTATGTGTGTATGTGTATGTGTATAATTTAGTGTTTTGTAGTGATTTAAAAGATAATTATAATTTATCTGTGAAAGCGACATTGAACAGGTGCGATTTTAGAACAGATTAAAAAAATTCAAGAGAAGACGCATTTCTAAAATCTACCAGCAACCTATTGCAACACTAAATGCACAATCACCATATGACTTAAGCCGAGCACTGCCACCTGCAATAGTATCTGACTGGATGACCTGAGTTTTCGGGATAACTTTCTAATGGCCACCAGTTCAGACAGGTTATTAATAAAACCTTGAAATGAATACGCTGTCTAACAGGTGGCTCATGTAGTTTTTGAAGAATTGGGGTGATATGATTATATTTTCTAGTATTTGTTACTATGTGAGCTGTATTATTCTGAATTCGCTGAAGGCGATTAATGTTATAATCAGATATGCCATATAACATGGAGTTACAATAGTCTATGCGAGATGTAACAAAGGCATGGACTACAGTTACAAGTGTTTTTCGTGTCAAGAATGTCTTAAACAGTGATGTTCTTAAGGTGGTAGTAGGCAGCTCGGCATACTGATCTGACATGTTCAGACATGTTAATACATTTGTCAAAATTGGCCCCCATATATTTTAATGACCCATTAGGGGTAATCGAAGATGCACCCATCTGTAATGCTGGTATCTTTAGGGATTTAACACAATATAGTGATGTCAAATACATAATATTTGTTTTATTAACATTTAGTTTTAGAAGACTTTGAGTCATCCACAGCCGAATATAATCATTAAATATTCTAAATTCTTCAAGGAGAAAGGAGAAAATGAACTAATTGTCACGATCTAGTGATATATACAGCTGTGTGTCATCAGCATACAAGTGATATTTAACCCCCATATCGCTGCGCAATGATCCCAAGAGGACGGGTATAGATTGTGAAAACCAGAAGGCAAAGAACTGACCCTGTGCACTAGATAATACAAATTAAACGTCAGATAAAATACCATGAACAGACACTCTCTGGGAGCGTTGTTCCAGATAGGATCGAAACCATTCAAGTACTTTACATGACAGACCAAACACGTCTTTTAACCTAGAGAAAAGTAAATTATGGCCATCTGTATTAAATGCAACAGACATGTCCAGAACAACAAGTATTACTGGCTTACAATTGATACGATAATATAATTTTTCACCCGAACCAAGGCTGTGACCACCTTTATAGGCAGACTCTGCTGATTCGTTAAGGTTATTATTGATTAAATATTTGCTTAGATGGAAAGCAACTGCCTTTTTATAACTTTAGATACTAATGTAAGATTTGAAACAGGTATGTAATTGTTTAGAATAGTAGAGTCCATACTGTGATTTTTATTAATGGTCTTACAAGGGCAGCTTTCATGGTTCTTGGAAAATTACCCAGAGATAATGATTTATTAACTATATTTGTAATTGAGCTTACTAGGACATTGAGACCTTTTCAGCAATTGTCTGATATCAGTATCTTTAAAAGGATCAAATGTATCCATCATAGATATACAATATACAGGACTCTTCTAACAATGGCTTACCCTGTTGTATGGTTCTGGAATGGAACCCACTATGTGTATTTAATATTTTTTAACAGAAGAAGCTATTAAAACAATCGGCCATATCTTTATCTGATTTGATATTATTTGGAAGGACAGTTTTACCTTTATGTAATACTTTATTCACAACACTGAAAACAGTCATTTGATTTCCCTTGGATGCTTTGATCTTTTATAATATTAATCATATTTAGCAGAGACAATGGTATTTTAACTAGAATGTTTCTGAACTTGAACATTTCATAATGAACACACAAACCGCTCACAATACCTACTGTGTCTTTTTGCAGTGTGAACATTCTTATTGTACCATAGAAACATTCTTCTTCTTGGCATTTCCTTTGTCCTTAAAGGGGCATGATCATCTACAATTTCTCTCAGTGTACTATCATAGAGATCCACCAGATGATCCACATCATCCGGTGGATCTAATACCAGAGAAGAGACTCGCAGATCAGCAAGAAAAGCCTCCATGTCAATCGACTCATATTTTTTATATAAAATAACTTTAGCTGAAACAGTTTGTTTCTGTAAAGATACATTAATGTTAATAAGGAAATGATCAAACAGCATGTAAGACACAGACTAATTGTTATCATCACGGGAGATGACAACATCTAAGATGTGACCATGTTTGTGTGCTCTTTCTTGGACATGCTGCCTGAGATTGGCAGATCTAAGAATGTCAGCCAGTTTTTTTTGGGTATCTGTATTCCTATGGCAATTCCAATGTATATTGAGATCACCTAAGCTCAACAGACAGCGAGTGTTGGTAGGAAAATTCATTGAAGAAATCTGCTGCTTTCATGCCATTTTTCTTAGTGGGGTGTAATCGGTAGATAATAGCTACACGAACGCTAATTCACCCAGATGCAAAAGCCTGAAAGCGCAAATGGGTTTCATGCTTCAAAGAATCATGGAGAAGAATGCAGAAAAGATGGGGACATGCACAAATATAATATATATATATATATATATCTGTAATAATATAAATGTCAACATTTATCATCATTGTGGCCTAAAACACGTTATTCAGACAACACTCATTAACCATTGTTATATTAAATAAAAGCGTTATATTCATTAACTAATAATATAACTAATAAGACAACCATTACCGTCAATATTGCTCGGACACAATATCTGAAGTCTACCAAATATGACGTGTATTAGTATTTAATAATTCTGGGTGACTTCGCTAATGATCAATGTAATATATTTAATATTAAATATATAGTAATATGGAATTTATAATTTAATATTGAATTTTATTGAATTTTATGAGAGTATTACTGGATTTAAGAATTCTCAGATAAAAGTAACTCGTATACAAATCACTGATACAATGCGACCGACAATTAAGTGATTTTTGATGGAACAGACGACTATCGTATGTTCCATTTCGCATCATGTGACACTTTTTAGACATTGCAAACAGAGGAACGTAATGTCTGGATAACTGAAACTTCGTGTAATATACCCGAAGAAAGCGAGACACCCAGAACCTCAGTTGATAGTTATCAAAGTAATCATGTAGCGGGTGTTAAACACATCAATGGTAAATAATTTTGACAGAATAGAGAAATAAAACTTGAAACAAATATATTATAAATAATTTTTATTATTTATAAGCGGTTTCTAATTATCAGATCGAAACAAAATAGCAAAAAATTATAATTTGACATACAAAACATGTCCGAAGCACTACGAAAACATAAAAACATCATTTTAAGAACCATAATAGGATTTTGATACTCATAGTAATCCATGGAATAAGAGGTGATATTCACCTAATTTGATGACAATAATGAAATAGGTCAATGAAATGACCAATTATTGACAAAGGTTACTGTACATAATGAATTTAAAAACATACATCCAGAATAAACACAAACCCTTTACTACAAAAGAGAAATATTTAAAACAATAGTCTGGTTATATACTTACTATACGTTGATATTAGAATAACAACAATATTCTGATCGTAAGTAATGTGAACCAACAGTTATACTTTGTTTATAAACTAAAGCTAACATATTTATTATAAGAGATCGGTTTTAGTATTACGTCATGATTTGTTTGACATAAGTAAATGATGAGATATTGAGAGAGCTGAGAAGTTTTCATTAAAAGTAAATTATTTTAATATTCGTCATCGATTTACGGACAGATAAGAAGGTCCACCGTATAAATCAGTAAATGTGCAATCAACAAAAATATCACAAAGGGAACTATGATATTATGATGTACTTCACGGTCCCCTTTTTTGGGTGGGGTGGCCCTTTAATGCGCATTTTCGAAAGTAGTAATTTATTAAATTAGATTTCAAATACTAATATTATCCTCTTTGCTGATGATAGAATATTATAACGATCACCAGTTTCGGTAGTCAATTTATATATTAATACTAATAGAGAGCTTGCAAAAATAGCACAATGGTTAATTGCAAGAAACCTTATATGTCTTACGCGCATACGCGTCAACACCCACATGCGCATGCACATAAACCTGTCCACATACTCACTGAAGCAACTATTTAAATAATGATGAATGGCAATCTGGTTAAACTAATGTTATAAGGAATATATTACACTTTACAATGGTTACCATCTTTTGCAGATTATCAACACAATGTATAGGATATTACGAAATAGATTAAAGTTGTCCGTTTGAATCGCGAAAACAGACATTTACAGAACCTTATACATTTATTTCCATAAAATCAAGCAATAAGTTGAATATATCCAAGTACATAAATATAATTAATATACGTATTTATTATTCTACTAGGGTGTACTAGGTTTTCACACTCAGTTATTTAGATTGAATCTACCAAGGCCAGAAACAAAAGCCAATATATTAGTTGCCATTACGTACACAGAGAGAATAACGAAATACTGTTATTTTCTAGAGGATGGCCAATGAAGGAGACCTCCAAACACCAATCGATGTGTATAGTCTCCTTATGAATAACGTGGATAAACTCGAACATATATTAAACATAAAACATCAAGGAGTTGTAAGTACGACATGATCAACCACAAAATATATTAAACTGGTTCTTCGTAGTTTTCATCAAGTAAGAGACTCAGCTAATGATGCTAACGACACATCAGCATAACAAATGCATTTAGTTTCGTCTCAATTTAGGGACTCTCTCTCCACATTAAATCAGCAGTTTGATCGGTTGTCATATGTTGCATGATGTTGCTGATGGTACCTAGGCTAATCGGGTTTCACGAATTAGATCACCAATATGTATGTATAGAGCAGTTCTTATGATATATATATATATATATATATATATATATATATATATATATATATATATATATATATATATATATATATATATTATTGAAAGTACATTTACTAATTCCACTGTTTATACAGACACTCCCATAGGCAGTTACCAGACTACATTAACTCACTCACTCGATCCATCATCCAAACACCAAACGTGGCTCGTCACACTCTCAATTCACCAACGATCTGTAAATAACTATGGCGTTCCGTGTAACAAAAGTTAGGTCTGGATACATTAAGCTTCAGTTTATCTTACCTTTTACAAGGGACGATAGGGTGAGAGAATGTTATACGCTAATTAAAAAAAATGATGCTTTTCAATCGAGATTACAAAAGATGCTAAAATTAGTTTTCTAAATAGCTTTTGTACTTTGTATATCTTTCCACGTCATTCATTATAACATTTCCAAATAACACCCTTTCTCTCTGTGTGTGTGTGTGTTTGTCCGTATGTTTGTCTATCTGGTTGTTTGTCTTCTCTCCCCCCTCTCTCTATCTTCCCCTCTCTCTCTCTCTATCTCTCTCTCCTCTCTATATCTCCCCCTCTCTCTCTCTCTCTCTCTCTCTCTCTCTATATATATATATATATATATATATATATGGGTCTATATAACGACATATATATATATATATATATATATATATATATATATATATATCACATATCCACACACACACACGCACACGCGCGCACATACACACACACACACATTAACTGACATGATATATGGTAGTTGATATGTAAATATCCTCTTGGTCTGTATGTTTAAGATGTGATCAAAGAGCAATCTAAAAAAAGTATTAGTTAGTGAGTCACATAATGATGTTATGTTTACAAGTGGCCGAGAACTAGTAGGGTATCAGTTAATTAATTGAATACAGGACCCAAGAAGTGTTTACCTTAAGATTACGTAACCATGTATAGGTCAATATAATCGCAGTGAATTAACCGTTGACCTAGTAATAGTTATATTTGAGAGAAGCTATTGAGACTTTAAGTGTTAATCGGAAAACACAAATACATGGGTTAAGGCATAAACAGTTTGATCAAAATTGTTAAATTATTAACCAAAGAGATTTACATTTATATATTATTTATATCTAAAACCTGATATTTGAATAATCTAGAATGTTATCATGGTCTAGTACTGTTATGTAAGCAACACATTAAGGTGTTGTTTATTTGCAAACAAGCATAAATAGGTGTTCGCTGCAATAAATACACCTTGCTTTCCTATCAATAAAACATATTTAGTACACGACGAACATCCCTTTATTGGCTGGCTCTTCTTTCACTTTCACAAGATATTACTATCTTTCTATTTTCATAGGACCTCTAATATCAATAAATACCTACATAATAAAGACTAATTGGTTGACGCAAGTGCTCTCTGGATGACGATACATACTCGTGTTAAATTGTAAAGATTACCTTCAATACTCGAACAAGTGGAGCTGGGCTGTTATGTAAAACCTGATCCTATCCATAGAGGATCTAATAACATTTTATTACCCATTCATTCGTTTTCACGGTTAAGACTCACATAATTGCGTATGTTCTAATAAATCTAATAAGGTCAAAGATAAGTAAATATTTATTAGAAAGACAAAAATATTTATGCACAATGTTCATGTAAAGATATTGGTAAGAGCATGAAATAAATGTAAACACATGAATTTATAGAGAGAAAAAACGTATTCTAGGATGAAGCTCCATGGATACAAGGCTCCCACGGCGATTAGCTGTGTAAGATAATGAACAAAATTAAATAGCATTGCTTAGCAATAATTTAACTCTTTAGGATTAGAACAGATAATTTCGAACATCACATGGTAATAGCTGATCTTATTCTGTTCATCATTTAAACAATATTCAACTCATTATTGTCACACCTGATATAACTAATACGACTATAAATGGGGTTCGCTTTTGCCATAAAACTTAAAACAATTATCATGGAAAACACCTGGCTGTCTTTCAAATATCTCCATTATAATAATTGCATACAAAGTGAGATAAATAATCTAGGATCTAGGATAAACCAGTTAACTAAAATACAATTTTTAGAACAGTAGCAACAAAAAACAAAATACTCTTACAAGTGACCAATATTAGTATTGAGTATTATTAGTAATAGTAACAGTAATAGCAGTAACACTACTACTAGTAGTAGTAATAATAATAGGAGTAGGTGTTGTAGTATAAGTAGTAGTATAGGTAGTAGTAGTAGTAGTAGTAATATTTATTAACCATTATCAAACTAAGAAAATGGTGATTTTTATTCTTATATATGTTGGAAGATGAACATGAGAATGGTATGAATACAAACAGCGTTAACAAATATTAATGAAAAGGTGGAAATCGAGAAAGGTAATAAGTACATTACTAATTTATTATCGTCACTTAAAAAACAGGTAACAGCTATTTCAGAAGAAAATAAACCTTCATAACATACTTGCTCGATTCGGTACATGACCATTATGTTCTGGATCAGGAAATTGACAGGAATGAATGAAACGCCAATTGGCCAAACAATATCACATTCATAATAAAATATATTCGTCCAACCTAACGCATAATGCTAAGTATAACAGACTTGTAAAGGTGTATTCACTACAAACGTAAGGACAGGAGAGTCATTTCGAAATGTTTTTAACGCCTTACGGAAATGCATCGTAACCTCGCCGACGTCATTATAGAGTCACAGGTTGAATGTCCCAATATACTATGGTCAGTCTTAAGAAAAGAATTACCTTAAATGGCGTAGTTGGGGTGATCTGATCATCCGTTATTATCATAATCTTATTATAATATAATATTGAATGGGAATGGTCGAATTTTAACGGGTTAAACGAGTGAAGTCTTTGGTTGATTATAATATTATGGATTTAATGAATGTAACCTTATGTAACATGGTTGTTTATTTATCTGTTGGTTGTGGTTCTCAACGATAGCATATACAATCACAAGACTGTCACTAGACATTTATTCTGTTTAATGTAACAAAGCTCATAACGAAATGAACACCACGCGGTCGGTTCTCATAATATTTATCATCACAAATCATCACATATAATAGACTGAAGAAAGTCAAAGGAATTGGAAGTTGATGAAATTGGAAGTCAAAACGTGGAGAGTTTAAACACAGAATGACGAAGATATTACACGTAATAAAACATATTATGAGTTAAAATTTAGTGGGTAATTCATCAACATATGTAAATAAATGAAATTAAGCAAACTAGACGTTCTGTCCTATCACGTTGTCCCAATAGATCTCAGCTAATAGGTTAGAAAACTAAATTACCATCTTCTAATGACGATACAAGGACAAGCTATTGGCCTGAAAGACGGGAGATTATCTGAAGCGTTAAATGTTCTGTGTATTATCAGGGAAATCAGCAAAGTTTATGTTGTCCATGAACATTATCCATAGGCATTTTATTAAAATACATACACAAATGTGATATCAATTTAATCATGCAATATTATACATTTATTATTGACTATTTGTACATCACATACTGATTAAAAGATAAACAGCATATGGCGATTGTTCAGTTTTATAGATAAACTAAACGATTGGTATATGATAATTCACGCTTATTTGTAATTCAGGGGCTGTAACCCAAAATATCAATTGAATACATATATTTTATTAGGTGAGCGTATTCTCGGTGAAGGTTGCATGTTTTAATACTGCATTGCTATACAAAATGCCATTTTATACAGTTTGGCTAAAATACAAAATCGATCACGGCTTATTGTTCAAAATTAAAAACATCTGTCAGGTATTAGTGACTCTAATTCAGCATTCATATTATGCTCAGGATACAAATTCAGATTATGGTGTCTACCGCATCCGTCAGTTTAGAAATCCCTCCTCTTTACCACACTTCGGTTTCACAATTTTCATCTAACTATCTATCTATCTAACTATCTATCTATATATATATATATATATATATCCCCCTTTATATATATATATATCCCATTATCAAAGTCCTTCCTTTCCTGAACTGAACGTTACCTCAACATGCTTTAATCTACACACATCTGAGCACTGATATGTCCAATACAGTAACAAAAGTAGTATCTCCCGTGGGGTTGAGAATTACATTAAGCTCCCGTGTGATCCAACAAGCAGAAAGAAGCGGTAAAAGGAAGTGAAACTTTATAGTCTCTTGAGACAGATGTGTGGTAGAATATCACACTTTAACTCAGCCGTGTCCAGTATTTCACAGTTCCTGAATACTTTATTTACCTCCATATTGTTTTTAACAAATATAGAGATACACACAGACGGACAGACAGACAGACAGACAGACAGACATTGTTTAGTCAGTATCCCGATAAACTGTTTAAATACTGGTTGTGGTCAGGATTTGCGATTACCTGTGTCAGTGCATTTTAACACACTTGTAAAACACCTATTGCTAGTGTCAGAGATCAAGGTTCATATTTCTTGTTTTCTTCCTGTTTTTGATAGACACAAGGCCGACGTATCCCATTTACCATCATCGCATTTTGTCGTTCACGTCGTGATGTAAAATAATTAGGTTTCTGATAAATGATCAGGACATTGTCGCTTCTTATAAAAATAAGTTATTATTAGAATACTGTTTATTCGCTGGCATATTTATGTGTTTATCTAGGTTGATTAAACCTTTTCAAATATAATATTATGTATTGTTCAGCCATATGAGTGTAGGAGATGCCTTCCCAAGTGAAGTTATATCCAGTCTGTAATATGAGATTTATAGCGAAATTTAGCCTGCTATGATATATAGAGTTAAATTACAAGAACTTATGAAGCCATAAATACAATATGCTCAGCATATCATACGTCTAGGTCAAATGATAAGCCTATTCTAGACTTAGTAGATTAGATTAGCGTCTAAAACGAATCAAAACAATATGAAGTTTTCGTCATCCAAACGGAAGTCAAATTTGCTGTTCTTAGCATTCACTACCAAATTGCTGCATAACTAATTCCATTGTATTTTCAGACTATATACATATATATAATTAAATCCAGTATGTCTAAGCCAGGACTCCTCTAGCTAGACAGATGACGGCACTTGTATTCAAATCACAGCAGATCCATGAGTGGTTCATTGCATGTAATTGATAATCTCAATCTCAAACACGACTCCGAATAAATGTATTTATAAGAGGATTTTATAGCGTTGTCATCTTTGAAATTATGTAGGTCAAAATGAGTTCACCGTGTCGGTTCAAGGGGGCATAAAATATAGTTGTGGTAAAACATAATCAGTGAATTGTTAGAACTCTTTGAGATTAAAGACATGTAAGGGTATGACTAATAGTAGCTTTGATTGTAAGATTTCGCATTCCAGAGCAGTATTCTATGGATTTAATAAGTGACTACGTTGACACTGTCCTCTATCATGCCATCACTGAATACAGAACCAGTAGCAACAGCAATGTTATCAATACGTGCTTTATATAGATATTTGAATGTATTTCGGTTTCCAAACTGCATCTGAAGTGAAATAAATGTTTCTTAGCAACACCGGCTCTCGTTGCAGTTGGATCACGGAACAGATTCGATGAATAGGCTCAAAGGTTTCTTTGTGTATATTTCTAAAACACTATTGATTGTTCTGATCTCCATGCATTAAAGTTATATATCAGAAAACAATAAACACTATTTAAAACAATATTCGTCAACGATAAAAATAGTAGATTACACAGTTAGTTTATATATTTTCTCAACCAACTTGCTCAGGTATGTGTATGTTACTGTTATTTTGATTTTGGTGATTTTGTTATAGAACCACTCAAGGTATGTGTGAGAAATTAAACTACTTGCTATAAAAACTCGCATCTCTGGATTCGGTCATCTGATAAATCATCCAGAGGTCGTATTCACGATATGTATTTCTTTGTCAGTGTCTGAAAATACACAGAAAGTAAATAACTAATCACTTTGGCCTTGGCCCTTCCCCATTATTAATCACAAAACAAATCAGTCTTGCATTCCTAAAGTTGTTTGCGGCAAGATAAATAACAGGCAGATATTCCTCTTGGATACACATCAAATACTCGTTGACATAAGAGTGTTAGTATAATATATAAAAAAACATCGGCAACATTAATCTCGATTTTATATATATATATATTGTAATTACGCGAATAGAGAGAGATGGGAGGAGAATATATATATATATATATATATATATATATATATATATATATATATATATATATATATATATATATATATATAAAATATTGTAATTCACGAAGAATAGAGAAAGAGAGAGAGAGAGAGAGAGAGAGAGAGATGTTGCTGTTGAAAACACATGGAAGAATATTTAGCACAATCTACCACTATTTATATTACTACTATTACTACTACTACTTCTACTCCTAAAAAAGAAGATAAACCAATTGTTGCAAGAAATTATAGCGTTAAGAGATATAACTCGATAACTTATAAACATAACATTTACTGTATATTAAGATATTTTTATAAACTTTTATATATTTTAAACAATAGGGGATATTACCAAAAGAAGAAATATATCCTGATCAAAAATATACTGATATAAAAATAATTACAAAACTTCTATAGCACCAATATCTTCGAAAATAATCAACCTCAGTGACGCAACTAGTTCAAGGATTTGGCAAACTCATAGCCATGCTATGATGTGAACTTCCATCAATAATGATCAGATGGCAAGGCAACTTAGAAAGGATAAGCAAGACTGAAAAGGTGAGTTTTCAAATGGTGACTGAAAGAAACTTTGCTATTTGATGTTCAGAGAGTGAAATGGTGACTGATGTTCAGTGAGTCAAAAGGTGACTGAAAGAAACTATGCTATTTGATGTTCAGAGAGTGAAATGGTGACTGATGTTCAGTGAGTCAAAAGGTGACTGAAAGAAACTATGCTATTTGATGTTCAGAGAGTGAATGGAAATGACACAGTTCTCGTATTTACGAATGATCCAAACCTCACATATATCATTATCGTTATTTTAATACATTATTGACTCAAAATAATATCATTGTTTTTATCCAATGATGCAACTGTGGCGATATAATATATATAGGTTACAGTTAAATTAGATTGCATATATCAGATTTGCGCATTCTATTGTTATCTGTCTCTCTCTCTCTCTCTCTCTCTCTCTCTTCTTCTCTCTCTCTCTCTCTCTCTCTCTCTCTCTCTCTCTCTCTCTATATATATATATATATATATATATATATATATATATATATATATATATAGTGTTTGTTTCATACATATCAGTAGGTTAGTAGGTTTTAACAATGTTTAGGTATAAAATGCTATTTAATTTCATCGCGTAGGACATCCAACGGGAGGCAATAAAGTAATTTCATACTACAAAGGAGGATTATCCTTATCATAAATAAGTTATACATTGTTTGTGATCTGAGTCTACCTCTCTCTTTCTCTTTGTGTGTGTGTGTCTGTCTGTCTGTCTGTTTGTCTGTTTGTCTGTCTGTCTGTCTGTCTGTCTGTCTGTCTGTCTGTCTGTCTGTCTGTCTGTCTGTCTGTCTGTCTGTCTGTCTGTCTGTCTGTCTGTCTGTCTGTCTGTCTGTCTACAGAAAAACTACCTGGTCATATTAAACCTGTAACAAGTCAGGAATTGTGTACATTTCCCAAAGCTTTACTTTTAAATAATATTTATCAAAAAAACATTTCTAGGCAATTATATTTTACCGGACCAAATTACAGTTATCTGCCAGAATTTGTAGATGCATGCACAATTTATTATCACCACAGTATAAAAATACAGATTCTGTTGCATAACAATTAAAAAATAAGTCGATGATCAATTATCTAGTTTCTAACATCTGCATAACCCAGAAAACATATCCCAGTCAAGTCCAATTATCTGTATAGATGGAGAAACTAGTATGTTGTCATGTTTTAGTTTGATAAGCAATTACAGCTTATTCTAACGACAGACGAATTGATATTATCTTAGTGTGTCGTATTTATTAACGTATTTTAAGAACTATCTTTCAGACATGTTACATAAATGCATTGTATTAATTTTAGCCAAGACACATATCAGTGGATGACTTAAATTACCCGTAAAAGGCATACAATATTAAATTAATAAATTTAGTTCATATTAGTGATATTAATCCACCTAATAGATAATTCTCGATGAAAATTGCACATTCATCTTTTTAAATATTAAAAGTTTACAGACATGATGAATACGGGTTAATGATGTATTTATTAATACATAATAAATGCCGTCTAAGTCATATACTATCAATGTTACATACGGAGCATGTAAACACATCCGTCAGATTTTCTGTTCTTCCTACGCCTGTCGGAGCCACGCGACTGTCTTTCTGAAACACTACTATTCTCGTTGGCATATGGACGAAATGAATATCTTCCTGTTTAACATTATACCTTCTTAGGGAAACTCTATCTACTGGCCAGTTAGGTGGAAAGGTTCATAACTATCGTTGGATATCTATTGCTGTCACCTCACGATAATATACTGTATTATTAATAAAAATATTAATAACGTATTTATTTATTGCCATAATATACAGAAGATGTGCTCAAAATCACAACAAACAAATTAATATATTACAAAGAAGAAGACTATTGACAATAACTCACATGACGGTAATACATAATATTTGTTGTCATTTATGAGGTTAATAGTACTAGAATTGGATTCTGTGCACCATTGTGACGTCATTCTCATTCATTTGACACTTTCGTTTCTTTATCATGGGACTGCCATATACATTGCTGCCAGATTAATTACTTAATTTGCTCAATGCTGAAACACATACACTATATTATGTCAAGTGCAACTCTGTCAATTAGAGCAACCACATATTTATATGTAGAGTGGGCAGGTTATAATGACACAATATATACGGCTTGATCATAGGCAACTGGGTAACATCGGGCATATGCTTAAAGTAATGCTCACATAATACCCCTCACCCTTGACTTTATATAATAAAGTCATGGCAAGTTTTTTTAATGGTGCTGGATAGACCTAGTTATATATTTTATGAAGCGACAATAAATCCATATCTGATTAATTTTATAATTATTAATTATTGTAGCAATAACATATCATTGTGCATCTTAAATCATATATGTTGTATTTGAACAGTAAATAAAATTGCTAATATACCGCTAGATAGGTATCAATTATATGCAGAATTAAACATATTCTTAATAGTTTTAGCATTGTGAACATTATCATCTAATTGGTTCCTTAATGTAACACATTTGATAGTAGTTGACAATAAAATTATTTTCGCCTAATAAAATTTACATTAAAATTTCCTTTTCTATTGGAACTGGTACCATAAGAAAGTATTTCTTATATTGTTATGAGCATTTTCATTTCTGCTCATATTAATTACTCTATTACATATATCTTGCAACAGATGAATCAATTCAGTATTTCTATGTAGATAGAAACATCACCATAAATATGATCACTTTGAGCTAACTGGCATGTGGCTTATTAGTTATAAAGCAATATATGCACATATACTCAGAGTTGGTAAATAACGGGTGGTAACCCTACACGTATACATGGCGTCAGTATATAACTATGACCGACGGGACTTGCCGAGTGGAGAAAAAAACAGAAACGAAATTTCGTCAGGATCCCTTATGTGATTCCTAGATGCGGTGACGTATTATAAGGTCATTAGAAGACAATATTGAATACAACCTAATTTATGGCAGAAATATTTCTAACATGTTCGAATGACATAACAACAACACGTTACTTTATTACGGAGACATTGTGTAAAATCAATTATTTATCTGCTAGTCACGATTGATCACGTCATTATTAACAAATTGGTAGTTAGATAAATAAGACAGACAAATACATAACAACTCATCAATGGCATCATCATCATCACTCTTATTGTCATTATAGATATAACAACCCATCAAGGCACCTCACATACCTTATATTAAATAACAACAGAAATGACAATTACGATAATAAGTAACTGGACGAGAAAGAGCCACACCACTAACGTGGACATATTAATTGTACCAAGAGACAATATGACATATCTATAATGGTGGTCTGTCTCATCTGAGGATATAGATAAGCGAGTCTAATCGTCACGAAATGTCTCGTTATCAAAGTTTCCCAAGAGTTGTCAATTCATAGATTACAAATACGGATTAGCGACCGTTTATCACTTAAACTATCATGCATTATATCTGATATTTAAGGATATATATTTATTTTGAAAACGCATAGCACCCGCTGACGTCATCTGTATATATAATGTCACCAACAGTCAGTAACTAGTTTATACTAGAAGGTAGTCATAACGAGTAACTTAAGCGAATAGAGTTTGCTGCTGATGGAAGTGGCTTAGTATTAAAATGAAAAATCCAGAAACCCATTTCCGGTGATTAACGTTTGTAATCAAGGTTCTCAATCTATGGTATGTATAGAATGGATTCAGCCAGTTGCCTTTCGTTTTTGTTTCTTTCTTAAATAAACACCATTATTCCACAGTTACAGCTATAATTAATATTAATTTTAAGGAGACCCTTAATCAACAAACTTAATAACTACATCAACACCGCCACTGTTACATTAGCAAATCAGACAGAACTCGAGGTGGCGTCTTAATAAAATACTGTTATGATGATGTTAATATGTTTGATGTCTTTGTTGGTAATGTAATTAGTTGGAAAAAATATATATATATATATATATGAGTATACACATGGTGCGATTGTGTGAACCAGTGTGAGTGAGTGAGTGTGTGAGTGAGTGGGTGATAGAGTGACTGAGTGAGTGATAGAGTGAGTGAGTGAGTCAATCAGTCAGTCAGTCAGTCAGTCAGTCAGTGACTGAGTGAGTCAGTGATTGAATGAGTGAGTGACTGATAAAGGCACACAAATCTAGGAGAACGTTGCTTGGAGATTTCCACTATTTTCCATTGTTTGGTTCACGCATTCACTTAACTATGATAACGTAGCTGAACAATGCTATTCTTTGCTGAATTGTTAAAGCAGTTAATAAATACAGTACAATTTTAATAGGGAAATGACTTTGTACACAACTAGTTGAATTACCCAGTGGCTAACCAACTGATTAAAGCAGTTAATAAATACAGTACAATTTTAATAGGGAAATACATTGTACACAACTGTTGAATTACCCAGTGGCTAACCAACTGATTAAAACTGATATATATATATATATATATATATATATATATATATATATATATATATATATATATATATATATATATATATATATATATATATATATATATATTTAAATAATAATTTTATATCTGAACCAATACTTGTAGTGCTTTAAACTGTCACTACGAATTTGTGCTTCACGAATGGAACTTTCTTGTGCGTTTTGTATTTCAGATAATTAAAATATCTTAGTCATCAGTCAGTTGTAACTCTCTGAAAATCCAACATGTAGAAATTTGAAATTGAACACTCGTAATGATACTATTCATATATAATGTTATCCATATCGAATTATTCTCAGTTGTAGCAATTCCCTGTAACAATTAGCCTCTCTGACTAGCATTTATTCCTATTCCTTACTCCGGTCAATGCTCTCAGGTGGCGTACTTTCGAGACACCTATATATGATTAACTGACACATAATATATGGGTTAAATTGTAATTCAAGATGGGCTCCAGCTATACATCTCGCTGTGTAAATACAAAGACACCAAATTAATTCGCTCCATTCGTCGAGCGTCGGATTCCTGGCAATAAGATATCTTATTGCTAGGAATCGTATGCTATTTACTGGCGCCTTATACACAGATGATGCCACGTGAAGAAATCTAGTTTGTACAAAAGAAAGCGTCCATTGAGAATAAACAAAATAACATAAAGCTGTAACCAACCGAAAACAACGTTCAATAATCGTTATCTTCAACAACATCGATATAATAACATTAAACGATCATGGTAAGCCATTGCGTGTCTATCGTTAACATAAAAACACCGATTGGTGAATAATCTCAGATGGATAACATAAATATATTGTCTTTTTCTTTCCAAATAATAACAAACACTGAACTTAGTCAATTCGGTTATGGCTTGTTTCTTGTGGTTACATTATTTGTGATTTCCACATATGCAGGTTCAAGAGCGTTAACATCTGGAATTTCTGTTATATTTGTTACTGGATATACATATATATATATATATATATATATATATATATATATATATATATATATATATATATATATATATATATATATGAAATGATATTTAAGTATCCAATTATTATAAATGTTAATGCTTAGCAATTATATACCTAAAATTAGGTTTCTTTTTTTAGATAAATAACTTTTATTTTGTTTTTATTTACATTTTATAGTACAACGCTGGGAGCTTGTTATATATGAATAGGCACTTTATAAATGCACACATTATTATTATTATTATCGCTGTTATCATTATTATAATTGGTATTATAAATATTTTTAGTATTATTCTTATTAGTAGTAGTAGTAGTAGTACAAGTAGTAGTAATAGTAGTAATTTTATGTACATTTTATAGTACAACCCTGGGAGCTTGTTATATATGAATAGGCACTTTATAAATGCACACATTATTATTATTATTATTATTAGTAGTAGTAGTAGTAATAGTAGGAGTAGTCGTAGTAGTAACATTATTAGTAATAGTATTAGAGTTAAAATAAAACATGAAACTGTTGTCATTTGTATAAATACAGGATCAATAGTGTTCAAATATACTGATAGTTAGCACTACGTTTTCGTGGCGGCTTCACGAAGTTTTATTCTGTAAAAAAGGTTGTTATTTGCAGTTTATGTGTTAGATATGGCTTCGAAAATCTCAAATATGGTAGATGAATGTTCATAGAGCACTAATCTGTATCTGGATGAGAAGTTTTGACTTTACTTATCTTGCATTAGATTAGTAATTTACAATAAGATGCTGAAAATCTGTTCTTGGTAGCCAGCCGTGACTGCTACTAATGCCATGTGGAGAAGGTTAATTAGACACGATAAATGTGTTAAATTAACTGCTGCCAGCCACAACGTAATTGCTTATCACACTAAACCTGGCGCATATACGAGCAACCTGATTTCTTTAACTGCCAGAAATCTGGCGTTTAATGTTAATTTTTGTTATTATAAATTGCCTTCCGATTTACTTGTCAGATTACAAAAATTATTATCAGATGGCCATTTGTTCCTGCAGGTTGTGAGTTTAATTGTATTCCTCGTAAAAATAGTAGACGTAGGTGGAATTTGCATGTTCTACAAATCGGGATTGGCTGTTACAGTGAGTAATTAAGAGACAACACATATATATGATCATTTTAAAAACATGAACTATACCATACATATAGGCAAGATGACAGTTATATGTTCTATTTATATATCATCTCCCTACCTTTAAACAAAATGACTTTAGAAACTCGTTATTCTTTGATGAATGGTCTAAGTACGTGTATGATCTGGTCATTATCCTCATATGATGTATTAATAACCGGTGATATAAATTTTCATTTGCATAATAAGTCTGATGATGAAGCTCTTAGGCTTTGCAGTATATTGGATTCGCACAAATTAACTCAGCATATCAATGGCGCAACTCACAAAGGAGTCTAGACAGTATAATTGGTCATGTCTAGAGAATCGAGCTCATATTATGAGTTGCTTCTATATGTGACCTTGTTTCAGTCACAAGAAAGGCAAATCCTTCGGCAATCATGTCTGTACAGATCGTTATCAATATGGACAAGCTTGATTGCACATGAATAAAGATTAAAGATCACGTACAGGTTAAATGATTTATTGAGGATTTACAGTTGTCCGAAAATCTGATCCAATTTGAGAGATCGATTGATGAGCTTGTGTTGGCCTATAGCACATGTGTCCAAAGTATCATTAATCGCCATGCCCCTCTTATCGAAATTCATTACATTTAGATTCGAAGCTCATTTGCACTCCGGTAAGCTTATATCTGCTTAACTCCATACTTTGATATATACGAGAAATACTGCCAAATTAAATATATTATTATTCTAGCAGAAGAAGTGCTTCTATTCCACTCAAATATAGGAATGCAGAAAAGATCAAAAGAAATCCTTGAAATTAACTAGGAACTTGATGGGAAGTAACTCAAATGTAAATCGTCCAATTTTCCCTATGTCGATCTCCTGGCGGGCAGATTCGGCAAATCCTTGATGGACTAATAAAAAATGATCAAGAATAGGATTATTTCTGATTCCTCGAATAATGCCTGCAATATTTGCATGGGTGCGGATATTATGTAAAATAAAATGTAAAAATACTCGAACTGTTTCGACCAGCTTCTGAAGTTGATGTCAGGGAGATAATCACCAAGCAAGTCTCTGAAAAATTACTCTGACTTGGATCCATTGCCCACTTGGCTTTTAAAGAAATATGTGGATCTACTTCTGCCACTGATAACAACCATTATGAATAGGTCAATGGCTGAGTTAGTGATGTCGTTGTGTTGGAAACGATGTACCATGACCATACTGCTTAAGATAACTGGGTTAGATAAAGAAGATATAAAGAATGATGGTTCTATTTCTAACTTTCCTTTCATATTCAACCCTATTGAAAAGGTAGCAGCAAGGCGCATAGAAGATAACTTAGAGCACAACGATCTCAATGACACTTATCAGTCTGCTTATCGTAGATGTTATTCAACGTTCTCTTGAAAGTGCAAAGTGACATTGCTGAGCCTCTTTATGAAAGATCCATGACCGCATTAACTGTGCTTGATTTATCTTTACCTTTGGATGTAGTCGTTCATACGATATTACTGAAAGGTTTCCTTTGGGATCAAAGAAAATGTCTTAATCTGGGTAAAGTTTTAACTCGCTGATATAAATCATTGGGTTTTAGTTGATGATAAAATATAACTAGATGTAGGTCTTCAATATGGTATACCAGACGGATCCTTTTAGGACCAAAGGAATCCTGTCTGTATACCAAATCAGTTGGTAAAATTATTAAATGGTATAACATTATTTTTTTCCTTCACAAAGGAGTGGTATTTCCCATCCAAGCGTTAGTCTAGTTCACAAACAAATCTTTGCTTCCTTTCGTTATTTATTTATATGTACTGACATCTCCATTTAAGACCCTAAACCATTGTTGTTAAATATATATATTGAATCACTTCGTATGACGGTTATCAGTCCAGCCCAGGATAGCATGCGGTGTATCTGGGGTGTTAGCCTCTTCATCTGAAAAGAGTCGTATATTTGGTCTATTCTATTTACAACAAAGCAACTTCATTTTGGTATCAACGTCAATGATACATACCACAGGTGGATTCTTCTGGTATAATCATTTAGCGGTATCATGCCAAACACAGTGTAACCTAATAGAAAACCTAATGGAAACCATGGTCGGTATCTGATAGACCCACGCCTGGTAGCAGAAAGGACTAATCTAATTTTGAATGCACTTAGCTCAATGTTACTGATCATTATTTCCCCAAGGAATAAAGGTTTACAGTTATTTTCTCTCACAAATAGGCAGAATAACGCCATTGGAGAAACTGTCGAGAATAAGTAGCCAAGACAGCAGTTATAACAGTACGTTGGGCTATATCGTATTGTAAATGTTCAGCGTTCACCTCATCAATCCCAGAAGGTTTTCACTTAAACCATAGCTCCATGTACTTTACAGCTTCGGTCGCGATCACGCTTTCTGTGTAAATGCCATCAACGTAATAACTGATCAATACTAGGCATAATGTACGACTAAAAACAACATACAGAAGACGATACAATGACGGGAGAATATTGGAGAATAGTTGAATAAAACTATTATTACACATTATTACTTCATCACTGATGTCATAAAACTGTCACAACAAATAGTTCAGTTGGATAAATTATCGCGGGACCAGTAGCTAATTGTTAATTCACTAAATGGAGAAAAAAAATGGGACAGACACCCAACTAGTCATCGTTGATCATCATTGTCATCATTAATATCATAGCGTCGCTCCGACAGCACAGTCGATTGTGCACAGCCTTGCAAGCCTCGTGGTTGTAGATTCGAATCTAGCTCATTACTGTGCTTATGTGATGTTTTTTCTAAATGCTAGCCTCTCGTCCATGTTTCGAATGCGACTAATACCAAGGTTAATCAAATCAATCGATCATTGATATCGTAGCCATAACAAAGTCACCCAAAACTGGTAATATGAGTATATTAAACAATCAAACCGTGATGTGTCGAAATCGTCAACTATACACACTATTATCTATTGTCAGTAACTGGTTTGTATCAGAGGGTCACCATGACGAGTAACTGAGTTGGATAACTAGCAGCGAGTCACCGACTCACACAACCCTATTTAACTAAAGCTATTCTAAATTAATAAATGAAATACAAAAAAGATAAACGGTCTAAATTATTACCGGTAGTAACAATCAAACTAATTTCGGGTGTAAAATGTTTATATTCTATCATTTGTGTAGTACATATCATTCTTAAGATTATGTAGCCCAATTCAAATTAACGTTATGTGTTCCAAGATGTGATATGGGAATGGACACTTTATGTATTGAATTATAATCTCAGTTCAACTGTACCTGTGTATATCAAGAGGTTGAAACATGACACATAATTTAATTAGCCTTATCCTAACTCACTGATTATCACATTCGTACATATTTAAAATTTAAAAAAAAATATATATATATATATATATATATATATATATTCATACCTTCTAGAAAGGCCCCCTGCTACCAAACGCTATTTCTCCCAAATCGCGACCCAAACCCGATTGAAACTGATCTGTTAAGAATCGCCACCTGCACAACGCGGCTATCAGCTAAACTGTCAGGATCCCGGCCACCAATATTAACTGTTAAACAACCGACAGTTGCAATAATTTGATGGTGAAATTACTGACATAAATAAGCGCTGATTGTTTTTGGCCAAACATCAATAACATATTGATCAATGATAGCTCTTTTCCAGTTTTGCCTCCGATGGTGTGTGGAGTTTTGTTCTGAGGTTATCTTAATTAGTGTGGTGCATTTTATAGTATTATGTAATCAACAGCCTTTCAACGTACTTTAACTAAAGTCAATTGCTCTCGTGTGAGATCTGAAAACTGACAATTAGTAACATAAAAGGAATGACGTAATTAGAGACCTGTCAAACAATGGCTTGTACAACGCTCAATACTACCATAGCAAATAAAAACCGCAAACTGTGATTGTAATTTCTTCAAATATTTTGGATTGAAACTTTCATCAAAGTTCTTAATTAATCACATTATACTATTGAAATTCCTAAGTGCACTGTATTCCTGACATATTATACATTGTGATTTTAAGAAACAACGATCCTGCATGTTGAATTGAAGATGTTTTGTAGTTTTAACTTTAGAACAAAGAGTAAAGGTTCTGAAGATATATCATAACCCCCCCCCCTGTTCTCATACAGTTAGAGAGGCATGTGGTGTTAGTTAAAACTAAATACAGACGCCTAATATATTGATATATGTTATGTCATTTTGTAAAAAAGTGTATATGAAGTATGTGTATGAACATGGATGTATGCATATATTTATGAACGAATATAAATAAGTTACAAATGTGTTATTCTCTCCCCGGAAATTCAATCTTTTATTAAGTGCTTGGGGATCAGCTTTTGTCAAATCTTGACACAGAGCGCTTCGAGCAGGTTTGACGCTACACACACACACACACACACACTGTAGCAGGCACAGTACGCTCTTAAAGCATTATAAGTACTCCTGACTCAGGAATAGAAACACTGCATCGCATCTCGAGCGGTGGCATTGGACACAGTTCGCGCGGTTGGTGTGTTTTACATAACAAGTTTACTTGTATATATAATTCACCTTGGTTGTATGTGGGAATAGATTTATCTTTCCTAGGTCCAGTTATGTCCAGTTTGTACTATGACATTCAAGATTAGCTCTAATCTGCTTGTCATAAATAACATTTAAGAACTACAATAGTTAGAATAGCATAAATTAGGTCAGGTTTGAAAATGATAGCATAGTTCAAACAGTACGGAAGCTATGACGCGCTATTACGGTCTGCTTCAGCGCAGATGTCAGTCTTTTAATAGTAATTAAGATAAACAGTTTTAATAGTAATCACTTCATGACGCCTGCCCGTTGTAAAAACTGATCTTTGAAGACAGTGACAATTGGGTTATATGGTTTATATAGTATTGCTTTGAAGAAAGATACAGCAATTGAAAAATAGCTATAAATAGGGCTGCTTAGATAATTAAGCTAAACATTCTCACTACTGCCGTGATCTGACTTGGGTTTTTACCCCCAAACCCCACGGCGGGTGCGAACGGCGCGGGGGACTGGTGAGACATTACACATGTCTCAGCAAGAAAAGTCGCCACTCTGGATTCAGTCCCCTGAAGAAACGTCCAGAGTTTGAATTCACGGTTCGAGATTCTCTGTGCCTGTGTCTTATTATACACAGCTAAAACACACATTGCCCGTGCCAGAGATTGAGGTTCGTGTTTTCTTTTTACCAATTTTGTAATATTTGATATAACGGGTTAGTGACGAGTAGGTCATAGCATTTATTGGATTTTGTATGCTTATGAGGTATTTGACCCTCCAGCAAATATCACAAGGCATATTATGCTGCGGTTGAGATGTTCCTTTTCTGTGCGTGGAGACTGTGTGTTTCCAGGTCCATGCGTTCTAAGAAAAGTTGATCTAGAGCTGTATATTCCGTGCACTATTTGCGTCTTTGGAGGCACGCCGTTTAAGTGTTTGGCCTGGTTATCCAACATTTAAATGACTGTAGCAGACACAGTACGCTCTTAAAGCATGTACTCCTGACTCAGGAATAGAAACACTGCATCGCATCTCGAGGGTGGCTTTGGGACACTCGTGTGGTTGGTGTGTTTTTTAAAAAAGTTTAGTTGTATATATAATTCACCTTAGTTGTTTGTGGGAATAGAATTATCTTTCCTAGGTCCAGTTATGTCCAGTCTGTACTATGACATTCAAGGCTAACTTTAGTCTCCTTGTCATTAATAAAACCCTATATTATAATTATAGTTTGTATAGCAGACATTAGGTCTGATTTGAAAATGTTAATATATAGAACGGCAATTCCGCCATAACGGTCTGCTAAAGCGCCGATGTAAATTGTTATAATAGTGACGAGTAGGTCATAGTATTTATTGGATTTGTATGTTTATGAGGTATTTGACCCTCCAGCAAATATCACAAGGCATATTATGCTGCGGTTGAGAAAGTTCCGTTTTCTATGCGTGGAGACCATATTTCCCGGCCCCTGCATTCAAGAAAAGTTGATCTAGAGCTGTATAATCCATGTACTATTTGCGTCTTTGGAGGCACGCCGTTTAGATGTCTGGCCTGGTTATCCAGCATTTAAATGACTGTAGCAGGCACAGTACGCTCTTAAAGCATTATAAGTACTCCTGACTCAGGAATAGAAACACTGCATCGCATCTCGAGCGGTGGCATTGGACACAGTTCGCGCGGTTGGTGTGTTTTACATAACAAGTTTACTTGTATATATAATTCACCTTGGTTGTATGTGGGAATAGATTTATCTTTCCTAGGTCCAGTTATGTCCAGTTTGTACTATGACATTCAAGATTAGCTCTAATCTGCTTGTCATAAATAACATTTAAGAACTACAATAGTTAGAATAGCATAAATTAGGTCAGGTTTGAAAATGATAGCATAGTTCAAACAGTACGGAAGCTATGACGCGCTATTACGGTCTGCTTCAGCGCAGATGTCAGTCTTTTAATAGTAATTAAGATAAACAGTTTTAATAGTAATCACTTCATGACGCCTGCCCGTTGTAAAAACTGATCTTTGAAGACAGTGACAATTGGGTTATATGGTTTATATAGTATTGCTTTGAAGAAAGATACAGCAATTGAAAAATAGCTATAAATAGGGCTGCTTAGATAATTAAGCTAAACATTCTCACTACTGTCGTGATCTGACTTGGGTGTTTTACACCCAAACTCCACGGCTGTAGGTGATTCGTATTTTGATTTTGCTTGGCGGCTTAGGGACTGGTGAGACATTACACATGTCTCAGCAAGAAAAGTCGCCACTCTGGATTCAGTCCCCTGAAGAAACGTCCAGAGTTTGAATTCACGGTTCGAGATTCTCTGTGCCTGTGCCTTATTATACACAGCTAAAACACACACACACACACACACACACACACACACACACACACACACACACACACACACACACACACACACACACACTCACACACACACACACACACACACACACACACACACACACACACTATATATATATATATATATATATATATATATATATATAATAATGTATATATGTGGCTTTGGTCTATAGAGCTATCGCACTCTGTCATCCTTAATGTCGCACCAGGGTGACTAAATGATTTTCTTGTACCAATGAGTCACTGAACTCTCCCACACACCCACACAGCTAGTCACAAATTCACTTATACACTCACCCATTCACTAATATTTACCCCCACCGACGATATCCTTATATTTTACAGCCTACCTCCATCATTTGTTTAGTCTGGGTTTTATAAATGTCATAAAATCAAATATGAAAGGCTATTGATATTTTTGAAGACCATCAAATTAAAGAATCAGGAATGTTTATGTCGTCTCATAAACGTTTCCTTTCATAAAAGTTGCATGATCAGATAAATATTTACCTGAAACCACACGAGTAACAATTTATTTGTCTGAATGTTTCTACTTATTAATAATTTCAGTATAATAAAGCATCAAGATTCATATTTTTATAAACACCAGTTGTGACATTACGTTTACTTTAAATCCATCGTAATTTATTAGAAACTTATAAACAGCCTTTAGTTCTGTATCATTACAACGAAATACTAGTAATAATTAGCGTCTCTAGATTATTTGCAGTAAATTCAACTTGAGTGGGGTGATACACAGAAGAGTAGTACTATTAGAGTGAGGGTATGCACAGAAGAGAATCGATATAAATAATCAAGTGAGAGTGTTGCCATGGAGACGTAATGGTCGCAGTTCATTAGGCCCGTAATTGAGAGAAAAACAAGCCACAACTAATGACCATACTTAATCAAAAGCCATGTAGTTTGTTTCCAGCCCTGAGTAAACAATAGATTAGGTTAAAATATTGTGTTAAAGTTTAATAACAAAAACATATTGATAGAAGTTGATTATAAACTCTCTAAAAACATCAATTTGGTGTTACCTGTTTCTTAATTTACAAAACTTACTTGAAATATAACGTGGAATTTATATGTAGTGAAATATATTTGATTTAATATTTTTATTAAAATTACTGTTATTATTATTATTATTATTAGTAGTAGTAGTAGTAGGAGGAGGAGGACGAGGAGTAGTGAGGATGATGATGATTGATGTTTTACGGCCAGTTTGTGCACAAGGTAGGCTAAATGGGATGAACGACCATCAAAGGTAATGCAGCGAAGTCAAAGATGAAACACCTTTCGAATATGCCCACGCCCAGATTCGAACCCAGATGGTCGTGATATGTGGGCCAACGCGCTATCAACTAAACCACGGTGGCGCCTCAGTAGTAGTAGTAGTAGTAGTAGTAAGTTTAGTAGTAGTAGTATTAGTAGTAGTAGTAGTATTTTAGTAGTAGTAGTAGTAGGTTAGTAGTAGTAGTAGGTTTAGTAGTAATAGTAGTGGTAGTAGTAGTAGTAGTAATATGTTTAGTAGTAGTAGTAATAGTAGTAGTAGGTTTAGTAGTAGTAGTAATAGTATGTTTAGTAGTAGTAGTAGTAGTAGTAGTAGGTTTAGTAGTAGTAGTAGTAGTAGGTTTAGTAGTAGTAGTAGTAGTAGTAGTAGTAGTTTAGTAGTAGTAGTAGTAGTAGGTTTAGTAGTAGTAGTAGTAGTAGGTTTAGTAGTAGTAGTAGTAGTAGGTTTTAGTAGTAGTAGTAGTAGGTTTAGTAGTAGTATTAGTAGTAGTAGTAGTAGCAGTAGTAGTAGTAGGTTTAGTAGTAGTAGTAGTAGTAGGTTTAGTGGTAGTAGTAGTAGTAGGGAGTAGTAGTAGGTTTAGTAGTAGTAGTAGTAGGTTTAGTAGTAGTAGTAGTAGTAGGTTTAGTAATAGTAGTAGTAGTAGGTTTAGTAGTAGTAGTAGTAGTAGTAGTAGTAGTAGGAGTAGTAGTAGTAGTAGTAGTAGGTTTAGTAGTAGTAGTAATAATACAAAAACTCTCATTTTCGTTATCTTTCCTGATTTAATGTCGTTGTGATTCAAGTAAAAGTAAGAGCAAAACGCGGTGTTTGAAAGCTTACAACATAATATTGTAATAAGTAATGTATTGATAATCAGATTACAAACGTTATTAAAGGCATTTCTTACTAGCCAGCAATAATTATAGCCGGTCACCTTGAACACAATACATTAACATCCTTAAACTATTTCGTTTTTCATTTTGTCAATTCATCAAAAATATTTTAACCTCCAGTTATAATCATCATGTTGTTTATCTGTATCGTGTTTACATTTATCTTATCCAATTTTAGGTTAACTCTGTATTGAAACGTTTGTACTGAAATGTTTGACATTTTATCATTAGAGGCCTTTAATCAGGATGACGACTCCTTTGATACGTTTGGAATGTCGAAGTGAACTCATCAATAATCTAAATTAGATCAAATCCATTAACTACTTGGTACGTTTCGAGTGATGACCTTGACCAAGGATACCAAGAGCGTGTGGTGGTGTGTTAATAATGCGTTATACTACATCCATGACTTACGCCGTACTGAGGTGTTTATCGGGTTAGTTTAAGATTACTTCAGGTTATTTGACACATATTCTGCTGTTTGTTTAAAATGTCATACAACTATTTTAACCTTTAATTTGATCTTTTATTCTACGTCTCGTAGATCGACGGTTATATGGTCGCGTAGACGTTTTAGCTAAGCAATGTTAACTCGAAAATACACTTTTTTTTTATTTTAGGGCATTATCGATAAATTGTTCTTATTGAGTAAATATCTGCTTACAAACTGGTTAATCTCTCTTCTTTTTCTATAAGTTAACGGGATTGATTGGCTAACTAATTTTGCTCACAATTACAATAGTCATTTTAAGGGAATGGCTTTGGGACACCTAAGGCTTACACTGGTGACAATATAACTAACTCCTAGGTGAGAAGACTGTTATTTTTGTCGGCTAGTTGGTCGGACAATTTGCTATATTACATCTCCTCGAACCAGGTTCCGTTTTGTGATCTTGTCAGTTAGTTAGCGAAGGCAACGCTGGAAAGTCAGTTATTTAGTATTTATAAATTAAATAAATATACTATAAATGCTCTGCCCTCCAGCACATTTGCAATTGGAGTCATTCAGCGTTTCTGTGGAATGTTTTCATGATACAAAATAATAGGATTATTCTTGTTTATGACAGCATTAATATTCAATACCTCTAATAGCGAATATATAACTACCAGTTCATCTTGTATATGGATTCGATGTATAAACATTAATTGAATTAAAATTGTTCTTCCTGTTATAATATATGTTTCAAACAACCAACGGAGAGTGAACAGAAATTATAACCAATATGTCGGCTATTATCTTTATTGTGTGTATTATATTAGTGTATGAGGCATCTGAACACTTTAGCTATACACATGGTGCACACCGGAACAGAAGTGCTATCTGTACAATAGCGAATGACAATTAGTTGCCCGGCAATAAACATCAATTTCGTATTCATAGTGTGCTATAAATAGTGGAAATAAGGCAGTCACTGGACTGTAAACACGACAATAACATTATGTGGGGGTCGTTAAACTTATCTTTACTTGGTGTTCGAAGAGGGATTGGTGTTGTGGAAGAATCTGGAACAATATAGCGGGTGAAATATCGGGACGCGGTGACAAATAAAACAAATGGATAGTTTAACGAATTATTGAAAGAGGGTAATTCATCGGTCTAGATCTTATCAATGTTTCAGTGTAATCTGTTTACGCGAGATTTTATCAGCTGGTTATAGATATCGTGCATTAATACAAGAAATGCTGTCATCGACAATCGTATATAATCAGTTGTTGATCACGCACTTCATATTTCACTATTTACATTAACAAATATGTCCTACTCCGTAACATTCAAGCCAATAACAACAAAACTAAACCAAGCAGCAGCTGGAACAACAACACAAATTGTAAAATAGGTTCCTACTAAAGAAGCCTGACAAAAACAATACATACCGCGAAATAAGTAAGTAGTTCAGAATTCCTAAATACACTCAACAATCTTATTATCCTAGATAGCACACTCCCGAAAAAGTGGTTTATCGATATGGTGACTTCAGTGTTCCATATAAACATACTCATATTAACTATCTCCTAGGAACTAGTTTTATTTGAAGTGAAAGAACTTGTGTAAAAGCCGCCGGATGATTAAACTTGTTGGTCACTTGAACGGAAATTAACCTTGACGGACGCAAATAATAAATATCTCGCCAACAGCGACATCTATAGGGCATTTCATGAAATACCATTTAACCCGATTTTAAGTACCATACAATCAGGAATATACGATGAATGCACGAGAGAATAGTTGACACGGGGAATAATGTTACATGATTACAGCATTAATTTCGAGATATACATCAGAGTTGTATTTGTTTTCAATGGTTTTAGTTACAAATGTGTATAACTGAAGTATTCTGTGAATTCAAAGTCAATCAAAAATAGAGGTCTGAAACAAATTAGCGCATTGGAAAGTTATACCTTAATTCACTAGTAATATAAGGGACACAATTATCTTTGCTAATTACTGTCAATTAAGGTGTTTTTAAAAACAATTAACCCAAAGAACACAATCATATACAGTGAGCTATAAAGATTTCAAGGAAACCTAAGGCCTATTTTGACGTTTAAAACTGTATTCATATGACATTGTGTTAAAGATACATAGGTATGATGTAATCACACTTTATCAATGCATCACACGATTAAAGAATGATAAGGTCTTCATGGTTCGGATAATAGGCCAACAAATCCGATTCATTTTAGTTGTTATATTTTGCACATATAGCAGACTACAAGTCTGTAATTCAGTCCTGTAATTTTTAAATTGTTTGCATGAAGTATAAATTGGTTTCTAAATGTATTTCTGGTTTAATCTTCGTTTATTAGCTCGGGTACGGTAAATTGATTATCGTAATCATTCGACTAAAATGAATTACTGAAAGGAAATACTTTTGTGTTGTTGTTATAAATTACCGTAGTTAGCCCATATTTAAGCCAATGACACTGCTGGTTATAGCTAGAAAAGCTTTATAAATATAACAGGCCGAGCCGTGATTGAGGATCCATGATTGAATAATTTCCTGGAGAAAGTGGTCTCGAAGTAAATAATGGCACATGGTTACGATTGTCTCACTAATTCAGTGCACTAGCGGGAAGGAATATGATAATCTAAATTGAACATGAAGGTTTTCTTCTTTCAAGTACCTTAATGATTTGAAGATAAAAAGCGTCTGGAAGGTCAGAATTCATCAACATCATTCATTAACTGTTTATATTACTTGATGATAAATAATTACAATATCGTACAGAGCTGCTCGCAGTTTAAGAAAAGCTTATGAGATCAGAACAGCATGATATGATAAAGGTGAAGGATTAATTTGTGGAATTGAATGATAAAGGAGGGAAAAGAAGAAATCTGAAGAATTATATAGCTGAAGAATAAAATGTGAAGGGCACAGAAAAGAATATCTGGATGCTAGGCTAGATAATCCTAGTTCTCTATCAGATGCGTTGTCCCAAACCAGGACTTAGATAAATATACATGTTGTCCATCATGATATTTTAACCATCACACTAAAGTGGATTATTTGGAAGATGAGGAAGATAGAGATTCATATACAGAGAAAACTGAAAAGACCCAGTTATGAATATAATGAAGGGACGAGACATGAATTAAGTTTGGATATAACTCAGACGTTATGAGATTAAAGAATGTAACAATCCTAGTCTTATCAGTAGACGCAAGTACATATTCCAAATAAACAGCGGAATTTTCTGACTGCATTGATAAGACACCATCAAAGACATACTTCAAGTTAGCGCAATTGAGAGAGTAGCTAAAGATGTCCGAAATATGTTAACACTAGGGACGCAAGTAGTTTATAAAGTCGACAAACCGAAAATATGGCAGTGAAGACTGAAGTGAGGGGTAAAGAAGAACATGCGGTGGAGCTAAATACATTTCCCGACCTATTACACGTTACTGTTGTAAACCTGAATGAGGCTAATACACAAGAAGAATTAAGTAATGAGGCGTCCTACATGAAATTAGAAAATAAATTGCCTGAAATGACGTTGACTCAGTACTGATGTTGGATCCATGAGACTAAGATACTAGAGCTTCTTAGATAACGAAGACGCGCAGTACCACATAGTGACTGCTGAAACAATGTAGATTACCTCAGAGTTGCACATGCTAAAGAATGATCACCGTTATCAAAGGAGCATAATAGCAAAGTTAGCCTTAAAATGCTGCAGATTATTTAATCATAAAATACTAAAGCATTCATAGTTCTTAGCTAATTCATCATCCAGGAACTATTAATACTGTTAAACTATTAACAATGATAAAGCTGTTGAAACTCACTAAGGAGCTTTTATTAAGAGAGTAATTAGCAGTTTTATATACTAAACATTACACATTTAAAATTTTATCGAATAGTATACAAAAACAAAATGTTTTTTAAAATGCATTTTATCAGTTGATTTTCAGTATTTCGTCGATTGTACTTAACACGCCATCATCATCATCATCATTATCATCATCATTATCATCTTCTTCTTCTTCTTGATGATTATTATTCACAAATGCAATATAGTAGTGACACAAAGTCAAGTCAAATAAGATTTATCCTATTCAAGCCACGTGCTATGTCCTTATAGGTTACCTCAAAGGAATAGTTCTCTAATGAAAGAGTAAAAAATCAATGTTTAGGATAACAGAATTTCAAGATATATCTAAGCTATAAAAGCAATTTATCTTTATTTATATAAAAACACTTTATCTTTATTTATTAGTTAACTTACCAGTCAGCTCAGAAAAGGGATATCTGTCTAACAAATATAAATATTAATAGAACATTAACATATTAATGCATTTATCTACATATACTACTTGTGATAGTCGCTTATACGATGATGATGATGAATGGTGTTTTACGATCACTTTTGTGCACAGGGTAGGCTAAATGGGCCGAGCGACCTCCAAAGGTAATGAAGCGAAGTCAAAGATGAAACAACCTTCAGATATGCCCCCGCCGAGTTTCAAACACGGGTGGTAGTGATCTGTGGTCCAACACGCTACCGCTAGACCACGGGGGCGCCCACATAGTCGCTTATACGATGGATATGTTTAGAACTAAACATACTGGGATTCGCTTAGTTGTTTGTTTTCTCAAATATTTAGCGTTCTGCAAAGCAATGAGGTGAATCACATAAATACATAACTCTCATAACTAATCTGTAGTTATATGCAATACCAAAGAATATTTGCAATACCAAAGAAAACTAACGCTTTATTATTAATGTAAAAACGAATAAACCCATAGAAAACAATATCATTGTAAATAGTAATTGCTTTATTTGAAAACCCTGTTCTAAAGCGATTCCTCTAAATGACAAATTACTTTGTTTACGTCACGAACGTAATGAGCATGCCACAATAACATGATAAGAAATTTGTGAAGAAGCACCAGTAACGCAACTAAGATGTACCAAGTTATAATTTAATAATTAGACACTGATTATTTGACAGAAGTCATCTTACACAATAACTGCAAACTTATATGTTCGAATCCGATTCAGAGCTGTGTTTGTGTGATGTTTCCATAATGAGTCTCCCCTTTGGTCACGTGTTCCAGGTGTGACCACAACCTAAGTTAAACAAAGTAGCGATTCACACTTCTTTCGTTTTACTTTCATTTATATTGTCTCCGAGTATTTTTAAATCTATTTACGATGCTACA
This sequence comes from Paralvinella palmiformis, assembly GCA_025642065.1. Taxonomy (NCBI): domain Eukaryota; kingdom Metazoa; phylum Annelida; class Polychaeta; order Terebellida; family Alvinellidae; genus Paralvinella; species Paralvinella palmiformis. The sequence continues at coordinate 4,299 of JAODUP010000195.1, read as the reverse complement.
TTTCAACGTTAGGATTTTCTAATTATCTAGTGTTTTGCACATAGATGAAATACTGATCTACGTGTACCATAGTACAAATAAGTAAATATAGATGTTCTAAGCTTAATATGGAAGTATTTTTCACATGAATTGTTATCAGTATATTTCAGCCTTCATTGTAACTGAGATCGTTTGCTGTTTTGGTTGGCATTGTACCTATTATGGTATATTTAGCTTGCCTGATTGAATTCGTCCATTAACTAAATCAGATCAGATCAAGTCAGTGATGATAGGATTCATGTGATGATCCTGAACATGAACAGAGGGATTAGATGCAGTCTGAGCCAGATTACACTATACCACTTAAGTAAGCTTCATTAAACCGTAGGATTTATGGCCTAAATGTGTTTTTCCTTCACGCTGTAAAAGGAGATTGCAGATACTTTTGTGACAACAAATATACTTTAAATGTTTAAGCCTCTATTTAATACTATTCACCAATTAGTCTCACATTTAAAATTTGATATTATATTCGGATAAAATATTTGTCTTTACGGTTTGGTGAAATGTTTTATATAAATAAATAAAGGAAGGAAATAATCACGAATTACAAACTAAATGCCGTAATTTTCTGTACTTATATCCTGTAATTAACCCCCCCCCCCAAAAAAAAAATCATAATGCTTCAGTGGTGACGTACAGTCTGCAATAGGAGATAGATACAATGGAACAACTAAGAACAGCACGTCGCTGTGTAGTCCTCTTTATTTTACCATTGGATTAACTTTGACAAATCGTAAATTAAAAAAGTCAGCGGACTGTAACAATGCCATTACCGATCGTGTGGAGACATTAAACAGGCCGTTGCTCTCAGCTTGTGGCGAGACTGTAGAACGAAAGTGAGGCGGACATAATCAATAAATTATGTTAAACAATTGTCACAATGTGGATACTTGAAGTAGTCCAAGGATAATTTATTTTATTTTCAGAATTAATTACAACGATGTGAACCCAATAATGTGTTAGTTGGTGATAATTTTGAGTATAAATTTACAACAAATATTTATTCAAGACATGTAATGGAAAAAATGTATTGTTTGAACATATACATCTTTTTGCACTGGACATTTATTTTGTCAGACAATTATTACAGACAATCAATGAGAATTCGTTATTTCATTGAAATAAAGTGATTCACAGAATCATTCATTTGACCACCAGTCAGCCACACTGCCATCCACCAATTACACTCTTCTCCTAGTCAATTAGCCAAAATGATACATACATATATATTATGTATCCGATATGCATTCGAATTTTTCTGAAACTAGTGAAAGTTATGGTTTATTTTGTTTTCATTAAATTTGGATTACAAATTAAATAAAAATATACTTTGATGTGAGCAGTCAAATAAACATTGAACTCTTACTTTTCCAAGATGATGATGTGTCACAAGCATGATCTCCTCATTTTTATAAACATAAAATAAAAGTGATAATTTGTCAAAAGTATCGGGTGTGTATTTTTTGAATATGTGTGTTTACGCGTGGGACGGGTGTTTGTGCGCGTATGTGTGTATGTTCGTGGGTGTGTGTCTGTTTTATATTGCACTTTTTTATTTACTTCATTAGAACCCTCAAGATTGTGGAAATATATACAAACAAATACCATTATAGTATAATACATAAAAATAAATCCTGAATGATAACATTAGTGTATAATGTACACGTCCCTTTTCCAAATAAGAATAATTTTCTGAGGTTAGTGTATGTGTGTGTGTCTGTCTGTGTATATGTGTTTGTGGACATATGCGTGCGAGCGAGAGAGGGAGCGAGTACATGCGTGCGTGCGTGTGTGCGTATGTGTGTGTATGCATGCATGCATGCGTGCGTGCGTGCGTGCGTGCGTACTTACATGATAATCATTGTATATATCCACTTTGCTTCTGACCTCAAATAAACAGGAATAAAATCAGTATACAAACTACGAAACAAAATACATATATTTAATCTACTAACGTTATATATATATATATATATATATATATATATATATATATATACTTGTCGTGGCATTTTATCTAGAATTCAGAAAACTGTTTGCTGTAGATAATATTTAATATTATGTTCATGTGACGTCAGTGATTGATATTTCAGATAGCATCCGGAACATGCTGTTTATAATGAAATAATGTCACGATAAGAGATGATAACCTAGTTTTATAATTTATTGGTTGATATATGTTTGGTACAATTTTAGAGAATATATTTTTTATATCGTTTCATCTTGTGTAGATTGTGTTGATTATTAACGTCTAGATAGCTGTTATCTCGTAATATTTGTCAAAATAACCCAAATAATAATCCGAAGACAGTGACAGGGTACTTTGTATTTCTCTCAACTATGACGAATGTACATATTGACATTTATTTTATTTAATGTTACAAATGTTATACAGTTTTATAATATCAACTGATTTATGATCAATGTCAAAATCATTTCGTGTCATTAAATCAAACAAGTGACGTTATAAAATGATGTGTTTATGTAACGTGTTTAGAACTTTGTCATTAATTCTCTAGTTGCTAATTAATTAATGATTAATGCCATGTTGCGTCTGTTCTATTTACCGTTTTACTGTATCTAATTTTGATACTTTAAGTAGCCGTTAGAGGTGTCTCAAAGCTGTTATTGTTAATTTCTCATCGAGAGCGACTGTCAAAATGTATTTGCTGCAGGTAGCATTATGATGAACTGCTTATTGCTAATTTATGTTAGTAATAATGTTATTTTGTATCTAGAATACCGTGTGTTGTTGGAAATTGAAATAAGCTTATATATTATTGTTTGTTAACACCGACTTAGAGAACTTAGTTGTGTAAATGGGCCAACAATTGTCAAGTAATACAATAAAAACTGATTTTAATGTAACAGAGTAGAACCAAATCAATTATTGTGACAATATGTTTTAGTAAAAAATGTATTAACTAGATTATATTAATTAAGAACAATGTCTTATTCATGTTTTCTAATTATTGTTTTAGTTACTGATTTGATAGTTGCTATTTTTGTAATTCCAATATTTGTTGTTCTTTGTTATTTGTGTTTTAACCTCATACGTATGAACATTTATATTAAACAAATAAATAAATCAAAATTATAATCACAAATCACGATAGTTTTAATTACTAGGTAAATTATGTTATCTACCGAGGGACAGAGAGAGACATAGAGAGAAAGATGGAGAGAGAGAAAGAGAGATAGAAGAAAGAGAGACAGGGGAAGCGGGTGGAGGGCGAAGGGGAGAGGAAGCGGGAGAGCAAGAGAGAACACATTACATCATAGTATTAATGTTTTTTTAAGAACAGAGACATCAATAAATATTTGGTTCGTTTAGTTCGCTAGTATTACATCATGGTTTATATGTCACAAAGAGAATTGTCTTTTATAATAAACTTGTTTTCTTTTACCCGAATTATCTAGTAGGCATGGTGGTCGTAGGCCTGATATCCGGTAGGCATAATGTCCAGTAGGCAAACTGTCGAGAGCATATAAAGTGATGCATTTGCTAACTTTACTCATGGACGTGTGAAGTTTCTCCGGTGTAATGATGGTCCAATGTAATTAAAACAGATAACATTGTATCGATTTGTTACATAAATGATCTGAATGCACACGCACGCACGCACGCACACATGCACACACACACACACATACGGGGGAAACACAGGTACTCCCTCTCTATTATCAATATTATAAATGATATATGGGTTTAGAAATGTACTGTTTTTATGTAATTTCTGAGTATCAGTTAAAAGGGATTTTAACTTAAGGGCTATCGGATTATAAACTCTTAACAACAAATGCACCTGTTAGATCTTTGATTGGCTGAAAACTAAGCATACAAACGAAATACACTGTTGTAACCTAAAACAAAGTTACTACGTCCAACTAGATCAAATGTTGAACCAATGACAATGATTTCTTTCAATGGCATTAATTTATTTATGTTCCTTCACCAGTTTTATGAACTGCCAATACCTATCTGTCCATATGAAAAACACACTGCTCCTGCAATAAAGCCTTAAACACATACACATACAAACGATGGCAAAGGTATAAGTGGAAAGCCCCACCCCCCGAATACGTTTTCGTAGATAATGAAATATTCATAATGTTATGTTATCCAAAACCTAAGAAATACCGTCACATACGGGGAAATCGATTGCTTCATTTCTGAGATATACGGAGTAATCTTTCATACATGGACGCACATACGTCCGCACAAACATTTATAACATGTGTGGGCGGCGGGGATTC
>JAODUP010001949.1:7500-20695 GCA_025642065.1 Paralvinella palmiformis | reverse complement strand
CTTTAAATGAAAACGGGGGTTTAAAATAGTTTATGATATGTATGTAGCAAGTCACCATTGAACCACACGCACGTGTTGTTTGTTGCGAGCTGTGGTATCAAATGGTATGTTTTTTACGTGCTTCCGCTTTTTGTACGTAGCCTGCATGTAGCCGCTTTCCTGTGGGCGTGACATATTTGTCGCGTACGAAAAGCGAATTAGCTGGTTCCACAGGCTGATGAGTAGACCAGACACATGCTTAGGTATACGCACACATTTATCAATATGTGGAGGTATGGAACATTTTATTTTTAGATTAATGTATGTATAGTTGTATTTAGATTTATGGAGGTAGGTTTCGAAGGATGTTTAGATATGTTGATGCTCTGTGCCTGTTGCCTCTTACTATGTACCCTAAAACGCACATTGCCCGTGCCAGACATCTTATCTATTTCCATCCAGATTCCTTATTACACCAATGTAAGAAAGTTATGTCGTTATTACAAAATGTTTGAGTTTATTAGCTTTGTTATGTATAATGTAGAATCTATATTGTTGTCCTCTTATTTGGTCTGGCGAAATGACCTATTAATTCATACAATGCTGCTTGATGGATTTATACTCCTGGAGTCGTTTGTTACTCCGAGAGGCATCTCCATAGGTATTAAGCCGCGGACAGATGTTTTTCCATATTACGAGTAATTATGTTACACTGATATAGGAAAATTGTTGAATGCATAGCTATTATAATCTTGACCTGTCATTCGCAGTATGGGAGATCTGCCTGAAATCCACTATTCTCTACTATAGCTCAAATAGATCAAGTGGATAGGCACTTTAACCAAGATCCCACCGCACCTAACTGCATATACATATGGACGCTAAAAATTAGGTCTGGACGAAAGTTCACTTAGTGATGAACGGAAACGTATGAGAATTAGTTTTAGTTCTGAGTAAATCAGAGTATTTACTCAGGTTTTAGATGATATTTTGCCCTAGTCTAATTACGCAGTATTGCTACTTTGTTTTTTAGCTAAATCACTTTAGTGCTTCCATATGGAGTTGATAGACACTGTCTCACGTGATCAAGAAAGTGTGATGTTGGTTAACACTCCGAGGACAACATGTGATCCTAGACCAGTCGGACGGTTAGTGATATGGTTCATATAGGTAGGATTTATTCAGTTATTCGAACCCAGAATAGAGCTGAGGTCAATATCTGTGGTATCGAAATGTTCTATATATAGGTTTCCTATGAACCAAAGAAAATACTGTTGAATGTAAACTGTGATGTCAAAGTAGTTATATATTGTGTAGGCAGTAACTCGCCATTGAATCACACGCACGTGTTGTTTACTGCGAGTTGTGATGTCAAATGATATGTTTTGTACGTGTTTCCGCTTTACTACGTAGCCTGCACGTATCCGCCTTCCTGTGAGCGTGTGATATTTGTCTGTTATGAAAAGCGAATTAGCTTGTCCCCACAAGCTGATGAGTAGACCAGTCACATGTATAGATTTATGTATATATGTATCGATATATGTAGAACATTTTATATTTAGATTGATGTATGTATGTTTTATTTATGTATAGTTCTATTTAGATTTAAAATTATGGAGGCATTGGTCTCAAAAGATGTTTTAGAGGTATTGATGTTCTGAGCCAGTGCAACTACATATGTATCGCAACACAGGATTACCTGTGTTCCAAAAATGGCTTTAATATTTCACCCAAAATTGAAAAATTAGTTATGATAACTTTGTTTCGTTTAAATTATGAATAATATTACAATCTTATTTTTATGTATCAAATACTTATTTTTCCGCATAAATTTAGGATTATCAGTTATCTATTAGTCAATGACATGCACCCTTGCAATACTTGATTACATAATAAAAATCCTCGGTTACATCTTATGATATAGATTAAAGCCAAGAACCGGATTTTCTAACCCGCCAGCGTAAGATAGAACTAAGAGAATATATCCAAGGGAATCGGTATGTAAAGAATTTGTAACATTTCATTGCTGAAATTCGTCTCTAAATAACTTAAAATCTTTTAAAATCGTATCGTAAGAAAGCTAATTGCATCTACCAAAGAAATCAGGCATATTGGGTTTGATAATGTCAAAGAAATTATTATTCCACGTACAAAAATACAGTATATGAGTATTTATTATATAGTAATATTCAAAAATAATTTAGCAAATGCTTTATTTGCTATAAATGAGAATTGAGCAATTAAATTAGAACTGTGCTATAGATGCTAGTTATTTTTATATTTCATGACGACAAAGAATATTCACCGTTTAAAATTCTATTCGAAGACAATACTCTCATGACAAAATCACGTAACTACATTGATAGAAGGATCTTTATCTTTCGCATTTACAACATCCAAGGTAGAACATCTGGTCAGAAAATTCTAGTTAATAAATTTCTGCTGACGAAGCAGAACACATTGCTAAAGGACAATCCATGAGTCAGATAATAAATAAACATTCATACGTATTATGGCGTATTACTAATGACCTATGACAATCCGCCCAAACTAAACACTTCCAACTATTCAAACCAAAATAAGTGTCGAGATATAGTAATACATGATAATATTTAAATTGCAAATAACCGTTATTTAAGCCAAGTATAAAGGATATATAGATAACTGTGTTGATACTTTAGTATGCGTATCTAATTTCTGTATATAAGACTGTTTGGTATAACATTAAGGTATTGGAAAAATACCTAAACTATTTCTATAAAAGGGCAGATAAATATATTTATGTTGATCGTATAGAACTATACAGACTTTGTCTTTCAAGAGATCTCTCTCCTTCAGTTTTATCTCCTTGATTACGCATCTGTAATGTTGGACATGTACATTTGTCTGACAAGAGTGTCATCTGATTGGGTGGTACGAGTGACATATCCCAGCACGTAGCATTGCTGTCTGATTGATCTACAGTGACTGGTCTGTAGTAAGCTTGTACATTACTTCCTATTGTCGAGTAGGTTTTGTATAAATTGGCTCTCTTCATTTCTTGCTTCATTCTGAAAATATTGGCTGGTACATTGAGATATGTGTTCTGAACAATGATATCTGTTAGTTTGAATAAACAGTCATAAATGTTATTATTTATATGTTAACAATAAAACGATGCCTGATATCTTAGTACTTTCTAGAAATTAGTTATTTTTCCTTAACCGCCATGCATATAATGCAGGTTACTGAGTGTCACAAATGTGACCATGAATATCTTCGAACATGTCTTACCTGTATTTGTTGATGTACACAACTCCACAAACAACAGCAATCACCGATAGTACAACAACAGCCCCCGCTATTCCGCTGATCACCACAACTAAAATTGTTATTAAGAGATACAACTTTATAATGTTTTTTTCTCTCCAGTATCTTACATTAGTACAGATCTTCCTGGTTAACCATAAATACAACAAACAAAAACAAAACCCCAGTTCAATTAAAGCACTGCATTTCTGTTTTATTTAAGATGCAACAATATCGTGCTATATGTAACGCAGAATTCTTTCATAATGTCGCAGCCAGTCCTATGAGACCGTAAAGTTTGGACATACTCGGTCATTCTACTTTCGAACCATAAACTCTAAAAACTCATTTTACTTACTGGATGAGATGTGGAAGATCTGAGTCCCTTCAGCCGCTTCCTTTGTGACTGTGACTAGTCAAAGAGAATAAATATACCCATCATAAAGATATAAAAACCTTTTTTGAATTTATTATTAAAAAAAGCCACTAGTGTTTATAGACATGATACAGATTTACCCGATTCGGTACAATTTCCAACATCTCCAACCCATTTATTGCCGATGCACGTCAGACGCCATTCCTTGTCATCGTTTTCGCAGCCAATCACAGCTTCGTTTCCTTCTCTTTTGTACCATCCATGCGTAGGACGATTGATCTCAGAACATCCGGTAACTGTTAGTACGCAGTTAAACAAAAATATATGATCTCTGTCTATCTAATACCATACCCTCGATAATACGGGAGAAAATGTACACAGATATAATGTAACACAAGTTTTATTACTAAGTAAAAGAAACCCCATTCCTTGACAAAATCAAACCCGATAGTACAGTGGATTGAATTCGACGCCGTAACCCCCCCCCCTCTCCAATCTGGATTCGTATCAGAGTGATATTTGTGCATGTGTGTTGCATACCTAGGTAATAGTCCCTGTGAACATGTACCAGGCACGAACAGTCCCAAACCTAAACAAACCCAACTTCTACGTAACTGAGTACTTGTTGCATAAGGATAAACTGTCAACCTTACCTGTATACCTTAAAATGAAATGTGCTCCTTTTCGCTTTTGTTTTCGGACCAGATCAATCTCGACGGAGTTGGTTTTTGATGTGTAGAGCGCCCTCTCACGGGTATGTCCACCGCATATTGTGTAGTTAATACCAAGAGACCTCTCGACAATAAAACCGTAAACAGATCTACAGCTGATCAAATTATTGTCTTGTTGACTGGCAGCAAAATCAATCAGATATATTTGAATAGTTTGACCTGAACTAGCTGAGATGATCCAAGGCGATTTCCTGGAGCCACAGCCTCTTTGATCTAAGATTGAACTGGATAGATGACCACTTTTGTCGGAAAGTACGTTAACCTCATTTGAATTACAGTTGTTTTCGACTAAAATAATAAAATAATATTAATAAAGTAATATGTAGTAACGTGCATAACGAAGCTAATAATTAACACTGCGAATTTTGTCAAGCAGCCAGAGAGAGAGAGAGAGAGAGAGAGAGGGAGAGAGAGAGAGAACCAACTAAACTGGCAGTCAACTAGCCAATAAAAATAACCACAGATAATACATCCATCATTTAATTAAAGTGGACATGTACTTTGCCAAACTTTTAGTCATTGATAAAAGGGACATATACAACCTTTTGCTTAACCTGTGCCGAAAATTATGTTTTACTTATGTTTAATAAATAGAGGTATATTTAGAAACTACCACTTTTTCGGTGAATTGTGGAAACTTTGTCGAGTGTAAAATGGATTATTGGAATAATAATTACATAGATGAAATAGGATAATATCACAAGTTCTCTAATATACCAGACTGGCACTAATTATAATGTGATACGAAACAACGCACCTTCTAAGCATGAATATTCAATTTTTAAATATTTTTTCAAACTTTCAAGGCAGTTTTCATTTGCTGCTTCAAGATCGTCGTCATTATTCACCATAATGATACATTTCTGTCTACCAGAGCACCACCTGTCCAGTATCGGGAGAACATTGTTTGTGCAACCAAGAAATTCGCTATCTTTCTTGATGCATTTTCCCACTTCCATCCTTCCATAGTCTGCTGAGTTCATTGCTATAATCGTATCTACTGGGCACGATACGCGTAATTCCTCCGAAATACAGATTTCTGCCGCTTCTGCAAGCAAATTAATAATTATAAGTATGTTGTTACTTTACGCCCCCTTTAAGTGCCTGAAGTCAATGTTTATTTGTATGATATGTCTGCTGCAGTTATTAATAAATTGTATGTCTGCATAATTATTATAACTGTTATAATAAATATTTTATCTCATTACTATATTACTATTATGATGGTTATTTCAAGCATTATTTATATTATTAATAATATAAATATGGTTATTATCTGTAGTATTATTTATGCTATATGGTAAACTAATACTATCATTATTGCAACAACTATTATCTCATATTTGTTGGTAAGAATTGTATTAATACTATATTATACCGGAAGAGACCAATTCAAATATTCCCGCCAAAACTAGAAGCTGACCAATCAGAGCTTTGTCAGTGTGAAGCGCTTCGATAATCGTCATTGTTTATAAGAAGTATTGTGTCCTGGTTCTTGTCTGCAAAATAAAACACAACTTGCCATTGGTAGAAATAAGGAAATATACCTGATTGTTGTTATGACGTTACGACCAACCTCTTGTATTTGAGCAGAATAGTGAAAGGGGGGTGAAATTGGGTCTAGAAGCTAGGCTAAGCCAAGCATCTGATTAAAAATGTCGATGGTGTGACAAATCTTGTTCTGTAGCCGTTTGCACGCAACCAGTGACTGTCGTTTTAATATTACTGTGAGCTATGCCTATTTGACACTTGTTTTCTTAGCCGTACCTGCGTTTAATGTGTCCAACATCAGTGATTAATCCAAATATAACAATGAATGTCTACCTTGTATAACCGAAGCAATCCAATATGGCAGAACTATTATGCAAAGAGAGTGGAAACTAGGTCAGCCAATAGCGCCATGACCTATGAACTATGATAGGCGCGATAGTCACTAGAGGCGCCACTGATATATAATTTGGCAGTCCTGTAGGATTGACAAGTTTTGGTTTTACTCATAATGAAATAAACATTTATGTATAATATCTGCAAGTAATACAGAAACATAGGTAGAAGCGTTTACTAAGAACTCAAAAAGCAACCCGTGAGCTTAATTTATATCTAAGCACCTAAAAAATCAGTTGAAAACATAATACAGTTTAAAGATAAGTAAACCTGCATATCGAAAACAGTTAGGAACTAATATTTGTTTGATGTGGGCTCACAAACATGTCAGTGTATAATAAAATAAAGTATATTAATATATTTATAAAAACCAACATTTACAGATAATAAGCAAATATACAACTTTTTACTTATAAATGAAGGAACATTTTGAATATTTAATCACGATGGTGTTTTTAGTTTAACCACTTCTACAGCAATTACTTTTACAACAACGACAACAACAACAACCACCACCAATACTACTACTACTACTAATATATATATAAAATAGTAGAATTGCTGTTAAAGTTATGTCAATGACTACACAATTACAAACCTGAAAACTATCTATTATTAAATATACAAATTCAAATTGCAGTTCTTAAAACTATCACACACACACACACACCCCACACACACACACACACACACACACACACACACACACACACACACACACACACACACACACACACACACACACACACACACACACACACACACACACACATCTATCTTATTGAAGAGATGCTTCTCATTATTTAATACATTGAAGAATCTTTCAGATATTGTATTTAATATTTCTAATATTCCGTTCATGTATTCTTTCATACAATGCTAAACACATAATAAGATCCATGTACTTGTGTAAGCTGCATTATATGAAAAAGGGCATCGACTATACATGGTTGCATTAAATTTACCATAAATCTGTCAATTGCACAAATAAATAGATTTTTGTATATATACATAATTTTATCTTGCGTGATTGACATGTGTCTTGTAGCAGATTGTCGTAGTTTCGATTGGTTTCATGAATCTTTATATTTTACATATAAGACAGGAGTATTATGTTCCATGTATATCAAGAACACAAAACTTTTTTCATAATATGACACAATATATATGTTTTGCCTTAACATCCCCAAATAACAATGTAGTAAACAAAATAACGCAACATAAGAATTGATTTTAAGTCTGTTATTATTTAATGATTATGCTAATATGTTTTGTTAATTAGCAGGAAGTCTAATGTGAAACTACAATCTAACACGTCACCAAGAAATATTGTGAACGCTACTTTGGAAATTTGAATATTGTTTGTGTGCAGACCTTTTATGATGAATAATAATATACATAATGTTATAAATTTCGAAAATATAATAAAACATTTCCGTGTTGTACTAAATCATGATTTAAGGCCAACGATTGTGATATTAATAAAGGGTTAGAGTCCATATACTTCTACGATTGAGCAATCTTCTTATTATCCTCAAATAATCGAAACAATCGCGTCCTAGATTCAACACAATGATAATATATATATATATATATATATATATATATATATTGGTCTTGTCAAAATAAAATATCATGTTGCTAATATCTAGTCCAGCTCCTTGAGTTTCACATCACAGTTTACTCAGACACACGTTCCTAGATATATTATCATACAAGTTTGACATGTTATTATTGAAATATAATTTGTGATCAATTAATTGAAATGTATATATTGAAGGCTTTGGCGAAGCCTCTCTGCTCCATAGAATATTACTGAAGAGAACATAATAAAATATATCATTTGTTTGATAGTTAACATTCTCTAATCCTCTGTAAGAGATTTTTTATTTACACACCCTTTGCTGTATCACTCTGTCCACACTTTAATAATAATAAATATTAAATAAATACTAGCAGGATCCATCCAAAGGCGCTGTACAAATAATATGTAATATAATAATACCCCAAATAATATGTCTGTAAAAGCCCTCTAATGATTTAAAAGATAGTAATTATTTATCTATGAAAGTGACCTTGAACAGGTGTGTTTTTAGAAGAGATTTAAAATTTTCAAGAGATGACGCATTTCTAATATATGCTGGCAACCTATTCTACAAAGTGGGGGCTCCAACACTAAACGCACAATTAACATATGACTTCAGCCGAGAAACCTGCAATAGTATATGACTGGATGACCTAAGTTTTCGGGATGACTTTCTAATAGACACCAGTTCACACAGGTATTCTGGCGCCAAATCATTAATGGATTTGAAGTTATTAACAAAATCTTGAAATGGATACCCTGTCTAACAGGTAGCCAATGTAGTTTTTGAAGAATTGGGGTGATATCATCACATTTTCTAGTATTTGTTACTTTAGACTGCTGACTGGTCATGTCAGTTATACAGAAGCCTGTAATAGTCGAGGTATTTCTATATAGAAGTAATATATTTGAGATATCAAACGTGATGTGTATAATCATATATAGCATTTGAAAATTAATATCGATTTTTCTCCGAATCTCTGCTGTGTTTCATATTAAATGCTAATTTTGGTGTGCAAATATGATACCGGAACAATACCAATCTAGATACTGTGCCTATGAACACTTAGCGATCAAGTTTGATTTATTTCTCCATTGATTCTTTTATTTGGATATTTTCAGTTAATTATCAACTGTCATAATTCATAAGTAATGTATATCTGCATCATATACCATTTTCAAGCACCCTATATCATTCACTATATAAATATATCGGATTTATAAATATATTATCATTAATGCACAGGCAAAAACGTGGCGACATATCCATCCAGCTTATTTGAAAAATGCTATAGATTTATGTCTATTTAGGTATAAATAAAGATGTTTTTCTTTATATTTCTTAGAGATGACATTTTGTAGCTTATCACCAACAAAATAGCGAAGCAGAAATCATTTATTAAGTTGTGATAAAAAAATGCATCAGAAAATTAGTAGAATAGTGATTAAATACGGTATGTATGTAAAAGTTATAAATCATATATTTACAATATATGCCACTGTCATGTCATAAAATACACACTGTAGGACACCAGATAAATAAACAAATATATATAAGTGGTTTGATACTTATCACAACACACACACACACACACACACACACACACACACACACACACACACACACACACATTCACAACCTGTTCATTTCTTTTCTCTGTTTGACGCGTATATCTGAAGGGTGTTTCATCTTTCACTTTGCTTCATTACCTTAGGAGGTCACTCGGCCCGTTTAGCCTACTTTGTGCACAAAAGTGACCACAAAACACCAACAATCATCATCAATAATCTTTGTTTTACACATCTTTTTGTTGATACAACAGATCAAATTAATACACAATACACCGATAACACCAATCCTATACACTCTACCGTTCGAAGGATACATATCCAATTCTAAGAAACCGTATAACGTCAAAAGGAATTACTGTTAGGTAACTCCAATGTTATGTCACTGTTTATGTTGATTTAATAGAACTATACAGACTTTGTCTTTCAAGAGATCTCTCTCCTTCAGTTTTATCTCCTTGATTACGCATCTGTAATGTTGGACATGTACATTTGTCTGACAAGAGTGTCATCTGATTGGGTGGTACGAGTGACATATCCCAGCATGTAGCATTGTTTTCTGATTGGTCTACAGTGACTGGTCTGTAGTAAGCTTGTATATTACTTCCTATTGTCGAGTAGGTTTTGTATAAGTTGGCTCTCTTCATTTCTTGTTTCATTCTGGAAACGTTGTTGTAGTAAAAAGTATCATACAATAATAACGATGGGAAGCTTTAGCTATTATTAAAAAGAAACCATTGTATTAAATATTTTTAGCCATAGTTTATTCCAATTACAACATTCAGTTACGAAAAGTGAAGTTTCAATATCTATGACGATATCTCACCTGTATTTATTTATGTAAACAACTCCACAGACAACAGCAATCACCGACAGTACAACAGCGACACCTGCTATTCCACTTATCACCACTACTATGAACGAATTATTACAACATACTTTATTGCTCTTGGACTTTATAAATTACGTAAATACAATTTGTTGATTATCACTGCTAAATATCGCCTCCCAAAAAGTTATGATAAGAACTTGATAAGGAAAAAACACCCTATAGGTATATTTTACTTACTAGATGAGATGTGAAAAATGTCCTTGGTGCCTACATCTTCTGTTTCAACTATGACTAGAACGAAATATAGATTTTAGTGTAAAACAAATATCTCAGATTTCATTTATGTGGATATTCTGACACAATAAAAACAATTGAAGCATAAATGTTTACCGTTTTCAGAACAATTTCCAATATCTCCTACCCAAGTGTTATCAATACAGGTCAGTCGCCATTTTTTGTCATTATTGTCACAACCAATAACAGCCTGGTTACCTTCTCGCTTGTACCACGCATGCGTCGGGCGAACGATCTCTGAACACCCGGTAACTATTGAATATGAATACTGTACAGTTAGTTAATAATAACCAAAATTGAATAACATAAAGTTAATAACTTAAAGTTAATTATAAATTATATTTAAAACTATATTATTATTCATTAATTTTCGCAGTGTCACTGTGTAGATAAAATTTCAGCATTTTTGTTTGATAGTTTTTTTATTACGTAATCTTTATTATACATCATAAATGATAACCAAATATTCTCACCTGAATATCTTAAAAGGAAATGTGCCTCTCCTCGACTTTCCTTCTGAAGAATATTTATCTCCACAGAATTAGTCTTTGATGTATAGAGCGCCCTCTCTCGAATATGTCCACCGCATATTGTGTGATTAATCCCAAGAGATCTCTCGAGAATAAAACCGTAAACAGATCTACAGCTGATCAAATTATAATCTTGTTGACTGACATCAAAATCGATTATATCAATATTAATGGTTTGTCCTGGGCTTGCCGAGATGATCCAAGGTGATTTTGAAGATCCACAACCTTTTCTGTCCAAAGTAGAACTAGATATCTGACCATTCTTAGCCGTGAGTACATTGAGTTGGTTTGAGATGCATCTGTTTTCCACTGTAAACATAAAAATTATTAATAAGATAATATAAATGATTTGAATATCGAGAAACAAAAACCCCATAAAATAATTGCCTGTAGTAAAAACATAATATAGTAATCATCATAATAAATAATAATAATAACAAAAGTAATAATGATAATAATATAGATTTAATAAAGTGTCATTACTAGAAAGAAGCCTAAAACAGTATTGACAAATTATACTCCTATATCTAATACCTTAAACCTGATTAGAAATCGTGAATCATTGATAATTATTTACTCGAAAAATCAAAGTTAAACAGGTAAGTACAAGTAAGACGTTTAATTGATTTCATCAGATCAATCTAATTTCATCCATCAAACTGTTGCTGGATAAAGTGAGGATTGCTGGAATTAGCATATTACAGATATTATCTGATATATTAACACTTACCTGAGTGAGTGACATGATATCTTATGATGACTCATTGAGTGATCAGACAACTACCCAGGTGTTTTGACTTTGCTGCCTAATAAGCTATTAGTTAAAGACTTAGAACATTACGTTGCAAAACTTCAGGCCAGAGTTCGACTTCCAGAATTATCTGGGTTTATGGGATATATCCTTAGGAATCCATACTTAAGTCATATGCCACAAGTGTAAACAGCACGGAGGCTACAAAAACAGGCACTCCCTCCCATCGTCATCCCTGCCTCTCCGCCTTCTTCTCTCCCTCCCTCCCGACCCACCCCTCACTTTCTCTTTCAACAGTTTATGAAAGACAAAATAGTGACAATGGTCATTGAAGTAAGAGTTATTAGTGTCAAGAATTCCGATTTATTTTTACAGTTGTAGTAACACACACACACACACACACACACACACACACACACACACACACACACACACACACACACACACACACACACACACACGTATAAATATTCAGAGATATACAAATACAGAAATACTGACGAACATAGCTATATACAAGAAGAACAAGCAGAAGTAACCCCCAACAACAAAACAGACAGACAAATAAAAACAGCAAACACACAGCCATACCTTTGAGACAGGTATAATCCACTTTCAAATATTTCATTAGGATTTGAAGACAATTTTCATTTGCCGCCTCAATATCGTCGATTGTAGTCAATACAAAGTTGCATTTCTGTTTGCCAGAACAGCGCCTGTCCAATATGGGAAGAACATCGTTTGTACAACCGAGAAATTCATCAGGTTTCATGATGCATCTTCCCACCTCCATCCTCCCATACTGTGCCGAGTTGATTAAAATAACACTATCAACAGGACAAGAGGCATGGAATTCCTCTGAATTACAGATTTCAACCACTTCTGTAAAGAAAATAGTTTTATTAATAACACAATAAATATTATTATTATTGTTGTTGTTATTATTATTATATTATTTTGCGTCTGGTATTATTGATTGTTTCTATTTCTTAACATAAAATATTATTTGTTATAATTGTTATAATGTGTTATATATTATTAGATTACTGTTATTATAATAATATTAGGCTTTCAAAGAAATATTTATATTTCCACTATTATTAATAATTCGCTTATTTTTATTATTATTATCATCATCATGATTATTAACATTATTAATATTGGAATAATTAGCTAACACGAATTTTACCTGTAGTAACCAATTTAAATGTTCCCGCAAAAACAATGAACTGGCCAATCAGAAGCCTCCAAGTATGACACGCTTTATGCACCTTCATTGTTTATAGTGTGTTGCCTCTTGAATTACGTCTGAAAAAATTAATATTCTACTACGTCTATACAATTCCCAGTCAAAGATAGATAAATACTGGAGGCTG
>JAODUP010001952.1:0-20819 GCA_025642065.1 Paralvinella palmiformis | reverse complement strand
TCTTATGTACTTTTAAAATAACGCTTATTATAACATAATACATTATATGATATGATATGATAAGCTATAATACGATATAAGATTAATTTTAATACGATATCTGATATATAATGAGACAGTGCAAAATAACACAGTATCGATGTCACATAAACAGCAACACGAACAAATATCCCATCCTTACCTCAAAACAACACGCGCACACAAAGAATCACCCACACACACGCAGACACACACACATCCAACGTGAATGTCAGATTATAGAAGCCATCTAGAAAGATCTGACAGACGTGTAACTAAATAACAAGTATAATATGGGAGGTGCGAGAGTTTTTTTAACTTCTTTATGTAATAGTAATAATGAATAAAAGTTTCTAGTTAGAAGTCACTTATAAATATTCTTGTTAATCATTAATTTAGGATTTTCTTCATCAACAAAAAGTTAACACTCCCCGTCGGGGAATTGAACCCCGGTCTCCCGCGTGACAGGCGGGGATACTTACCACTATACTAACGAGGACTGCCTTTTTTCACTTCTTTTGTTTACATACCATGTTTAGTTTACTACATCGGAAATGGAAAAAAACACCATTTTCCGAGGGATTGAACAGAAATATAGACGGGTTTGGATAGACAGCTTATATAAAGAGGGGTGTCACTCATGACTCGTCATTTTGGATTTTGAACGAGTAGCGCACCTAGCGGCAGGGTTCGATTCTCAGAGAATGGCAACTGCCAAATAATCAAAAGCTCTCTGGTTGTACACTTGTGATTGTGTACATTATAAGAATTATTCACATATTGCCAATTCAAATTTTCTCTGCAACTATAATCTTATAACACAGTGAATTTCCAAAATAAATATACAATTGCTTTGGCTCAATTTCGATGTCAAAATCTCAAATTCTCTGTTGATAGATTTAAAGGTACATTGCAAAGAAGTGAAATAATATCCATGTTTTCTGTATATAATGGCATTTGTGTAATAGTGGATGAATATCAGTTGACTTCTATTTATCCTCTGTACCAACACCTCAGATTCACTTTCTTCCAAGGCATCCTTCGTGTTAACTCTTTAATGAATTTTGTTACGTAATGTCATGCAATAACAAATATGTAAATATCAATCTATCTAAATATATTTACCACGCTCTAGATGTTCATGACATGATCAACAAGTTGTAATTTGGATCTTGTATGTTTATGCACCCATTATTTGTCATGCGCACAATTGTGCATGTACTTTGTATATCATAGGCCACAGCCTTCTTATGTACTTTTAAAATAACGCTTATTATAACATAATACATTATATGATATGATATGATAAGCTATAATACGATATAAGATTAATTTTAATACGATATCTGATATATAATGAGACAGTGCAAAATAACACAGTATCGATGTCACATAAACAGCAACACGAACAAATATCCCATCCTTACCTCAAAACAACACGCGCACACAAAGAATCACCCACACACACACAGACACACACACATCCAACGTGAATGTCAGATTATAGAAGCCATCTAGAAAGATCATGACAGACGTGTAACTAAATAACAAGTATAATATGGGAGGTGCGAGAGTTTTTTAACTTCTTTATGTAATAGTAATAATGAATAAAAGTTTCTAGTTAGAAGTCACTTATAAATATTCTTGTTAATCATTAATTTAGGATTTTCTTCATCAACAAAAAGTTAACACTCCCCGTCGGGGAATTGAACCCCGGTCTCCCGCGTGACAGGCGGGGATACTTACCACTATACTAACGAGGACTGCCTATTTTCACTTCTGTTTGTTTACATACCATGTTTAGTTTACTACATCGGAAATGGAAAAAAACACCATTTTGCGATGGATTGAACAGAAATATAGACGGGTTTGGATAGACAGCTTATATAAAGAGGGGTGTCACTCATGACTCGTCATTTTGGATTTTGAACGAGTAGCGCACCTAGCGGCAGGGTTCGATTCTCAGAGAATGGCAACTGCCAAATAATCAAAAGCTCTCTGGTTGTACACTTGTGATTGTGTACATTATAAGAATTATTCACATATTGCCAATTCAAATTTTCTCTGCAACTATAATCTTATAACACAGTGAATTTCCAAAATAAATATACAATTGCTTTGGCTCAATTTCGATGTCAAAATCTCAAATTCTCTGTTGATAGATTTAAAGGTACATTGCAAAGAAGTGAAATAATATCCATGTTTTCTGTATATAATGGCATTTGTGTAATAGTGGATGAATATCAGTTGACTTCTATTTATCATCTGTACCAACACCTCAGATTCACTTTCTTCCAAGGCATCCTTCATGTTAACTCTTTAATGAATTTTGTTACGTAATGTCATGCAATAACAAATATGTAAATATCAATCTGTCTAAATATGTTTACCACGCTCTAAATGTTCATGACATGATCAACAAGTTGTAATTTGGATCTTGTATGTTTATGCACCCATTATTTGTCATGCGCACAATTGTGCATGTACTTTGTATACCATAGGCCACAGCCTTCTTATGTACTTTTAAAATAACGCTTATTATAACATAATACATTATATGATATGATATGATAAGCTATAATACGATATAAGATTAATTTTAATACGATATCTGATATATAATGAGACAGTGCAAAATAACACAGTATCGATGTCACATAAACAGCAACACGAACAAATATCCCATCCTTACCTCAAAACAACACGCGCACACAAAGAATCACCCCACACACAGACACACACACATCCAACGTGAATGTCAGATTATAGAAGCCATCTAGAAAGATCATGACAGACGTGTAACTAAATAACAAGTATAATATGGGAGGTGCGAGAGTTTTTTAACTTCTTTATGTAATAGTAATAATGAATAAAAGTTTCTAGTTAGAAGTCACTTATAAATATTCTTGTTAATCATTAATTTAGGATTTTCTTCATCAACAAAAAGTTAACACTCCCCGTCGGGGAATTGAACCCCGGTCTCCCGCGTGACAGGCGGGGATACTTACCACTATACTAACGAGGACTGCCTATTTTCACTTCTGTTTGTTTACATACCATGTTTAGTTTACTACATCGGAAATGGAAAAAAACACCATTTTCCGAGGGATTGAACAGAAATATAGACGGGTTTGGATAGACAGCTTATATAAAGAGGGGTGTCACTCATGACTCGCCATTTTGGATTTTGAACGAGTAGCGCACCTAGCGGCAGGGTTCGATTCTCAGAGAATGGCAACTGCCAAATAATCAAAAGCTCTCTGGTTGTACACTTGTGATTGTGTACATTATAAGAATTATTCACATATTGCCAATTCAAATTTTCTCTGCAACTATAATCTTATAACACAGTGAATTTCCAAAATAAATATACAATTGCTTTGGCTCAATTTCGATGTCAAAATCTCAAATTCTCTGTTGATAAATTTAAAGGTACATTGCAAAGAAGTGAAATAATATCCATGTTTTCTGTATATAATAGCATTTGTGTAATAGTGGATGAATATCAGTTGACTTCTATTTATCCTCTGTACCAACACCTCAGATTCACTTTCTTCCAAGGCATCCTTCGTGTTAACTCTTTAATGAATTTTTGTTACGTAATGTCATGCAATAACAAATATGTAAATATCAATCTATCTAAATATATTTACCACGCTCTAGATGTTCATGACATGATCAACAAGTTGTAATTTGGATCTTGTATGTTTATGCACCCATTATTTGTCATGCGCACAATTGTGCATGTACTTTGTATATCATAGGCCACAGCCTTCTTATGTACTTTTAAAATAACGCTTATTATAACATAATACATTATATGATATGATATGATAAGCTACAATACGATATAAGATTAATTTTAATACGATATCTGATATATAATGAGACAGTGCAAAATAACACAGTATCGATGTCACATAAACAGCAACACGAACAAATATCCCATCCTTACCTCAAAACAACACGCGCACACAAAGAATCACACACACACAGACACACACACATCCAACGTGAATGTCAGATTATAGAAGCCATCTAGAAAGATCGTGACAGACGTGTAACTAAATAACAAGTATAATATGGGAGGTGCGAGAGTTTTTTAACTTCTTTATGTAATAGTAATAATGAATAAAAGTTTCTAGTTAGAAGTCACTTATAAATATTCTTGTTAATCATTAATTTAGGATTTTCTTCATCAACAAAAAGTTAACACTCCCCGTCGGGGAATTGAACCCCGGTCTCCCGCGTGACAGGCGGGGATACTTACCACTATACTAACGAGGACTGCCTATTTTCACTTCTGTTTGTTTACATACCATGTTTAGTTTACTACATCGGAAATGGAAAAAAACACCATTTTCCGAGGGATTGAACAGAAATATAGACGGGTTTGGATAGACAGCTTATATAAAGAGGGGTGTCACTCATGACTCGCCATTTTGGATTTTGAACGAGTAGCGCACCTAGCGGCAGGGTTCGATTCTCAGAGAATGGCAACTGCCAAATAATCAAAAGCTCTCTGGTTGTACACTTGTGATTGTGTACATTATAAGAATTATTCACATATTGCCAATTCAAATTTTCTCTGCAACTATAATCTTATAACACAGTGAATTTCCAAAATAAATATACAATTGCTTTGGCTCAATTTCGATGTCAAAATCTCAAATTCTCTGTTGATAGATTTAAAGGTACATTGCAAAGAAGTGAAATAATATCCATGTTTTCTGTATATAATGGCATTTGTGTAATAGTGGATGAATATCAGTTGACTTCTATTTATCCTCTGTACCAACACCTCAGATTCACTTTCTTCCAAGGCATCCTTCGTGTTAACTCTTTAATGAATTTTTGTTACGTAATGTCATGCAATAACAAATATGTAAATATCAATCTGTCTAAATATGTTTACCACGCTCTAAATGTTCATGACATGATCAACAAGTTGTAATTTGGATCTTGTATGTTTATGCACCCATTATTTGTCATGCGCACAATTGTGCATGTACTTTGTATATCATAGGCCACAGCCTTCTTATGTACTTTTAAAATAACGCTTATTATAACATAATACATTATATGATATGATATGATAAGCTATAATACGATATAAGATTAATTTTAATACGATATCTGATATATAATGAGACAGTGCAAAATAACACAGTATCGATGTCACATAAACAACAACACGAACAAATATCCCATCCTTACCTCAAAACAACACGCGCACACAAAGAATCACCCACACACACGCAGACACACACACATCCAACGTGAAGGTCAGATTATAGAAGCCATCTAGAAAGATCATGACAGACGTGTAACTAAATAACAAGTATAATATGGGAGGTGCGAGAGTTTTTTTAACTTCTTTATGTAATAGTAATAATGAATAAAAGTTTCTAGTTAGAAGTCACTTATAAATATTCTTGTTAATCATTAATTTAGGATTTTCTTCATCAACAAAAAGTTAACACTCCCCGTCGGGGAATTGAACCCCGGTCTCCCGCGTGACAGGCGGGGATACTTACCACTATACTAACGAGGACTGCCTATTTTCACTTCTGTTTGTTTACATACCATGTTTAGTTTACTACATCGGAAATGGAAAAAAACACCATTTTCCGAGGGATTAAACAGAAATATAGACGGGTTTGGATAGACAGCTTATATAAAGAGGGGTGTCACTCATGACTCGCCATTTTGGATTTTGAACGAGTAGCGCACCTAGCGGCAGGGTTCGATTCTCAGAGAATGGCAACTGCCAAATAATCAAAAGCTCTCTGGTTGTACACTTGTGATTGTGTACATTATAAGAATTATTCACATATTGCCAATTCAAATTTTCTCTGCAACTATAATCTTATAACACAGTGAATTTCCAAAATAAATATACAATTGCTTTGGCTCAATTTCGATGTCAAAATCTCAAATTCTCTGTTGATAAATTTAAAGGTACATTGCAAAGAAGTGAAATAATATCCATGTTTTCTGTATATAATGGCATTTGTGTAATAGTGGATGAATATCAGTTGACTTCTATTTATCCTCTGTACCAACACCTCAGATTCACTTTCTTCCAAGGCATCCTTCGTGTTAACTCTTTAATGAATTTTGTTACGTAATGTCATGCAATAACAAATATGTAAATATCAATCTATCTAAATATATTTACCACGCTCTAGATGTTCATGACATGATCAACAAGTTGTAATTTGGATCTTGTATGTTTATGCACCCATTATTTGTCATGCGCACAATTGTGCATGTACTTTGTATATCATAGGCCACAGCCTTCTTATGTACTTTTAAAATAACGCTTATTATAACATAATACATTATATGATATGATATGATAAGCTACAATACGATATAAGATTAATTTTAATACGATATCTGATATATAATGAGACAGTGCAAAATAACACAGTATCGATGTCACATAAACAGCAACACGAACAAATATCCCATCCTTACCTCAAAACAACACGCGCACACAAAGAATCACACACACACAGACACACACACATCCAACGTGAATGTCAGATTATAGAAGCCATCTAGAAAGATCGTGACAGACGTGTAACTAAATAACAAGTATAATATGGGAGGTGCGAGAGTTTTTTAACTTCTTTATGTAATAGTAATAATGAATAAAAGTTTCTAGTTAGAAGTCACTTATAAATATTCTTGTTAATCATTAATTTAGGATTTTCTTCATCAACAAAAAGTTAACACTCCCCGTCGGGGAATTGAACCCCGGTCTCCCGCGTGACAGGCGGGGATACTTACCACTATACTAACGAGGACTGCCTATTTTCACTTCTGTTTGTTTACATACCATGTTTAGTTTACTACATCGGAAATGGAAAAAAACACCATTTTCCGAGGGATTAAACAGAAATATAGACGGGTTTGGATAGACAGCTTATATAAAGAGGGGTGTCACTCATGACTCGCCATTTTGGATTTTGAACGAGTAGCGCACCTAGCGGCAGGGTTCGATTCTCAGAGAATGGCAACTGCCAAATAATCAAAAGCTCTCTGGTTGTACACTTGTGATTGTGTACATTATAAGAATTATTCACATATTGCCAATTCAAATTTTCTCTGCAACTATAATCTTATAACACAGTGAATTTCCAAAATAAATATACAATTGCTTTGGCTCAATTTCGATGTCAAAATCTCAAATTCTCTGTTGATAGATTTAAAGGTACATTGCAAAGAAGTGAAATAATATCCATGTTTTCTGTATATAATGGCATTTGTGTAATAGTGGATGAATATCAGTTGACTTCTATTTATCCTCTGTACCAACACCTCAGATTCACTTTCTTCCAAGGCATCCTTCGTGTTAACTCTTTAATGAATTTTGTTACGTAATGTCATGCAATAACAAATATGTAAATATCAATCTGTCTAAATATGTTTACCACGCTCTAAATGTTCATGACATGATCAACAAGTTGTAATTTGGATCTTGTATGTTTATGCACCCATTATTTGTCATGCGCACAATTGTGCATGTACTTTGTATACCATAGGCCACAGCCTTCTTATGTACTTTTAAAATAACGCTTATTATAACATAATACATTATATGATATGATATGATAAGCTATAATACGATATAAGATTAATTTTAATACGATATCTGATATATAATGAGACAGTGCAAAATAACACAGTATCGATGTCACATAAACAGCAACACGAACAAATATCCCATCCTTACCTCAAAACAACACGCGCACACAAAGAATCACCCACACACACGCAGACACACACACATCCAACGTGAATGTCAGATTATAGAAGCCATCTAGAAAGATCGTGACAGACGTGTAACTAAATAACAAGTATAATATGGGAGGTGCGAGAGTTTTTTTAACTTCTTTATGTAATAGTAATAATGAATAAAAGTTTCTAGTTAGAAGTCACTTATAAATATTCTTGTTAATCATTAATTTAGGATTTTCTTCATCAACAAAAAGTTAACACTCCCCGTCGGGGAATTGAACTCTCCCGCGTGACAGGCGGGGATACTTACCACTATACTAACGAGGACTGCCTATTTTCACTTCTGTTTGTTTACATACCATGTTTAGTTTACTACATCGGAAATGGAAAAAAACACCATTTTCCGAGGGATTGAACAGAAATATAGACGGGTTTGGATAGACAGCTTATATAAAGAGGGGTGTCACTCATGACTCGCCATTTTGGATTTTGAACGAGTAGCGCACCTAGCGGCAGGGTTCGATTCTCAGAGAATGGCAACTGCCAAATAATCAAAAGCTCTCTGGTTGTACACTTGTGATTGTGTACATTATAAGAATTATTCACATATTGCCAATTCAAATTTTCTCTGCAACTATAATCTTATAACACAGTGAATTTCCAAAATAAATATACAATTGCTTTGGCTCAATTTCGATGTCAAAATCTCAAATTCTCTGTTGATAAATTTAAAGGTACATTGCAAAGAAGTGAAATAATATCCATGTTTTCTGTATATAATGGCATTTGTGTAATAGTGGATGAATATCAGTTGACTTCTATTTATCCTCTGTACCAACACCTCAGATTCACTTTCTTCCAAGGCATCCTTCTGTTAACTCTTTAATGAATTTTGTTACGTAATGTCATGCAATAACAAATATGTAAATATCAATCTATCTAAATATATTTACCACGCTCTAGATGTTCATGACATGATCAACAAGTTGTAATTTGGATCTTGTATGTTTATGCACCCATTATTTGTCATGCGCACAATTGTGCATGTACTTTGTATATCATAGGCCACAGCCTTCTTATGTACTTTTAAAATAACGCTTATTATAACATAATACATTATATGATATGATATGATAAGCTAAATACGATATAAGATTAATTTTAATACGATATCTGATATATAATGAGACAGTGCAAAATAACACAGTATCGATGTCACATAAACAGCAACACGAACAAATATCCCATCCTTACCTCAAAACAACACGCGCACACAAAGAATCCCCCACACACCCCAGACACACACACATCCAACGTGAATGTCAGATTATAGAAGCCATCTAGAAAGATCGTGACAGACGTGTAACTAAATAACAAGTATAATATGGGAGGTGCGAGAGTTTTTTTAACTTCTTTATGTAATAGTAATAATGAATAAAAGTTTCTAGTTAGAAGTCACTTATAAATATTCTTGTTAATCATTAATTTAGGATTTTCTTCATCAACAAAAAGTTAACACTCCCCGTCGGGGAATTGAACCCCGGTCTCCCGCGTGACAGGCGGGGATACTTACCACTATACTAACGAGGACTGCCTATTTCCACTTCTGTTTGTTTACATACCATGTTTAGTTTACTACATCGGAAATGGAAAAAAAAACACCATTTTCCGAGGGATTAAACAGAAATATAGACGGGTTTGGATAGACAGCTTATATAAAGAGGGGTGTCACTCATGACTCGTCATTTTGGATTTTGAACGGGTAGCGCACCTAGCGGCAGGGTTCGATTCTCAGAGAATGGCAACTGCCAAATAATCAAAAGCTCTCTGGTTGTACACTTGTGATTGTGTACATTATAAGAATTATTCACATATTGCCAATTCAAATTTTCTCTGCAACTATAATCTTATAACACAGTGAATTTCCAAAATAAATATACAATTGCTTTGGCTCAATTTCGATGTCAAAATCTCAAATTCTCTGTTGATAAATTTAAAGGTACATTGCAAAGAAGTGAAATAATATCCATGTTTTCTGTATATAATGGCATTTGTGTAATAGTGGATGAATATCAGTTGACTTCTATTTATCCTCTGTACCAACACCTCAGATTCACTTTCTTCCAAGGCATCCTTCGTGTTAACTCTTTAATGAATTTTGTTACGTAATGTCATGCAATAACAAATATGTAAATATCAATCTATCTAAATATATTTACCACGCTCTAGATGTTCATGACATGATCAACAAGTTGTAATTTGGATCTTGTATGTTTATGCACCCATTATTTGTCATGCGCACAATTGTGCATGTACTTTGTATATCATAGGCCACAGCCTTCTTATGTACTTTTAAAATAACGCTTATTATAACATAATACATTATATGATATGATATGATAAGCTACAATACGATATAAGATTAATTTTAATACGATATCTGATATATAATGAGACAGTGCAAAATAACACAGTATCGATGTCACATAAACAGCAACACGAACAAATATCCCATCCTTACCTCAAAACAACACGCGCACACAAAGAATCACACACACACAAAGACACACACACATCCAACGTGAATGTCAGATTATAGAAGCCATCTAGAAAGATCGTGACAGACGTGTAACTAAATAACAAGTATAATATGGGAGGTGCGAGAGTTTTTTAACTTCTTTATGTAATAGTAATAATGAATAAAAGTTTCTAGTTAGAAGTCACTTATAAATATTCTTGTTAATCATTAATTTAGGATTTTCTTCATCAACAAAAAGTTAACACTCCCCGTCGGGGAATTGAACCCCGGTCTCCCGCGTGACAGGCGGGGATACTTACCACTATACTAACGAGGACTGCCTATTTCCACTTCTGTTTGTTTACATACCATGTTTAGTTTACTACATCGGAAATGGAAAAAAAACACCATTTTCCGAGGGATTAAACAGAAATATAGACGGGTTTGGATAGACAGCTTATATAAAGAGGGGTGTCACTCATGACTCGTCATTTTGGATTTTGAACGGGTAGCGCACCTAGCGGCAGGGTTCGATTCTCAGAGAATGGCAACTGCCAAATAATCAAAAGCTCTCTGGTTGTACACTTGTGATTGTGTACATTATAAGAATTATTCACATATTGCCAATTCAAATTTTCTCTGCAACTATAATCTTATAACACAGTGAATTTCCAAAATAAATATACAATTGCTTTGGCTCAATTTCGATGTCAAAATCTCAAATTCTCTGTTGATAAATTTAAAGGTACATTGCAAAGAAGTGAAATAATATCCATGTTTTCTGTATATAATGGCATTTGTGTAATAGTGGATGAATATCAGTTGACTTCTATTTATCCTCTGTACCAACACCTCAGATTCACTTTCTTCCAAGGCATCCTTCATGTTAACTCTTTAATGAATTTTGTTACGTAATGTCATGCAATAACAAATATGTAAATATCAATCTATCTAAATATATTTACCACGCTCTAGATGTTCATGACATGATCAACAAGTTGTAATTTGGATCTTGTATGTTTATGCACCCATTATTTGTCATGCGCACAATTGTGCATGTACTTTGTATATCATAGGCCACAGCCTTCTTATGTACTTTTAAAATAACGCTTATTATAACATAATACATTATATGATATGATATGATAAGCTACAATACGATATAAGATTAATTTTAATACGATATCTGATATATAATGAGACAGTGCAAAATAACACAGTATCGATGTCACATAAACAGCAACACGAACAAATATCCCATCCTTACCTCAAAACAACACGCGCACACAAAGAATCACCCACACACACACACACAAAACACACATCCAACGTGAATGTCAGATTATAGAAGCCATCTAGAAAGATCGTGACAGACGTGTAACTAAATAACAAGTATAATATGGGAGGTGCGAGAGTTTTTTAACTTCTTTATGTAATAGTAATAATGAATAAAAGTTTCTAGTTAGAAGTCACTTATAAATATTCTTGTTAATCATTAATTTGGATTTTCTTCATCAACAAAAAGTTAACACTCCCCGTCGGGGAATTGAACCCCGGTCTCCCGCGTGACAGGCGGGGATACTTACCACTATACTAACGAGGACTGCCTATTTCCACTTCTGTTTGTTTACATACCATGTTTAGTTTACTACATCGGAAATGGAAAAAAACACCATTTTCCGAGGGATTAAACAGAAATATAGACGGGTTTGGATAGACAGCTTATATAAAGAGGGGTGTCACTCATGACTCGTCATTTTGGATTTTGAACGGGTAGCGCACCTAGCGGCAGGGTTCGATTCTCAGAGAATGGCAACTGCCAAATAATCAAAAGCTCTCTGGTTGTACACTTGTGATTGTGTACATTATAAGAATTATTCACATATTGCCAATTCAAATTTTCTCTGCAACTATAATCTTATAACACAGTGAATTTCCAAAATAAATATACAATTGCTTTGGCTCAATTTCGATGTCAAAATCTCAAATTCTCTGTTGATAAATTTAAAGGTACATTGCAAAGAAGTGAAATAATATCCATGTTTTCTGTATATAATGGCATTTGTGTAATAGTGGATGAATATCAGTTGACTTCTATTTATCCTCTGTACCAACACCTCAGATTCACTTTCTTCCAAGGCATCCTTCGTGTTAACTCTTTAATAAATTTTTTGTTACGTAATGTCATGCAATAACAAATATGTAAATATCAATCTATCTAAATATATTTACCACGCTCTAGATGTTCATGACATGATCAACAAGTTGTAATTTGGATCTTGTATGTTTATGCACCCATTATTTGTCATGCGCACAATTGTGCATGTACTTTGTATATCATAGGCCACAGCCTTCTTATGTACTTTTAAAATAACGCTTATTATAACATAATACATTATATGATATGATATGATAAGCTACAATACGATATAAGATTAATTTTAATACGATATCTGATATATAATGAGACAGTGCAAAATAACACAGTATCGATGTCACATAAAAAACAACACGAACAAATATCCCATCCTTACCTCAAAACAACACGCGCACACAAAGAATCACCCACACACACAAAAGACACACACACATCCAACGTGTGTCAGATTATAGAAGCCATCTAGAAAGATCGTGACAGACGTGTAACTAAATAACAAGTATAATATGGGAGGTGCGAGAGTTTTTTAACTTCTTTATGTAATAGTAATAATGAATAAAAGTTTCTAGTTAGAAGTCACTTATAAATATTCTTGTTAATCATTAATTTAGGATTTTCTTCATCAACAAAAAGTTAACACTCCCCGTCGGGGAATTGAACCCCGGTCTCCCGCGTGACAGGCGGGGATACTTACCACTATACTAACGAGGACTGCCTATTTCCACTTCTGTTTGTTTACATACCATGTTTAGTTTACTACATCGGAAATGGAAAAAAACACCATTTTCCGAGGGATTAAACAGAAATATAGACGGGTTTGGATAGACAGCTTATATAAAGAGGGGTGTCACTCATGACTCGTCATTTTGGATTTTGAACGGGTAGCGCACCTAGCGGCAGGGTTCGATTCTCAGAGAATGGCAACTGCCAAATAATCAAAAGCTCTCTGGTTGTACACTTGTGATTGTGTACATTATAAGAATTATTCACATATTGCCAATTCAAATTTTCTCTGCAACTATAATCTTATAACACAGTGAATTTCCAAAATAAATATACAATTGCTTTGGCTCAATTTCGATGTCAAAATCTCAAATTCTCTGTTGATAAATTTAAAGGTACATTGCAAAGAAGTGAAATAATATCCATGTTTTCTGTATATAATGGCATTTGTGTAATAGTGGATGAATATCAGTTGACTTCTATTTATCCTCTGTACCAACACCTCAGATTCACTTTCTTCCAAGGCATCCTTCATGTTAACTCTTTAATGAATTTTTGTTACGTAATGTCATGCAATAACAAATATGTAAATATCAATCTATCTAAATATATTTACCACGCTCTAGATGTTCATGACATGATCAACAAGTTGTAATTTGGATCTTGTATGTTTATGCACCCATTATTTGTCATGCGCACAATTGTGCATGTACTTTGTATATCATAGGCCACAGCCTTCTTATGTACTTTTAAAATAACGCTTATTATAACATAATACATTATATGATATGATATGATAAGCTACAATACGATATAAGATTAATTTTAATACGATATCTGATATATAATGAGACAGTGCAAAATAACACAGTATCGATGTCACATAAAAAACAACACGAACAAATATCCCATCCTTACCTCAAAACAACACGCGCACACAAAGAATCACACACACAAAAGACACACACACATCCAACGTGAATGTCAGATTATAGAAGCCATCTAGAAAGATCGTGACAGACGTGTAACTAAATAACAAGTATAATATGGGAGGTGCGAGAGTTTTTTTAACTTCTTTATGTAATAGTAATAATGAATAAAAGTTTCTAGTTAGAAGTCACTTATAAATATTCTTGTTAATCATTAATTTAGGATTTTCTTCATCAACAAAAAGTTAACACTCCCCGTCGGGGAATTGAACCCCGGTCTCCCGCGTGACAGGCGGGGATACTTACCACTATACTAACGAGGACTGCCTATTTCCACTTCTGTTTGTTTACATACCATGTTTAGTTTACTACATCGGAAATGGAAAAAAACACCATTTTCCGAGGGATTAAACAGAAATATAGACGGGTTTGGATAGACAGCTTATATAAAGAGGGGTGTCACTCATGACTCGTCATTTTGGATTTTGAACGGGTAGCGCACCTAGCGGCAGGGTTCGATTCTCAGAGAATGGCAACTGCCAAATAATCAAAAGCTCTCTGGTTGTACACTTGTGATTGTGTACATTATAAGAATTATTCACATATTGCCAATTCAAATTTTCTCTGCAACTATAATCTTATAACACAGTGAATTTCCAAAATAAATATACAATTGCTTTGGCTCAATTTCGATGTCAAAATCTCAAATTCTCTGTTGATAAATTTAAAGGTACATTGCAAAGAAGTGAAATAATATCCATGTTTTCTGTATATAATGGCATTTGTGTAATAGTGGATGAATATCAGTTGACTTCTATTTATCCTCTGTACCAACACCTCAGATTCACTTTCTTCCAAGGCATCCTTCGTGTTAACTCTTTAATAAATTTTTTGTTACGTAATGTCATGCAATAACAAATATGTAAATATCAATCTATCTAAATATATTTACCACGCTCTAGATGTTCATGACATGATCAACAAGTTGTAATTTGGATCTTGTATGTTTATGCACCCATTATTTGTCATGCGCACAATTGTGCATGTACTTTGTATATCATAGGCCACAGCCTTCTTATGTACTTTTAAAATAACGCTTATTATAACATAATACATTATATGATATGATATGATAAGCTACAATACGATATAAGATTAATTTTAATACGATATCTGATATATAATGAGACAGTGCAAAATAACACAGTATCGATGTCACATAAACAGCAACACAAAAAACCCCCTTTTATCCCACCCACCTCAAAACAACACCCACACAAAAGAACACACACCAACAACAGAAAAACCAAAAAATCCAGACGTGTAACTAAATAACAAGTATAATATGGGAGGTGCGAGAGTTTTTTAACTTCTTTATGTAATAGTAATAATGAATAAAAGTTTCTAGTTAGAAGTCACTTATAAATATTCTTGTTAATCATTAATTTAGGATTTTCTTCATCAACAAAAAGTTAACACTCCCCGTCGGGGAATTGAACCCCGGTCTCCCGCGTGACAGGCGGGGATACTTACCACTATACTAACGAGGACTGCCTATTTCCACTTCTGTTTGTTTACATACCATGTTTAGTTTACTACATCGGAAATGGAAAAAAAACACCATTTTCCGAGGGATTAAACAGAAATATAGACGGGTTTGGATAGACAGCTTATATAAAGAGGGGTGTCACTCATGACTCGTCATTTTGGATTTTGAACGGGTAGCGCACCTAGCGGCAGGGTTCGATTCTCAGAGAATGGCAACTGCCAAATAATCAAAAGCTCTCTGGTTGTACACTTGTGATTGTGTACATTATAAGAATTATTCACATATTGCCAATTCAAATTTTCTCTGCAACTATAATCTTATAACACAGTGAATTTCCAAAATAAATATACAATTGCTTTGGCTCAATTTCGATGTCAAAATCTCAAATTCTCTGTTGATAAATTTAAAGGTACATTGCAAAGAAGTGAAATAATATCCATGTTTTCTGTATATAATGGCATTTGTGTAATAGTGGATGAATATCAGTTGACTTCTATTTATCCTCTGTACCAACACCTCAGATTCACTTTCTTCCAAGGCATCCTTCGTGTTAACTCTTTAATGAATTTTGTTACGTAATGTCATGCAATAACAAATATGTAAATATCAATCTATCTAAATATATTTACCACGCTCTAGATGTTCATGACATGATCAACAAGTTGTAATTTGGATCTTGTATGTTTATGCACCCATTATTTGTCATGCGCACAATTGTGCATGTACTTTGTATATCATAGGCCACAGCCTTCTTATGTACTTTTAAAATAACGCTTATTATAACATAATACATTATATGATATGATATGATAAGCTACAATACGATATAAGATTAATTTTAATACGATATCTGATATATAATGAGACAGTGCAAAATAACACAGTATCGATGTCACATAAACAGCAACACGAACAAATATCCCATCCTTACCTCAAAACAACACGCGCACACAAAGAATCACACACACACACACACACAGACACACACACATCCAACGTGAATGTCAGATTATAGAAGCCATCTAGAAAGATCGTGACAGACGTGTAACTAAATAACAAGTATAATATGGGAGGTGCGAGAGTTTTTTTAACTTCTTTATGTAATAGTAATAATGAATAAAAGTTTCTAGTTAGAAGTCACTTATAAATATTCTTGTTAATCATTAATTTAGGATTTTCTTCATCAACAAAAAGTTAACACTCCCCGTCGGGGAATTGAACCCCGGTCTCCCGCGTGACAGGCGGGGATACTTACCACTATACTAACGAGGACTGCCTTTTTTCCACTTCTGTTTGTTTACATACCAAGTTTATTTAAAAAAAACCCCTTTTCCGGGGAAAAAGGAAAAAAACAAACCATTTTGGGGGGTTAAAAACCAAAAATTTTTTAAAAGGGGTTTTGGATGGGGCCGGGGTTATTTAAAAAAGGGGTGAAAATAAAAAACCCCTTTTTTCATTTTTGGAATTTTAAGGGGTTACCCCCTACCCAAATTCTTTTTCTCGAAATTTTCAAACCTGCCAAAAAAAATAAAAGTTTTCTCTTTGGTTGTAAAACTTTTTTTTGTAAATTTAAAAAAATTCAAAAATTGAAAATTAAAAAATTTTTCTGAATATAATTTTTTAATAAAAACATTTAAATTTTTTTCCCTTTAAAATCAATTCCTTTTTTCCAAATTTCGTGAAAAATTTTTAAAATTTTGTTAAAATTTTGGTCTTTGCAAAAAAAATTTTAAATACCCTTTTTCTGTTAAATAGTTTGTTAAATTTTATGAATATAAAAGTTGAATTTATTTTATTTTACACCCATTATTTGCATGGAAATTTCATTTTTTGCAATGTACCTTTAAATTTATCAACAGAGAATTTGAGATTTTGACATCGAAATTGAGCCAAAGCAATTGTATATTTATTTTGGAAATTCACTGTGTTATAAGATTATAGTTGCAGAGAAAATTTGAATTGGCAATATGTGAATAATTCTTATAATGTACACAATCACAAGTGTACAACCAGAGAGCTTTTGATTATTTGGCAGTTGCCATTCTCTGAGAATCGAACCCTGCCGCTAGGTGCGCTACCCGTTCAAAATCCAAAATGACGAGTCATGAGTGACACCCCTCTTTATATAAGCTGTCTATCCAAACCCGTCTATATTTCTGTTTAATCCCTCGGAAAATGGTGTTTTTTTCCATTTCCGATGTAGTAAACTAAACATGGTATGTAAACAAACAGAAGTGGAAATAGGCAGTCCTCGTTAGTATAGTGGTAAGTATCCCCGCCTGTCACGCGGGAGACCGGGGTTCAATTCCCCGACGGGGAGTGTTAACTTTTTGTTGATGAAGAAAATCCTAAATTAATGATTAACAAGAATATTTATAAGTGACTTCTAACTAGAAACTTTTATTCATTATTACTATTACATAAAGAAGTTAAAAAACTCTCGCACCTCCCATATTATACTTGTTATTTAGTTACACGTCTGTCACGATCTTTCTAGATGGCTTCTATAATCTGACATTCACGTTGGATGTGTGTGTGTCTGTGTGTGTGTGATTCTTTGTGTGCGCGTGTTGTTTTGAGGTAAGGATGGGATATTTGTTCGTGTTGCTGTTTATGTGACATCGATACTGTGTTATTTTGCACTGTCTCATTATATATCAGATATCGTATTAAAATTAATCTTATATCGTATTATAGCTTATCATATCATATCATATAATGTATTATGTTATAATAAGCGTTATTTTAAAAGTACATAAGAAGGCTGTGGCCTATGATATACAAAGTACATGCACAATTGTGCGCATGACAAATAATGGGT
This sequence comes from Paralvinella palmiformis, assembly GCA_025642065.1. NCBI lineage: Eukaryota > Metazoa > Annelida > Polychaeta > Terebellida > Alvinellidae > Paralvinella > Paralvinella palmiformis. The sequence goes on along the minus strand of JAODUP010001952.1, from coordinate 2,354 downwards.
GCATAAACATACAAGATCCAAATTACAACTTGTTGATCATGTCATGAACATCTAGAGCGTGGTAAATATATTTAGATAGATTGATATTTACATATTTGTTATTGCATGACATTACGTAACAAAATTCATTAAAGAGTTAACATGAAGGATGCCTTGGAAGAAAGTGAATCTGAGGTGTTGGTACAGAGGATAAATAGAAGTCAACTGATATTCATCCACTATTACACAAATGCCATTATATACAGAAAACATGGATATTATTTCACTTCTTTGCAATGTACCTTTAAATTTATCAACAGAGAATTTGAGATTTTGACATCGAAATTGAGCCAAAGCAATTGTATATTTATTTTGGAAATTCACTGTGTTATAAGATTATAGTTGCAGAGAAAATTTGAATTGGCAATATGTGAATAATTCTTATAATGTACACAATCACAAGTGTACAACCAGAGAGCTTTTGATTATTTGGCAGTTCCCATTCTCTGAGAATCGAACCCTGCCGCTAGGTGCGCTACCCGTTCAAAATCCAAAATGACGAGTCATGAGTGACACCCCTCTTTATATAAGCTGTCTATCCAAACCCGTCTATATTTCTTTTTAATCCCTCGGAAAATGGTGTTTTTTTCCATTTCCGATGTATAAACTAAACATGGTATGTAAACAAACAGAAGGGGAAATGGGCAGTCCTCGTTAGTATAGTGGTAAGTATCCCCGCCTGTCACGCGGGAGGGGGGTTAAATTTCCCCCGACGGGGAGTGTTAACTTTTTGTTGATGAAGAAAATCCTAAATTAATGATTAACAAGAATATTTATAAGTGACTTCTAACTAGAAACTTTTATTCATTATTACTATTACATAAAGAAGTTAAAAAACTCTCGCACCTCCCATATTATACTTGTTATTTAGTTACACGTCTGTCACGATCTTTCTAGATGGCTTCTATAATCTGACATTCACGTTGGATGTGTGTGTGTCTGTGTGTGTGTGATTCTTTGTGTGCGCGTGTTGTTTTGAGGTAAGGATGGGATATTTGTTCGTGTTGTTGTTTATGTGACATCGATACTGTGTTATTTTGCACTGTCTCATTATATATCAGATATCGTATTAAAATTAATCTTATATCGTATTATAGCTTATCATATCATATCATATAATGTATTATGTTATAATAAGCGTTATTTTAAAAGTACATAAGAAGGCTGTGGCCTATGATATACAAAGTACATGCACAATTGTGCGCATGACAAATAATGGGTGCATAAACATACAAGATCCAAATTACAACTTGTTGATCATGTCATGAACATCTAGAGCGTGGTAAATATATTTAGATAGATTGATATTTACATATTTGTTATTGCATGACATTACGTAACAAAAATTCATTAAAGAGTTAACACGAAGGATGCCTTGGAAGAAAGTGAATCTGAGGTGTTGGTACAGAGGATAAATAGAAGTCAACTGATATTCATCCACTATTACACAAATGCCATTATATACAGAAAACATGGATATTATTTCACTTCTTTGCAATGTACCTTTAAATTTATCAACAGAGAATTTGAGATTTTGACATCGAAATTGAGCCAAAGCAATTGTATATTTATTTTGGAAATTCACTGTGTTATAAGATTATAGTTGCAGAGAAAATTTGAATTGGCAATATGTGAATAATTCCTTTTAATGTACACAATCACAAGTGTACAACCAGAGAGCTTTTGATTATTTGGCAGTTGCCATTCTCTGAGAATCGAACCCTGCCGCTAGGTGCGCTACCCGTTCAAAATCCAAAATGACGAGTCATGAGTGACACCCCTCTTTATATAAGCTGTCTATCCAAACCCGTCTATATTTCTGTTTAATCCCTCGGAAAATGGTGTTTTTTTCCATTTCCGATGTAGTAAACTAAACATGGTATGTAAACAAACAGAAGTGGAAATAGGCAGTCCTCGTTAGTATAGTGGTAAGTATCCCCGCCTGTCACGCGGGAGACCGGGGTTCAATTCCCCGACGGGGAGTGTTAACTTTTTGTTGATGAAGAAAATCCTAAATTAATGATTAACAAGAATATTTATAAGTGACTTCTAACTAGAAACTTTTATTCATTATTACTATTACATAAAGAAGTTAAAAAACTCTCGCACCTCCCATATTATACTTGTTATTTAGTTACACGTCTGTCACGATCTTTCTAGATGGCTTCTATAATCTGACATTCACGTTGGATGTGTGTGTGTCTGTGTGTGTGTGATTCTTTGTGTGCGCGTGTTGTTTTGAGGTAAGGATGGGATATTTGTTCGTGTTGTGTTTATGTGACATCGATACGTTTATTTTGCCGTCCAATTATATA
>JAODUP010001951.1:0-45365 GCA_025642065.1 Paralvinella palmiformis | reverse complement strand
ACTAAGCTCTCTGTATTAATCATACACTGGCAATAAGTTTTGGAACATCCAGGCATGTAATGTTTCATAAATTACATGTTGATGTATTGACGGTTCCACTAATCAGAAGAAAGGCAAATCGATGGTAATTGTAACATAGCTTCCCGAAGTTGTTATCAAAAGAGAAAATTAGCAGCGTCTTGAACACCGTGACTTCGTTTCCTTAGCAATGACTAATTGAAAATGACAATTAGTGTCTATATAAACTCTCGAGTAAGGTAGCTTAATTATTTGAGGCTGGGTATAAAGATTTTCTCAGTGGAACGAATTATAATCGACTATAGAAATCTTTTAAGTGTAAAATAAATATTTATTTTCACATTATCAAGTACGATAATCTGATTAGAAAATGATGTACGACGAGAAATCAGGTGGTTTCAATTCTAGGAAATGTAATTCACTGCGCAGACATTGGCGCACATTTACTAAGCGCATGCATCGTCTTCGTTCAGTGTTTCGGAGAAAGTCTTCAGGATTTGTGTCATCAGACAAACACATATGTGTCATTCCGAACAACCATTACTACACCAGTCATGTGTCGGTCATTACCATTGCTAGATAACAACAGAGATAATGATTTACTTCAGGGTTTTTATGTGTCGTTCCAGTATGAGATTATCTAAAATGTTAGACGTACATACTGCAGCCTTAAAAGGAAAGAGGATAAGAGAAAAATCGCCGCATGGAGTCCATATTGATTATATTAGAGAAGATAGTGATGGTGATGACATTATAAATGAAGGATTTCAGTTAGATACTGACGAAGGAGTAATATTCGATGAGACCTGTGTCTAGTTATAATATACTTAGATTTGATTCAGAAATAATTTGTTCCAGTAAGATATGGGGTATTTAATATTTATGTTGCTTGAAAATAAAATAAAAAATGTTCAAAATAGTTTATTGTTAATTTACTTATACATCCATACATAAATGGTTAGAATAAAATTGGAAATGTGTTAATGACGAATTTAGAAAGATGGCCATCTCAAATATCAAGATATCGATGTTTTAAAGTTTCCTTTTCGTGTCGCAATGGATCAACAGTAGAGTAGATTTACTAAATGTAAAACATGGTTATGATTACGTTTGTATTTTGTAATTCTTACAGATAAATATAAAGTAATATTTATTTATATTCTGGTGAATCTGAAACATTCACAAAAGAAAATGCTTGTCTTTGTCTTTACTAATTAACTTTTTAAATATATCGATCCTTCAGTAAACATGGTAATTGTAACATAGCTTCCCGAAGTTGTTATCAAAAGAGAAAATTAGCAGCGTCTTCAACACCGTGACTTCGTTTCCTCAGCAATCACTAATTGAAGATGACAATTAGTATCTATATAAACTCTCGAGTAAGGTAGCTTAATTATTTGAGGCTGGGTATAAAGATTTTCTCAGTGAAACGAATTATAATCGACTATAGAAATCTTTTAAGTGTAAAATAAATATTTATTTTCACATTATCAAGTACGATAATCTGATTAGAAAATGATGTACGACGAGAAATCAGGTGGTTTCAATTCTAGGAAATGTAATTCACTGCGCAGACATTGGCGCACATTTACTAAGCGCATGCATCGTCTTCGTTCAGTGTTTCGGATGGTTGCATCTTCGATTACCCCTAATGGGTCAGTAAAAATCTAGGGTTATTTTTTACCAATGTATTAACATGCATGAACATGTCACATCAGTATGCCGAGCTGCCTACTATCATCTTAAGAACACCCACTTTTTAAAAGCATTCTTGACACAAGTAGCACTTGTAACTCTAGTCCATGCCTTTGTTACATCTCGTATTGACTATTGTAACTCTCTGTTATATAGCATATTTGATTATAACATTAATCGCCTTCAGCGAATTTAGAGTATTGCAGCTCGCATTGTAAAAAATACTAGAAAATATGATCATATCACCCCAATTCTTCAAAAACTCCATTGGCTACCTGTTAGACAGCGTATTCATTTCAAGATTTTGTTAATAACTTAATATACGAATTTTCTTTTTGATGGCATTGTCATGATGTATGTTTAACTAACTCTGCTCAAATACAAATACCTGAACTGTATGGATGAATCCTAGTTGAAGGCTAGATCATTTGCGGCATCATCTGTATGGATTCTCCATAAACAAATATTCTTCACACAACAACAAATACATGTAGCTTAGTTTAAGATAATATAACATACCTCGTTGATAATTATATCCTTTATTAAATAAATAATCATATATACAATGTATACAAATAGAAAATATTCCTATTCCCTCTAATTCGTAAAATTGTAAAGAACAAAACGCAAAAAAGTCGAATGTTCTGATTGCAGTATGTCGCAAGCAAATATTTATAAACCAACATTAAACAATTTGTGCTCTTATAATCTGTTCATCAACATCATGTGATAATCTTATTTCATATTTCCTAATTTAATCCAATTAAACTTCCTTCATTAATCATCTAGGGAAAAGGAATTACATTTATTATTCAAACAAATTGCTTCAGTCATAGGAGCCATTTTGATTATTGTATTACCTAAAAATAATAATAATAACCACCAATTTGTATGAAAATGTATGTCACAGATCGCATGATTCATCATTCTCAAAGTGTAAAATCGAAAACATATTTAAATAGCAGTTTCGGGACTAAATAAACGACTTTCTTACTTATACTCACTCTCTCATTTTAAAGAATAATCTGTTTCATAGTGTTTACTGAATATCTTTTGTATATAATATTCTATTATACTCGAAAACAGAGAGTACTTAGGGACATTACCATTGGTTAAATTCAGAAAAAAAGCCAATTGAAAGTTATTTAGTAAAATTTTCTGGGGGCTGAAAAGAAAAAAAATTTTCCCTTTTGTGGGCTGGGGAAAGAAAGAAAAACGGAATTTGATATGTCAAACTAATTTATAGTAAGAAACCTGACCGAACTGTGTTGAAGTCTGTGTCAAATTTCTTAAAGAGCCTATATATATATATATATATATATATATATATATATATATTTTTTAAAAGTGGTGTGTGAGTGTGTGCGTGTGTGTGTTCGAGTGTGTGTGCGTGTGTGTGTCCTTAAACGGTAAGAAGCGCTTATTTACATTCCTTTAGACTTGTGCTATATTTTTAATTACATTATCTGAATGACAATAAAAGGATACACTGTACACATATGGTTGTTACTATATATCATACAGCATTTATTAAGGTGTATAAATGTCAAAGGATGATATAAAACTAATAAAGATATTTCATCTAGAAAGTTCACTACTCATACCAGTTAAACCACCCCCACCGCACAAAGATATTAATGTGTATTTAATTAAAAAAGTTTCATACAATATCTTAAATTGTAACTTAAAATATGTTCAATTCGAATTCCTTCTTTGAATATATAATTCATACATTAAATACATTGCAAATAGGTATATAGATATTATTTTAAAATAATAATAGCTCATCCCTAAAATCGATTTTGTGAAACAGGAATGATGTCGAGCCGTGATAGTGCATTTAGTTAAAGCGTAGGACTCGTATCCGAACGGTCAAGGGTTCGAGGCTCTGTGAGTTGCAATGCTGTCATGTGGCGACTGATTCACTAATCCATAAAAGGAGAACCTGACAGGATGCGATGGCTGTGTGTTTAAGTAATGCTTTGTGCCATTAATGGCAGCATGCGTTGTATGCTCCCTTGCGAGTTGAGATTTGTGTTGGGTGGCAACAGGTCTGAGTCATGGATAATAATATTGTAAAGCACTTTAGAGCAGCTTCTAGCTGAATAGGGCGCTATATAAATCTCACATATTATTATATTATTATTATTACATTGTGAGTAAACCATATAATTTATGTTTCACCTAAATTTAATAAAAACTTATTGACTCTAAATAAATTTACGGAGCCACTCATTTTAATAATTTATACAGATAAATATATTCAGACTATTTATCGAAAAGGAATTTGTATCATCTACATAAAGTGTAAGTATTCATACATTTGAAACATTAAATTAATCATTTGAAATGCAAGAAAAAATTTTATTTATAAAATTTAATATATATATATATATATATATATATATATATATATATATATAAAAACATAATTCATGTGAACTAATCAACGACAATACATTTTATGCAGAACACTTATAAATAGGTGTTGACTGTTGCTTAATATGTTCTTGTTATCTAATGAGTGACATCCTATATATTTTTAAATCATATATTTACCATTTAAATATTAATAACACTGATCTATAAATACCTAATCTCTTCGTTCTAAGATTAAAAAATAATACGTTAATAACTTTTATATTTGTTTCCCATGTATACCAATTTGAAAACAACAACAACTTGACAATTATTAATTGACATAAGCTGTTTAGAAATCAACGCAAGTAACGTAACAGTAATACGATAAGTGTAATATGAAAACCCTTAATCTTTTTACTTAACTTTTATCATAAAATCCACATATTTAAGATGTATGTAGTTATTCCATTTTAAAGTACCATTCCATGTCCCTGTTAGAGTTCCTTCACAGCAAACATTGTACCACCAGCCGGCTTTTCTATATAAGGCACAATTACCAGATGAGGAATCATTATTATGGTTTTGAGTCGAAAACTGACAACCGTTAATTATTTTACATTCCGACACAGCGGAACTTGTCCATGCATCTCCTGGAAATGTACCACATATCAACGTATGTGTTAGTGAGTTTCCGTATTTTATTTTTTTATATATATATATATATATATATATATATATATAAAAAAGGGGAGAGGAAAGAAAAATAGAAAAGAGAGAGAGAGAGAGAGAAAGTCAGACAGACGGACGGACTGACAAGCACACACACACACACACACACACACACACACACACACACACACAGAGAGAGAGAGAGAGAGAGAGAGAGAGAAAGATGGAAAGAAGGATAGACATAGTGTTTACATACTTAGAGGAAGAAGTTTCGTTAAGAAATGGCTTTGTAAATATGAAAACTATAATAATTAATTTATGAGTATCTATTCGTCTATGAATGTTTGTATTTTTTATGTTACGAGTCAGTTTATTATATCTTTGAAAAGACATTAATACCTACCCGCTGTACTACTACTGTTATATCCCTGAAGATGAAGTCGATACTTGTCACTTGATGGACCGACAGAAAAGGTATCATACTCTGACCATAACCAACGATTGTCCTCAGTAAGAATCTCCACTCTACATTTGTAATTGGAGCCATTATTTGTTAGTAGATGAATATATTTGTTTCCTATGGAAAAATAGGAGAAAACTGAATACAAGCTGAAATTAATTGACATTTAAGATCATCACTTACAATGTTTGATCAAAATAATTTTTAGTACAGATTCAATTGTTCGAAGAACGTATGTTGTGTGTTTGTGTGTGTGTGTGTGTTTGTGTGTGTTTTTGTTTGCGCCCCTGTGCATGTGTGTGTGTGTTTATGTGTATGTATGTGTGTGTTAATAACAAATAATTAACTTTACTTATGATACTTTCATCTTTTCAATAGCTATGTTTAATTATATTAATATCTAAAAGTCTACATTTATTTGATATCATAATTATTTTTAAATATTTTTGTTGCAAATAATTATCTTTATTTATAACAATATCTAATTATATCAAATTCTCGTTATGTTAAGTAATGTGTTCTAGTTTACAATGTAATTATTTACATGTTTTTTAATTTATGTTTAAAATCGATATAAATAAGATAGGAATGATGTTAATGTATTATATGAACGGACGAAGACTGAATTTAGATAAACAAGTTATGATATCATTATTCAGTGCATTTAGATATGTGGATGGTATTTAGTAATATCTACCAAGCCAAAATTCGCTTGACAGATCTCCAAATCCATTTTCATATTCTGTCCAAAATCGACCCTCGTGAAAGTCTAATGTTCCATCACGACGACGAAGTACAACCTAGATAAATACAATAGATTTATGAAACACCTTCACAGAAACAAATTAAACACACACACACAATGGCGCGTGCGCTCAAACACACACAACATAGAAAATATATTTAATGTGACATATTTAAAATGCTATTCTTTTATTTATTCCGACTAAATAACAGTTAAACAGTTTTGAGTAAATATTTTAATATAATATGTTTAATGTTTTTAATCTATCATTAACATTCTAAAACCGCAACGGAATATCATTGATTTTAATGTATTTTTAATAAATAATAAAATAGAAATAAATATTGAGACCATCGTTAAAACGATAACTGTTACTAATCTACATTGTCGTTGTTGATACGATAAATATATATTTGTGTTGATCAAAATCTTATAAATTATCAACGGAACATCTTAAAGCTAGTTTACAAAATCTAGTATCACAAAACTTTCAATTAAGATCATATTCAGTCTTCAGGCTGCTAAGACCTAAGTCTTAATACTAAGCTACTATATATTCGACGAAATTAATCGATGACGTGTAAAGTCAAATTATATCGAAAGACATAATATTCCCCAGAGACCAGAGAATTATATTATTGTTTAATATAAATAATACTGCAAAGATGCTAACGCATGGTGTAAACGTACAAGTATTTATTAGCCGATTTTCGAGTTGATAAAAGGGTTCGTTCGAAGACTTTCCTTTTGAGAACCGATTCAGCCTTGGACATTCTATTATATCCGCCCTTATATCGCCGTAAATCTTCGATCAAGGCTAACAATTCGGCGGCAAGAATTTCACCGAATTTGTTTTGACTTAGTTCAGTTTTACGGGAATTTAAGAACAGCCGAGGAGGCTTTTTTAATTAAGCACATAAAAATCACTTCAGTCTGAGTCAACTAGGTGGAAATTTCCTCAAATAGTAAGATCCGACTGGAACATAATCATGAGTTTGTTGCTCAAATAAATCTGATTCACAGATCAGACCTTATCCCCTAATTAGTAAGTGGTTGCTGGATGTGACGCCATTTATATACTTTCAGTAGACTCATCAATCTATCTCATCGGAAAACTACAAAACCAAATTCATGATAATACATCTATTGTAAGTTTCAAATGAGAAAATGTTGTTGTTGTTTTCGTCATATAAGAAAATCAAGGGATTTGAGCCATTGAGCTCGTGTATAAGAACTACGGGCCAGCATATTATTTTGACCAACAAGATCAGTATCTACATTGTTTCTAGAACTTTGTTTTTGAGAGCTGACCAGCACAAACCCATATTTGTTGTGTGGATGTGGCTTTAAGTGGATTTCTCTCACTTGGAAATCAACCAACAAAGCATTCCAAGAACCTTTTCTGGGTTATGAGTTAAATACAAAAAAACATATATCAATATACCAGTCGTACTCACAATCCATCCTTGATCCATATTAATTGAATGAGATTGAATCAATATTGACACTCTGTTGAGGGGGATATGGATCCTTATCACATTCTTCACAATGATGTCCATGACAAAAAGCTGGACAAAGGCAGACTTTTCAAACATGTACCACCATTGTAACATGGTCCTTTTGAACAAGAATCTGAATAATAAATGTGCATGTTGATCAATACAATTAGGCCTTCACCACGCAAAAAACACACAACACACACACACACACACACACACACACACACACACACACACACACACACACACACACACACACACACACACACACACACACACATTTATCCAGCATTTGACTGTAGCAGGCACAATAGGCTCTTAAAGCATTATAAGTACTCCTGACTCAGGAATAGAAACACTGCAGCGCATCTGGAGCGGTGGCTTGGAAACAGATCGTGCGGTTGATGTGTTTTATATAACAACTTTAGTTGGATATATAATTCACCTTGGTTGTTTGTGGGAATATAATTATCTTTCCTAGGTCCAGTTATGTCCAGTCTGTACCATGACATTCAAGGCTAACCTTAGTCTCGATGTCATTAATAAAACCCTATATTATAATTATAGTTTGTATAGCAGACAATAAGTCTGATTTGAAAATGTTTATATATAGAACGGCAATTCCGCCATAACGGTCTGCTAAAGCGCCGATGTAAATTGTTATAATAGTGACGAGTAGGTCATAGTATTTATTGGATTTGTATGATTATGAGGTATTTGACCCTCCAGCAAAAATTACAAGGTATATTATGCTGTGGTTGAGAAAGTTCCGTTTTCTATGCGTTCAAGAAAAGTTTAAGTGTTTGGCCTGGTTATCCAGCATTTAAATGACTGTAGCAGGCACAGTACGCTCTTAAAGCATTATAAGTACTCCTGACTCAGGAATAGAAACACTGCATTTTATCTCGAGCGGTGGCATTGGACACAGTTCCCGCGGTTGGTGTGTTTTATATAACAAGTTTACTTGTATATATAATTCACCTTGGTTGTATGTGGGAATAGAATTATCTTTCCTATGTCCAGTTATGTCCAGTTTGTACTATGACATTCAAGATTAGCTCTAATCTACTTGTCATAAATAACATTTAAGAACTACAATAGTTAGAATAGCATAAATTAGGTCAGGTTTGAAAATGATAACATAGTTCAAACAGTATCGAAGCTATGACGCGCTAATACGTTCTGCTTCAGCGCAGATGTCAGTCTTTTAATAGCAATTAAGCTAAATAGTTTTAATAGTAGTCGCTTCGTGACGCCTGCCCGTTGTAAAAACTGATCTTTGAAGACGGTAACAATTGGGTTATAGAGTTTATGCTTTGAAGAAAGATACAGCAATTAAAAAATAGCTATAAATAGGGCTGCTTGGATAATTAAGCTAAACATTCTCACTACTGCCGTGATCTGACTTGGGTGTTTTACTCCCAAACTCCACGGCTGTAGGTGATTCGTATTTTGATTTTGCTTGGCGGCTTAGGGACTGGTGAGATTACACATGTCTCAGCAAGAAAAGTCGCCACTCTGGATTCATTCCCCTGAAGAAACGTCCAGAGTTTGAATTCACGGTTCGAGATTCTCTGTGCCTGTGTCTTATTATACACAGCTAAAACACACACACACACACACACACACACACACACACAGAGAACAGACGAAGAGAGAGAGAGAGAGAGAGAGAGAGAGAGAGAGAGAGAGAGAGAGAGAGAAAGAGAGAGAGAGAGAGAGAGAGAGAAGATAGAGAGAGAGAGAGAAGAAGAGAGAGAGAGAGAAGATAGAGAGAGAGAGAGAGAGAGAGAAGAGAGAGAGAGAGAGAGAGAGAGAGAGAGAAGAGAGAGAGAGAGAGAGAGAGAGAGAGAGAGAGAGAGAGAGAGAGAGAGAGAGAGAGAAGAGAGAGAGAGAGAGAGAGAGAGAGAGAGAGAGAGAGAGAGAGAGAGAGAGAGAGATAGCAGCAGTACAGCAAAATAGTGTTTGTAGAACTATACTTTTATTGTACATTTATTGAAAATAATTTCATTAGTATAGGTGATTATTTTAAAGAAAATTCATTTCAAAATAAAATGATCGCCTTCTATAATATTGTGATATAACGAAACTGCTATTAGATGTTCATTTAATATTTAAATGATTCATGCATAATGGATGATAATAATTCAAGAGGAAGTAATTGCCTTTAATATTTGTAAATTTTAAATTCTGTAATAATAATATTTTAATTTGATCTCAAACAAATATGTTTGAATTACAAAAATAATTATAAAATAATCCTACCGCCACAATGTTGTATTATATCGCAAAGTGTCCACGAGTTATCTGTCATTGTCTTCGGCCATCTTAACAACATCGTTTGTTCACATTGTCCGCTACAGTGACAATCATAGCTACACCATTCAATGTCATCATCTGTGGTTATGTGCCAAGTTTGTTGACATCGCTTCCATTTGTTTAGTGGCTTTCCTACATCAGGCGGAGAAAGACCGACCACGTACAGACCGTTATCACATGTCATCTGTCTACCGACCACCGTAACACTCATCTGATCATCGGCACAAAACGACTCCTTAAAGATCTGTGTGTATTGTTGTCGATTGGTTACGAAGTTGGAACACGTGAAGGTAGAGTTGTCATTCAAATAAGTGACGTCATCTGGCTGTATGCTTCGGTCCTCTATTATCACTGTGATTATGAATGTTCACACTCTTTACACACATTACAACGAAGATATGTATTTAAGTGCTAACCCGGTTCAATTATGGCATCCCTGACATTCACCCATTTAGATCAGATACACAAAGAATATGAGAGATAATTGGTTAACTTAAACCCGCATTTGTTTGTTTTAGAGTTAGTACACACACATTCGCGCACACGCACTTTAACACACACACGCGCGCTCACACACAGACACGGACACGCAAATTAGGGTATTGGAAAACAAAAGTTCATATATACTATATTACATCCGAATCACAAAAAATATAAGGATGTTGCTCAGAATATTAAATCGTGAATTCAAACTGTAGACGATTCATCAGTGTTCTAATGCTAAAACTTGATTAATATCTCACGAGTTCCTGTGTGTCTATGCAATACATTTTAAGAAAAGCGAATCACCTACAATCGTACTCATTAAGTGTTACATATTGATGTCAGTTTGTAGCAGTTTTGAGATTATTTATGCTAACTGCATAAAGAGCGCTAGTTATGCCTATTATTCAAATGTTATATGCAAGGTAACAAATATCTTTTTTAAACCTGAAATATCTATAATAATTATAATAATAATAATAATAATAATAATAATAATAATAATAATAAATCGTGGTTACTAGAAATTAAGACATCAACGATGTCTTACAACAAAATTACGCCATGTAGTATCTGAGCCAAAATTAATAATGTTAAACTAGTGAAATTATTTAATTGACAGAGCACAAATAACGACACTAATTAATTTAGAAGTACAGGTAGGCGCTATATTATCATAGCTAGTTTAAGGGATCGTTGGACGAAACTAGTGATTTTTAGGGATGATTTTAGACAATTTGTAGGTAGACGTATGATTATTAAATTAGATTATTAAAGCAAGAGCACGCCAAGCGACAATTCCTTCCTCCACCAAACTGTTGATTGAGTAATTTTGTTGTTGAATGTTTTCTGTATTGAATATAAATGCTAAAACCAATACTTACATGCTTCCATGAATTCTAGTAACCTCCAATGAAACACTAAATAAAAGATAAGTTTCTTTCCAATAATCATCCTTTTTGATATAATGCTGTTAGTCTATCAGGATTGATTAACAATGAACTTGATTCTTGTTTGTCTACTCACAACCTCTTCAGTGAATGTAATATATCAACTACAGGCCTTATTCCTATACTCTAAATCGGGTACGACGCCGACGCATTCGATAATACAATATTAATGCATTGTTTCTATGCAACCAGAGATGTATATTAACATAAGCTTCATATGAGATGAGTCACCATTACAAAGGATTTGGATCGATAGGATAGATCTATCCAAGGGCGAAGGGTTTCTCTTAGAAAACATTGTCTCGCTGAAGTGGAAAGCAGGTAGCTGATGAATGAACAAAAATCAATTGATAAAGGATAATACAATGCGTGGCCGGTTATTAATATATATATATATATATAACGAAGCCACGCACAAAAAATCAGTTCCGGAGGTCTGCTAAATCCCCCCATATTGATCAAATATAGAAATTGATTTACTTATTCAGTTTCGGCATTCACTTCATGCTGCAAGTTAATCAATTACTAATGAGCAGATACAATTAAACCTACTCGACACACACACGCACACGCACGCACGCACGCATGCACACACATAGACACACATACACACACATACATACCGACAGACACCTGAATGTGGAATAAATCACCTTTTGATTTATGTTTTATAATATACAGGTATTTGCTTTTGAACACTTTGCTCTACTACATGATATATCGGTACATTAAGTTTGTCAAAATGATGAAAGGAGATTATAAAAGAACGGATAACTATGAAAATTAATGTATTTCGCAAAAGTTATTAAATCGAAGTGATTAGATCTTAACAATGTTAGGTTAACATACACATAATGTCAAATTTATTTGGAGTGTATCCATATGAATTTAAATAGTTCATCACAAGGAACACATTTCCTTTTTAGGAGACAAATAAAATATTAAATTGTTGATATCAGATGATAAATTGACAAATATTCCGACTCATCTTTTCCTTTATTTCTTCATATTTGTAACCAACACCAATCAATCTGGCATCAAATAAAATAATTACATTATTATCGTAAATATTGTTAGAAACTATTTGAAAACCATTAACATTGCTCTATGTAATATCTAAAATAATAAATAATACAGCATGGAATATACATCTATTATATTACAGTGTAGCATTGACAATACCATATGAATAGCATTCTCGCGTTTTATAAATATTTATTTATGTTTCAGGTGCTACCCTATCCATGAGTTAAGATTTTGGGACATAAAAATCTGAAACTTAGTCTTTCAATTGGAGAAAAATCAAATATACGAATTTTCTTTTTGATGGCATTGTCATGATGTATGTGTAACTAACTCTGCTCAAATATAAATACCTATAAACCGAACTATTTCTCGGTCGGAGATTGTGTATTCCGGACGATGAGGTGCCTTTTTACCGTGAGTATGGATGAATCCTAGTTGAAGGCTAGATCATTCGCGGCATCATCTGTATGGATTCTCCATAAACAAATATTCTTCACACAACAACAAATACATGTAGCTTAGTTTAAGATAATATAACATACCTCGTTGATAATTATATCCTTTATTAAATAAATAATCATATATACAATGTATACAAATAGAAAATATTCCTATTCCCTCTAATTCGTAAAATTGTAAAGAACAAAACGCAAAAAAGTCGAATGTTCTGATTGCAGTATGTCGCAAGCAAATATTTATAAACCAACATTAAACAATTTGTGCTCTTATAATCTGTTCATCAACATCATGTGATAATCTTATTTCATATTTCCTAATTTAATCCAATTAAACCTCCTTCATTAATCATCTAGGGAAAAGGAATTACACTTATTATTCATACAAATTGCTTCAGTCATAGGAGCCATTTTGATTATTGTATTACCTAAAAATAATAATAATAACCACCAATTTGTATGAAAATGTATGTCACAGATCGTATGATTCATCATTCTCAAAGTGTAAAATCGAAAATATATTTAAATAGCAGTTTCGGGACTAAATAAACGACTTTCTTACTTATACGCACTCTCTCATTTTAAAGAATAATCTGTTTCATAGTGTTTACTGAATATCTTTTGTATATAATATTCTATTATACTCGAAAACAGAGAGTACTTAGGGACATTACCATGGGTTTAAATTCAGAAAAAAAGCCAATTGAAAGTTCTTTTAGTGAAATTTCTGGGGGGTTTCTGAAACAGACAGGAGATTTCGTTTTTGTGGGCTGGGGAAAGAAAGAAAAACGGAATTTGATATGTCAAACTAATTTATAGTAAGAAACCTGACCGAACTGTGTTGAAGTCTGTGTCAAATTTCTTAAAGAGCCTATAATATATATATATTATATATATATATATATATATATATATATATATATATATATATATATATGCGTGTGTACGTGAGTGTGTGAGTGTGTGCGTGTGTGTGTTCGAGTGTGTGTGCGTGTGTGTGTCCTTAAACGGTAAGAAGCGCTTATTTACATTCCTTTAGACTTGTGCTATATTTTTAATTACATTATCTGAATGACAATAAAAGGATACACTGTACACATATGGTTGTTACTATATATCATACAGCATTTATTAAGGTGTATAAATGTCAAAGGATGATATAAAACTAATAAAGATATTTCATCTAGAAAGTTCACTACTCATACCAGTTAAACCACCCCCACCGCACAAAGATATTAATGTGTATTTAATTAAAAAAAGTTTCATACAATATCTTAAATTGTAACTTAAAATATGTTCAATTCGAATTCCTTCTTTGAATATATAATTCATACATTAAATACATTGCAAATAGGTATATAGATATTATTTTAAAATAATAATAGCTCATCCCTAAAATCGATTTTGTGTTAAACAGGAATGATGTCGAGCCGTGATAGTGCATTTAGTTAAAGCGTAGGACTCGTATCCGAACGGTCAAGAGTTCGAGGCTCTGTGAGTTGCAATGCTGTCATGTGGCGACTGATTCACTAATCCATAAAAGGAGAACCTGACAGGATGCGATGGCTGTGTGTTTGAGTAATGCTTTGTGCCATTAATGGCAGCATGCGTTGTATGCTCCCTTGCGAGTTGAGATTTTTGTTGGGTGGCAACAGGTCTGAGTCATGGATAATAATATTGTAAAGCACTTTAGAGCAGCTTCTAGCTGAATAGGGTGCTATATAAATCTCACATATCATTATATTATTATTATTACATTGTGAGTAAACCATATAATGTATGTTTCACCTAAATTTAATAAAAACTTATTGACTCTAAATAAATTTACGGAGCCACTCATTTTAATAATTTATACAGATAAATATATTCAGACTATTTATCGAAAAGGAATTTGTATCATCTACATAAAGTGTAAGTATTCATACATTTAAAACATTAAATTAATCATTTGAAACGCAAGAAAGAGGTATTTCTTATCACTACAATATATACATATGACATAATTCATGTGAACTAATCAACGACAATACATTTTATGCAGAACACTTATAAATAGGTGTTGACTGTTGCTTAATATGTTCTTGTTATCTAATGAGTGACATCCTATATATTTTTAAATCATATATTTACCATTTAAATATTAATAACACTGATCTATAAATACCTAATCTCTTCGTTCTAATATTAAAACATAATACGTTAATAACTTTTATATTTGTTTCCCATGTATACCAATTTGAAAACAACAACAACTTGACAATTATTAATTCACATAAGCTGTTTAGAAATCAAAGCAAGTAACGTAACAGTAATACGATAAGTGTAATATGAAAACCCTTAATCTTTTTACTTAACTTTTATCATAAAATCCACATATTTAAGATGTATGTAGTTATTCCATTTTAAAGTACCATTCCATGTCCCTGTTAGAGTTCCTTCACAGCAAGCATTGTACCACCAGCCGGCTTTTCTATATAAGGCACAATTACCAGATGAGTAATCATTATCTTGGTTTTGAGTCGAAAACTGATAACCGTTAATTAATTTATATACCGGCACAGCGGAATTTGTCCATGCATCTCCTGGAAATGTACCACATATCAACGTATGTGTTAGTGAGTTTGCGTGCATGTGTGTATGTATATATATATATATATATATATATATATATATATATATATATATATATATATATATATTTACATAGAGAGAGAGAGAGAGAGAGAGAGAGAGAGAGAGAAAGTCAGACAGACGGACGGACTGACAAGCACACACACACACACAGAGAGAGAGAGAGAGAGAAAGATGGAAAGAAGGATAGACATAGTGTTTACATACTTAGAGGAAGAAGTTTCGTTAAGAAATGGCTTTGTAAATATGAAAACTATAATAATTAATTTATGAGTATCTATTCGTCTATGAATGTTTGTATTTTTTATGTTACGAGTCAGTTTATTATTTCTTTGAAAAGACATTAATACCTACCCGCTGTACTACTACTGTTATATCCCTGTAGATGAAGTCGATACTTGTCACTTGATGGACCGACAGAAAAGGTATCATACTCTGACCATAACCAACGATTGTCCTCAGTAAGAATCTCCACTCTACATTTGTAACTTGAGCCATTATTTGTTAGTAGATGAATATATTTGTTTCCTATGGAAAAGGATAGAAGAGAAAACTGAATACAACGGAAATAAATTGACATTTAAGATCATCACTTACAATGTTTGATCTCAATAATTTTTAGTACAGATTCAATTGTTCGAAGAACGTATGTGTGTGTGTTTGTTTCTGTGTGTGTGTTTATGTATGTGTTTGTTTGCGCCTTTGTGCATGTGTGTGTTTGTTTGCGCCTCTGTGCATATGTGTGTGTTCGTGTGTATGTATTTGTGTGTTAATAACTAATAATTAATTTAACTTGTAATACTTTCATCTTTTCAATAGCTATGTTTCATTATATTAATATATAAAGTCTATATTTATATGATGTCATAAATGTTTTTCAAATATATTTGTTGTATATAATTATCTTTATTTATAGCAATATCTAATTATATCTCATTCTCGTTATGTTAAGTAATGTGTTCTAGTTTACAATGTAATTATTTACATGTTTTTTAATTTATGTTTAATATCGATATAAATAAGATAGGAATTATGTTAATGTATTATATGAACGGACGAAGACTGAATTTAGATAAACAAGTTATGATATCATTATTCAGTGCATTTAGATATGTGGATGGTATTTAGTAATATCTACCAAGCCAAAATTCGCTTGACAGATCTCCAAATCCATTTTCATATTCTGTCCAAAATCGACCCTCGTGAAAGTCTAATGTTCCATCACGACGACGAAGTACAACCTAGATAAATACAATAAATTTATAAAACACCTTTACAGAAACAAATTAAACACACACACACACACAATGGCGTGTGCGCACAAACACACACAACATAGAAAATATATTTAATGTGACATATTTAAAATGCTATTCTTCTATTTATTCCGACTAAATAACAGTTAAACAGTTTTGAGTAAATATTTTAATATAATATGTTTAATGTTTTTAATCTACCATTAACATTCTAAAACCGCAACGGAATATCATTGATTTTAATGTATTTTTAATAAATAATAAAATATAAATAAATATTGAGACCATCGTTAAAACGATAACTGTTACTAATCTACATTGTCGTTGTTGATACGATAAATATATATTTGTGTTGATCAAAATCTTATAAATTATCAACGGAACATCTTAAAGCTAGTTTACAAAATCTAGTATTACAAAACTTTCAATTAAGATCATATTCAGTCTTCAGGCTGCTAAGTCTTAATACTAAGCTACTATATATTCGACGAAATTAATCGATGACGTGTAAAGTCAAATTATAACGAAAGACATCATTCTCCCCATGGTCCAGATAATTATATTATTGTTTAATATAAATAATACTGCAAATATGGTAACAAAAGTGTAATCGTACAAGTATTTGTTAGCCGATTTTCGAGTAGATAAAAAGGTTCGTTCGAAGACTTTCCTTTTGAGAACCGATTCAGCCTTGGACATTCTATTATATCCGCCCTTATATCGCCGTAAATCTTCGATCAGGGCTAACAATTCGGCGGCAAGAATTTCACCGAATTTGTTTTGACTTAGTTCACTTTTACGGGAATTTAAGAACAGCCGAGGAGGCTTTTTTAATTAATCACATAAAAATCACTTCAGTCTGAGTCAACTAGGTGGTAAATTTCCTCAAATAGTAATATGAGCGGATCAGGAACATAATCATGAGTTTGTTGCTCAAATAAATCTGATTCACAGATCAGACCTTATCCCCTAATTAGTAAGTGGTTGCTGGATGTGACGCCATTTATATACTTTCAGTAGACTCATCAATCTATCTCATCAGGAAAACTACAAAACCAATAGTTCATGAGTAATACATCTATTGTAAGTTGCAAATGATGAAAATGTTGTTGTTGTTTTCGTCATATAAGAAAGTCAAGGGATTTGAGCCATTGAGCTCGTGTATAAGAGCTACGGGCCAGCATATTATTTTGACCAACAAGATCAGTATCTACATTGTTTCTAGAACTTTGTTTTTGAGAGCTGACCAGCACAAACCCATATTTGTTGTGTGGATGTGGCTTTAAGTGGATTTCTCTCACTTTGAAATCAACCAACAAAGCATTCCAAGAACCTTTTCTGGGTTATGAGTTAAATACAAAAATTCATATATCAATATACCAGTCGTACTCACAATCCATCCTTGATCCATGATTACATTGAATGAGATTGAATCAATATTGACACTCTGTTGAGGGGGATATGGATCCTTATCACATTCTTCACAATGATGTCCATGACAAAAAGCTGGACAAAGGCAGACTTTGCTCAAACATGTACCACCATTGTAACATGGTCCTTTTGAACAAGAATCTGAATAATAAATGTGCATGTTGATCAATACAATTAGGACTTCACCACGCAAAGACACACACACACACACACACACACACACACACACACACACACACACACACACACACACACACACACACACACACACACACACATACATACACAAACACAGACACTACACAACACACACACACACACACACACACATATACATTTATGCATTTGACTGTGGCAGGCACAATTGGCCTCTTACTTAAAAACATTATAAGTACTCCTGACTCAGGAATAGAAACACTGCATCGCATCTCGAGCGGTGGCATTGGACACAGCTCGTGTGGTTGGTGTGTTTTATATAACAAGTTTAGTTGTATATATAATTCACCTTAGTTGTTTGTGGGGCAAATTATCTTTCCTGAATTCGTTCATGTCCAGTCTGGCCTGCGTTCAGGCCTTTAGTCTCCTTGTCATTAATAAACCCTATATTATAATTATAGTTTGTATGGCATAGATCCGATTTGAAAATGTTAATATATAGAAAGGCAATTCCGCCATAACGGTCTGCTAAAGCGCCGTTGTGAAAATTGTTATAATAGTGACGAGTAGGTCATAGTATTTGTTGGATTTGTATGTTTGTGAGGTATTTGACCCTCCAGCAAATATCAGAAGGTATTATGCTGCGGTTGAAAAAGTTCCGTTTTCTATGCGTGGAGACCATATTTCCCAGTCCCTGCATTCCAAGAAAAGATGATCTAGAGCTATATATTCGTGCACTATTTGCGTCTTTGGAGACGCCGTTTAGATGTTTGGCCTGGTTATCTAGCATTTAAATGACTGTAGCAGTACGCTCTTAAAGCATTAAATGTACTCCTGACTCAGGAATAAACACTGCATCGCATCTCGAGCGGTGGTGTTGGACACAGCTCGCGCGGTTGGTGGATTTTATATAACAACTTATATAATTCACCTTGGTTGTATGTGGGAATAGAATTATCTTTCCTAGGTCCAGTTATGTCCAGTTTGTACTATGAGAATTCAAGATTAGCTCTAATCTGCTTGTCATAAATAACATATAAGAACTACAATAGCAGACGTTAGGTCAGGTTTGAAAATGATAGCATAGTTCAAACAGTACGGAAGCTATGACGCGCTATTACGGTCTGCTTCAGCGTAGATGTCAGTCTTTTAATAGCAATTAAGATAAATAGTTTTAATAGTAGTCGCCTCATGACGCCTGCCCGATGTAAAAACTTATCTTTGAAGACGGTAACAATTGGGTTATATAGTTTATATAGTATTGCTTTGAAGAAAGATACAACAATTAAAAAATAGCTATAAATAGGGCTGCTTAGATAATTAATCTAAACATTCTCACTACTCCGGGATCTGACTTGGGTGTTTTACACCCAAACTCCACGGCTGTAGCTGATTCGTTTTGTTTTTGCTTGGCGGCTTAGGGACTGGTGAGACATTACACATGTCTCAGCAAGAAAAGTCGCCACCCTGGATTCAGTCCCCTGAAGAAACGTCCATTCGAGAAACGTTAATTCGGGAAACATTTTGGATAGATACCCTAGGTACATTAGAACCGGGAGGTCTTAATAAGAAAAGATATGAAGATGTTATAAAACCTATACAAAATGAGGATGTTGTCCCATTTGTGGTACCATTTTCGAAAACGGCTAACATAGCAGCAAAAATAATTAAAAAATATTATACAATTCTCCAACAGAAAGAAGTGTTGAATGATTATGAATATAGAATTATCACAGCTTATTCTAAACACAAACATCTAGCTGGTTCCTTGGTTTCTAGCAAAATGTAGGAAAACGTTATATTTAATAATGTCTCCTGGAGCTCTGAATAGGTTTTCTTTTAACACATCTCCAGTAAAACAACTTAAACCCAATTATAAAAATTCTCAGCCCTAGTAATTACTTCAGTAAAACAAAGCAATATTTCCTGAAGTAGATCTCAACCGAAGCTGCACCAAACATTCATTACTGACAGCAGTCAGATTTCAATACACACAGTTAATTACTATTAATATGTGTGTTTTGGTATCTTTACAGCTATGAAAGAAAAATTGGAAAGTTGGTTTATTTTCAATTACTCTAATCAAAACAGTTGTTTTGATTAAAGTAACAGCGCTTCGTTCTAGACAAAGGCTACAAAGGTTAACAGTTTCTAGATTCTGGTTTCAAATTCAAAACTAGCTAGGGAATTCTGGTATAAATATTGCTGGCAAAGTAAATACTTTAGACACATGCATGATAAAAGGTTTTCTTATAACGAAACTGGTCGTGCTATTTTGGGCTGAGTGAAAATACTATTATTTCATTATTGTCAATTATTATAATTATTATCATAATATATATTATATGTACTGATATATATGCTTTATTTCCTATTTATAATACACATTATATGTATAATATAAAATTTGTTTTCTATTTAGGTAGTGGTCGTTTGATCATAATTCTGTAAGAATTATAAACATGACCACGCCTTTATTATATGTAACATAAAACACACATTGCTCGTGCCAGGTCATAAGTGGTTTATTATCTTACACATTATCGATTATTGACAGCATTAAATATTTGTTAATATGTATTCCAGTAATATAAATGAACAGATGGTATTATGTCTTTTCTATAAATTGTTGCAGTGTCTGCATCACTTAAACCTGATGCGGGCACACGTAGATGGTAAAGTTACGAAAGCGTTTGCTCTAAAATTAACTTATTTAAACGACTTTATAAAACCGGCGTATTCTGGCCCAAAGATTCGATTTCATATCGACCAAATCAATAATTCATGGGTTCGAAATATTACGAACATTCTTTTGTCCCATTACAGTTTTTCGGTATCCGAATTACTCGAAAACATTAGTAAGCTCGGTTTGGATTCTTCTCAAACACGGCTTATTATATGTAAATCCGTCCAAAGAGCAACGAAGCGCTTTGGTAACAAACTATCTAAAAGTACAATTATCGAATTAAAAAAAATTCTTATTGGCACGTCCTTCTACAATATTCCACAACAACTTTCTTCTACTACTAACGTACACAAGAGAATCATACCCAGAAAACAACAAAAATCCACTGGTAAAACAAACAAACAAATAAACAAACAACAATACAAAAGTACATAAGGGGCGCTAGTTATGCCTATTATTCAAATGTTATATGCAATGTAACAAATATGTTTTTTTAAACCTTATATAATAATAATAATAATAAACCGTGGTTACTAGAAGGATTTGATCAACGATGTCTTACAACAAAATTACACCATGTAGTATCTAAAACCAAAAATTTATAATATTAAAGTAGTGAAATTATTTAACCGACAAAGCAAAAATAACCATACTAATAAATTTCAGAACAACAGGTAAGCGCTATGTTATCATAGATAGTTTAAGGGATCGTTGGACGAAACTAGTGATTTTTTAGGGATGATTTTAGACAATTTGTAGGTAGACGTATGATTATTAAATTTCGATAACACAGCAAGAGCATTCAGTAATTTTGTTGTTGAATGTTTTCTGTATTGAATCAAAATGCTAAAATAAATACTTACATGCTTCCATGAATTCTAGTAACCTCCAATGAAACACTAAATAAAAGATAAGTTTCTTTCCAATAATCATCCTTTTTTATATAATCCTGTTAGTCTATCAGGATTGATTAACAATGAACTTGATTCTTGTTTGTCTACTTACAACCTCTTCAGTGAATGTAATATATCAACTACAGGCCTTATTCCTATACTCTAAATCGGGTACGACGCCGACGCATTCGATAATACAATATTAATGCATTGTTTCTATGTAACCAGAGATGTATAGTAACACAAGCTTCATTTAAGATGTGCTTATATTATTCACCAATACCTAACGCTTGGCTACATTGATCTATTAATAATATAACTCGTTGTATTCATCAATTTTGTATAATTATTTTATCAAATGTTCCCATGCTTGATGTTATTCGTCTAGCTTCCTTATCGATGAAAGTAATATAACATATTATCAACTAATCATCTGCTATACCTGACGCACCTATCATTTCTATGACTTTCTTGTCATAACTAAAAAGAGTTATGCTACCAGCCACCATTACAAAGGATTGGACTCGATACGATAGATCTATCAGTTCCGAATGGCTGCGAAATGCCCCCCATATTGATCAAATGTAGAAATTGATTTCACTAATTCAGCTTCGGCATTCACATCATGCTGCAAGTTAATACAATAACCTTCTCCTAGACAAACCTAAACCTATATATATATATATATATATATATATATATATATATATATATATATATATATATATATATATATATATATATATATATTATATATATATATATATATATATATATATATATATATATATATATATATATATATATATACTTATCTATGCCCATTGATCCCGCATTATATTAGTAGCAATTGCCTTTGTTTGGTTGAAAGCCTGCTCCATGTTGGTATTTTAATACGCAGAAAGTCCGCCATCCCTATTCGGTATACGGTAACTGACATATGAATAATACATACCTCAGTAACATGACTATTTCCTGATACGGTAGAATCAGATGTAGATTTATATCAGTCGTTGTAAATAGTGTTTATCATTTAATTTATAAAATAATCAGAAATAAGTAATTAAAACAGAAATGTATTGTATGTGTGACTTACTACAATGTTTGTGAAATGTTGAAGTGAAATGATAAATAAATAACCAGGTCACAGACGCAACAAGACGAGATAGATTTACTGTTAATGGAATCTCTTGATGAATTTAATTACAGGACTCATTTTTTCTCATAACATATTTGCAATAAATCTTCGCTGTAAGTTTACCTTAGCTCCAACACACACACACACACACACACACACACACACACAAAAACACACAAAAAAAAACCCCGGGTGAAGTTGTAAACATTTTAAAATTTTCTAGAACACTTTTTAAATTTTTTTATTATTATTTTTAAAAAAACCTATTGAAATTAAATTAATTTGAAAAAAAGCAAACTAGCGCCCCTTATATTTTGTATTTTTTTTTGGTTATTTGTTTTTACATGATTTGTTTTTCTGGATATCTCGTGTACTTATATAGAGAAAGTTGTTTAATTTGTGAGACGTGAATAAGTATTTTTAATTGATAATGTATTTTAGATAGTTGTTAAAAAGCCTTGGCCCGGACGGTTTTTTCCCGTGTTGGGAACCCAAAGGAGCTTATTTTTTTTGAGAAATTCGATGATTTTTGGGGGGCGGAATTTTTTAGAAAAGCTCACTTTCCCACGGGGTGCCGCACAGTTTGGGTGAGGCAACTGACAATTTAAAAGATAACATTTTATTTTTAGATTAATATAATATTTATTTTTATTTAGATTTATGGAGGTAGGTCGAAAGATGTTTAGATATGTTGATGCTCTGTGCCTGTTGCCTCTTACTATGTACCCTAAAACGCATATTGCCCGGTGCCAGACATCTATCTATTTCCATCCAGATTCATTATAAGAAAGTTAGGTCGTTATTACAACATGTTTTGAGTCTATTGACTTTGTTATGTATAATGTAGAATCTATATTGTTATCCTCTTATTTGGTCTGGCGAAACGACCTATTAATTCATATAATGCTGCTTGATGAATTTATACTCCTGGATTCGTTTGTTACTCCGGCAGGCATCTCCATGGCTGTTTTGCTGCGGACAGAGGTTTTTCCCATATTATGAGTAATTAGGTTACACTGATATAGGAAATTTGTTAAATGTATAGCTAATATAATCCCGACGTGTCATTCGCAGTATCGGAGATCTGCCTGAAATCCGCTGTTCTCGACCATGGGTCAAACAGATCAAGTGGATAGGCGCTTTAATTTAGATCCCACCGCACCTAACTGCATATACTTAGGGACGCTAAATTAGGCGTGAATGAACGTTCACTTAGTGATTAGCGGAAATGTATGAGGATTAGCTGTTAGGTTCGAGTAAATCATAGTTTTTAATCAGGTTTGAGACAATATAAGGTTCTAGTCCAGTAATAATCCATTGTTTTTATTTTAGCTAAATCATTTCACTGATTCCATACTGAGTTAGTGTACATTGTCTCACGTTGTGAAGATTGGTTGTAAGGTTGGCCAACTTTTCACCCAGGTTACAGATGAACTTGCGACGCCAGTCTAGTCGGCCTTGTTTCGAAATTGTTCATATAGGTAGGATTTATTTAGTTATTCCAACCCAGAATAAAGCTGAGGACAGCATCTGGGGTGTCGAATTAGATTGATGCATGTATAGTTGTATTTAGATATAGATTCATGGAGGTAGATCTCAAAGGATGTATAGATATTTTGATGCTCTGTGCCTGTTGCCTCTCTATATGTATCCTTAAGCACACATTGCCTGTGCCAGAAATCATATCTAGTTCGATCCAGATTCCTTATTACACCAATGTAAGAAAGTTATGTTGTTATTACAACATGTTTACGCGATTTTCCAATTTATTAATAACATAATTAATTTGGAGGTATTTATTTTTCAGTAACCCTAACAGACTTATATTTCATACATGTACAATTAAATGAGTCCATTTGATACATCAATCATCAATAATCCAAATCACAAAGTCCTGTGACAAAATACTAGTTTGGCTGTTTTCTCGTTACCAAGGTGATTCCGGATCTTAGTGTGGATGCCACCAAAGCTTGAAAAACCGTATCGATGTAAAATCATTTTACTTTTAATATAACAATATTATATTAATAACATTAATAATAATTTAAATAATTCTAAAAAAACTACTTTTAATGTATATCTCGCAAAAATATGTCACAAATTTGTTGGCTATGCCCATATTTATTTAAAAAATGCTTTTGACTGTTTTGAAATGTTTTTGATAAATATAATACTATGACATATTATTATTATTATTATTATTATTATTATTATTATTACAATAACGATAGCCGAGGTCACATTTACGTAAGTTAAAACCTTGATTATTAGATGTTTGAACATTATCCAAGAAACGCCAGCAATATTTCCATTGTGAATAATGCTCACAAAACATGTAATACTTAATATACCAAATGTCATACAAATATTAATAATATTTAGCTACGGTTACATAGATATTTTTCTGCGGAATTTAGGAAAAGAGAATGCTTTGATAAACGATAAACAATCTGACCAGTTTTATGGGATTATCAATTATTAAAAACATTCAAGGAAAAGGGGATGTAATTACTTCATAGAAGCCTACAGCTAATTTATTACAGTTGTGCTATAAATGTTGATCACCAGTTTCTGGCTTTCTCTTAACCAATCAATGTATCATAGTAACATGGTCATCAGAGATCATTAGTTTGGTTATCGCTGGTAATAAAAGCCTGAAATAGTATATAATGCCAGAAAGAACTAACCGTTTTAAGTTTATATTTAATTTACTTTAATATACCGAACTTTTTGTCAGTTTCTTTTTTAAACAGTTGCGATATTAATTGCCACTTGCTGTTTTAAAATAATATTATTATAAATTCTGGGATCGGATTAATGCTAATTTGAAGTATTGCTAATTGTACACTATCGAAATTAAAATTTTGAATTAATTCATATTTTTAATAATTGTAATTTTGAGTGACGCTGACTATTCAGTTTTGCATTTAGACAAAAACATTTACCTGACCATTCGTAATCGTGGGATTCCATGGGCTCAAATGACCTTGGCTAAAATGACGTTACTGGGATATTTTCTTTCGATTTATGGTCAATTAGTGCACAATCTATAACCTTCTTTCCTATTGTCACGTTATTGTGAGACATTTAACTCTTCTGTGACAATTTGCCATTTAATATGAAATATGAACTTTACGTTGATTGAATTTGATTACGCAATTTTAAAAGATGATTTAATATACAGCAGTTTAGTTTGTAAACTTAATTTCTTTATTAACGTTAACAAAACGCTTTAAACCTCAAGTTAAGAACAGAACATCCTACGATCTTAATTGACAAAAAGAATCAGATTTCGGTGGTTTATTTGAGAATTTGAGGTCTGAATGAGTGGATTCATTACAAGTATATTAGAAATAGAAGCACGTAATAGCGTAATTTGATAAATAAATATTAAATGTATATTGAGACTTATATCTTTTCTTAAAGAGGCTATTTATCCATAAAATTTCCCTTTTAATATGATAATAATATTATTTATGTAGCTTCTTACTCAAAGTGGGTTGCTCTCATACCCTTACACAAAAACTATGATTAAAAGATGTCCTCGCTCAATATCATAACACATTTTATATATTAGGAACAATAAATTGAAAATTTGCTTTAGAAAATTCCCTTATTATTAATATTGTGCGAATTGTTATCAATATTAGCCACATACTGAAAGATATGTTTAATTTAAAAACATCTTACAAGGAAAATGGTTCTTAAGAAGAAACTATGACCAATATGATAATAGATAAATGGATTATGAGTGAACATATCTTAATAACTTCTCATTATTATATAAAATGTTCTAACTTATTCGTTGAACGTTCGTTGAGTTCAATTTTTAGAATAATGAAGCTTAATTTAAACCCAAATTAACTTCCAGCTGTATAATGGATTATCTAGACAACATCCTCGAATTTGTTAAATTCGCCTACACTTGTGCAAGCCTCCCCGAACCCTCACCCCCACCAGGTGTCTGAACTCTATGGTCGATGAATATAAGTATTAATTAACATTTGATATTAATATTATTAAAATTATTATTATATATTCCGGGATCGGATTAGCAATAATTTGAAGCATTAATAATTGTGCACTGTCGAAAATAAACTAAATTATTAGTTTTAATAATTGTAATTTTTAGTGGCTCTGGTTATTGTTTTTTTTAATTTTCATATAAATAGACAAAATTATTTACTTGACCATTCTAATTCGTGGGCTTCAATGAGCACAAATGATTTTGCAAAAAAATAATTAAAGGGCTATTAGAGATTCAATCAAAAAGATGTCCCTCGCTCCAGTTCAAACTGATACGATACCACAACTGGAAGTGTGACTTTATTTGAAAAATTGTATTAAGACGACAGAAAATGTTAAATTTCATTGCATGTGTCCAATACCACATTCCCAGTTTAAATCTTCGAACAAGACGAATGAAAATATTTGATCGTAGACACACATCATTCAAGTGTAAGTCAAATCATGCTTCATAACGTCTATACCCAATGACTAAAGGTTTTTGTCCATGAATATGTACATGAGACACTGAAAGTGTTTTTAAGGTTATCGCTCAATTGTAAAATGAGTAAATGTGACAGCGTTATTGCCATATTTGTCCATATAGTAATAAGCAAAAGATATAGAATAAAAAGGCTTTTGTCCGAAAGAGGTACCAGTTAGATCATGAAGACGCCCATCGTTTTTACTTACATACATTTAGACAGTGAATTGGTTTAGTAGAGCAATCGTACTAAGCTCTCTGTATTAATCATACACTGGCAATAAGTTTTGGAACATCCAGGCATGTAATGTTTCATAAATTACATGTTGATGTATTGACGGTTCCACTAATCAGAAGAAAGGCAAATCGATGGTAATTGTAACATAGCTTCCCGAAGTTGTTATCAAAAGAGAAAATTAGCAGCGTCTTGAACACCGTGGCTTCGTTTCCTCAGCAATCACTAATTGAAGATGACAATTAGTGTCTATATAAACTCTCGAGTAAGGTAGCTTAATCATTTGAGGCTGGGTATAAAGATTTTCTCAGTGAAACGAATTATAATCGACTATAGAAATCTTTTAAGTGTAAAATAAATATTTATTTTCACATTATCAAGTACGATAATCTGATTAGAAAATGATGTACGACGAGAAATCAGGTGGTTTCAATTCTAGGAAATGTAATTCACTGCGCAGACATTGGTACACATTTACTAAGCGCATGCATCGTCTTCGTTCAGTGTTTCGCAGAAAGTCTTCAGGATTTGTGTGATCAGACAACACATATGTGTCATTCCGAACAACCATTATTACACCAGTCATGTGTCTGTCATTACCATTGCTAGATAATAAGAGAGTTAATGACACCAGCATAACAGATGGGTGCATCATCGATTACCACTAATGGGTCAGCAAAAAGTCTAGGGGTTAGTACAAAATAACCCCTAGACTTTTTGCTGACCCATTAGTGGTAATCGATGATGCACCCATCTGTTATGCTGGTGTCATTAACTCTCTTATTATCTAGCAATGGTAATGACAGACACATGACTGGTGTAATAATGGTTGTTCGGAATGACACATATGTGTTGTCTGATCACACAAATCCTGAAGACTTTCTGCGAAACACTGAACGAAGACGATGCATGCGCTTAGTAAATGTGTACCAATGTCTGCGCAGTGAATTACATTTCTTAGAATTGAAACCACCTGATTTCTCGTCGTACATCATTTTCTAATCAGATTATCGTACTTGATAATGTGAAAATAAATATTTATTTTACACTTAAAAGATTTCTATAGTCGATTATAATTCGTTTCACTGAGAAAATCTTTATACCCAGCCTCAAATGATTAAGCTACCTTACTCGAGAGTTTATATAGACAATAATTGTCATCTTCAATTAGTGATTGCTGAGGAAACGAAGCCACGGTGTTCAAGACGCTGCTAATTTTCTCTTTTGATAACAACTTCGGGAAGCTATGTTACAATTACCATCGATTTGCCTTTCTTCTGATTAGTGGAACCGTCAATACATCAACATGTAATTTATGAAACATTACATGCCTGGATGTTCCAAAACTTATTGCCAGTGTATGATTAATACAGAGAGCTTAGTACGATTGCTCTACTAAACCAATTCACTGTCTAAATGTCTGTAAGTAAAAACAAT
The DNA here is from genome assembly GCA_025642065.1 of Paralvinella palmiformis. Classification (NCBI taxonomy): domain Eukaryota; kingdom Metazoa; phylum Annelida; class Polychaeta; order Terebellida; family Alvinellidae; genus Paralvinella; species Paralvinella palmiformis. The sequence continues at coordinate 16,333 of JAODUP010001951.1, read as the reverse complement.
GGGCGTCTTCATGATCTAACTGGTACCTCTTTCGGACAAAAGCCTTTTTATTCTATATCTTTTGCTTATTACTATATGGACAAATATGGCAATAACGCTGTCACATTTACTCATTTTACAATTGAGCGATAACCTTAAAAACACTTTCAGTGTCTCATGTACATATTCATGGACAAAACCTTTTAGTCATTGGGTATAGACGTTATGAAGCATGATTTGACTTACACTTGAATGATGTGTGTCTGCGATCAAATATTTTCATTCGTCTTGTTCGAAGATTTAAACTGGGAATGTGGTATTGGACACATGCAATGAAATTTAACATTTTCTGTCGTCTTAATACAATTTTTCAAATAAAGTCACACTTCCAGTTGTGGTATCGTATCAGTTTGAACTGGAGCGAGGGACATCTTTTTGATTGAATCTCTAATAGCCCTTTAATTATTTTTTTGCAAAATCATTTGTGCTCATTGAAGCCCACGAATTAGAATGGTCAAGTAAATAATTTTGTCTATTTATATGAAAATTAAAAAAAACAATAACCAGAGCCACTAAAAATTACAATTATTAAAACTAATAATTTAGTTTATTTTCGACAGTGCACAATTATTAATGCTTCAAATTATTGCTAATCCGATCCCGGAATATATAATAATAATTTTAAAAAATATAATATTAATATCAAATGTTAATTAATACTTATATTCATCGACCATAGAGTTCAGACACCTGGTGGGGGGGGGTGAGGGTTCGGGGAGGCTTGCACAAGTGTAGGCGAATTTAACAAATTCGAGGATGTTGTCTAGATAATCCATTATACAGCTGGAAGTTAATTTGGGTTTAAAATAACCTTTCATTATTCTAAAACTTGAACTCAACGAACGTTCAACGAATAAGTTAGAACATTTTATATAATAATGAGAAGTTATTAAGATATGTTCACTCATAATCCATTTATCTATTATCATATTGGTCATAGTTTCTTCTTAAGAACCATTTTCCTTGTAAGATGTTTTTAAATTAAACATATCTTTCAGTATGTGGCTAATATTGATAACAATTCGCACAATATTAATAATAAGGGAATTTTCTAAAGCAAATTTTCAATTTATTGTTCCTAATATATAAAATGTGTTATGATATTGAGCGAGGACATCTTTTAATCATATTTTTTGTGTAAGGGTATGAGAGCAACCCACTTTGAGTAAGAAGCTACATAAATAATATTATTATCATATTAAAAGGGAAATTATATGGATAAATAGCCTCTTTGAGAAAAGATATAAGTCTCAATATACATTTAATATTTATTTATCAAATTACGCTATTACGTAATTCTACTTCTAATATACTTGTAATGAATCCACTCATTCAGACCTCAAATTCTCAAATAAACCACCGAAATCTGATTCTTTTTATCAATTAAGATCGTAGGACATTCTGTTCTTAACTTGAGGTTTAAAGCGTTTTGTTAACGTTAATAAAGAAATTAAGTTTACAAACTAAACTGCTGTATATTAAATCATCTTTTAAAATTGCGTAATCAAATTCAATCAACGTAAAGTTCATATTTCATATTAAATGGCAAATTGTCACAGAAGAGTTAAATGTCTCACAATAACGTGACAATAGGAAAGAAGGTTATAGATTGTGCACTAATTGACCATAAATCGAAAGAAAATATCCTAGTAACGTCATTTTAGCCAAGGGTCATTTGAGCCCATGGAATCCCACGATTACGAATGGTCAGGTAAATGTTTTTGTCTAAATGCAAAACTGAATAGTCAGCGTCACTCAAAATTACAATTATTAAAAATATGAATTAATTCAAAATTTTAATTTCGATAGTGTACAATTAGCAATACTTCAAATTAGCATTAATCCGATCCCAGAATTTATAATAATAATATTTTAAAACATCAAGTGGCAATTAATATCGCAACTGTTTAAAAAAGAAACTGACAAAAAGTTCGGTATATTAAAGTAAATTAAATATAAACTTAAAACGGTTAGTTCTTTCTGGCATTATATACTATTTCAGGCTTTTATTACCAGCGATAACCAAACTAATGATCTCTGATGACCATGTTACTATGATACATTGATTGGTTAAGAGAAAGCCAGAAACTGGTGATCAACATTTATAGCACAACTGTAATAAATTAGCTGTAGGCTTCTATGAAGTAATTACATCCCCTTTTCTTTGAATGTTTTTAATAATTGATAATCCCATAAAACTGGTCAGATTGTTTATCGTTTATCAAAGCATTCTCTTTTCCTAAATTCCGCAGAAAAATATCTATGTAACCGTAGCTAAATATTATTAATATTTGTATGACATTTGGTATATTAAGTATTACATGTTTTGTGAGCATTATTCACAATGGAAATATTGCTGGCGTTTCTTGGATAATGTTCAAACATCTAATAATCAAGGTTTTAACTTACGTAAATGTGACCTCGGCTATCGTTATTGTAATAATAATAATAATAATAATAATAATAATAATAATATGTCATAGTATTATATTTATCAAAAACATTTCAAAACAGTCAAAAGCATTTTTTAAATAAATATGGGCATAGCCAACAAATTTGTGACATATTTTTGCGAGATATACATTAAAAGTAGTTTTTTTAGAATTATTTAAATTATTATTAATGTTATTAATATAATATTGTTATATTAAAAGTAAAATGATTTTACATCGATACGGTTTTTCAAGCTTTGGTGGCATCCACACTAAGATCCGGAATCACCTTGGTAACGAGAAAACAGCCAAACTAGTATTTTGTCACAGGACTTTGTGATTTGGATTATTGATGATTGATGTATCAAATGGACTCATTTAATTGTACATGTATGAAATATAAGTCTGTTAGGGTTACTGAAAAATAAATACCTCCAAATTAATTATGTTATTAATAAATTGGAAAATCGCGTAAACATGTTGTAATAACAACATAACTTTCTTACATTGGTGTAATAAGGAATCTGGATCGAACTAGATATGATTTCTGGCACAGGCAATGTGTGCTTAAGGATACATATAGAGAGGCAACAGGCACAGAGCATCAAAATATCTATACATCCTTTGAGATCTACCTCCATGAATCTATATCTAAATACAACTATACATGCATCAATCTAATTCGACACCCCAGATGCTGTCCTCAGCTTTATTCTGGGTTGGAATAACTAAATAAATCCTACCTATATGAACAATTTCGAAACAAGGCCGACTAGACTGGCGTCGCAAGTTCATCTGTAACCTGGGTGAAAAGTTGGCCAACCTTACAACCCATCTTCACAACGTGAGACAATGTACACTAACTCAGTATGGAATCAGTGAAATGATTTAGCTAAAATAAAAACAATGGATTATTACTTGACTAGAACCTTATATTGTCTCAAACCTGATTAAAAACTATGATTTACTCGAACCTAACAGCTAATCCTCATACATTTCCGCTAATCACTAAGTGAACGTTCATTCACGCCTAATTTAGCGTCCCTAAGTATATGCAGTTAGGTGCGGTGGGATCTAAATTAAAGCGCCTATCCACTTGATCTGTTTGACCCATGGTCGAGAACAGCGGATTTCAGGCAGATCTCCGATACTGCGAATGACACGTCGGGATTATATTAGCTATACATTTAACAAATTTCCTATATCAGTGTAACCTAATTACTCATAATATGGGAAAAACCTCTGTCCGCAGCAAAACAGCCATGGAGATGCCTGCCGGAGTAACAAACGAATCCAGGAGTATAAATTCATCAAGCAGCATTGTATGAATTAATAGGTCGTTTCGCCAGACCAAATAAGAGGATAACAATATAGATTCTACATTATACATAACAAAGTCAATAGACTCAAACATGTTGTAATAACGACCTAACTTTCTTACATTGGTGTAATAAGGAATCTGGATGGAAATAGATAAGATGTCTGGCACGGGCAATGTGCGTTTTAGGGTACATAGTAAGAGGCAACAGGCACAGAGCATCAACATATCTAAACATCCTTCGAGACCTACCTCCATAAATCTAAATAAAAATACAACTATACATATATTAATCTAAAAATAAATGTTCCATACCTCCACATATTGATACATGTATGCCTACACCTAAGCATGTGTCTGGTCTACTCATCAGCCTGTGGGAACCAGCTGATTCGCTTTTCGTAGGCGACAAATATGTCACGCCCACAGGAAAGCGGCTACATGCAGGCTACGTACAAAAGACGGAAGCACATAAAGAACATACCATTTGATACCACAGCACGCAGCAAACAACACGTGCGTGTGGTTCAATGGTGACTTGCTACATACATATCATAACTATTTTGACACCACAGTTTACATTCAACATTAATTTTCTGTGGTCCAAAAGAAAGCTGTATATCAATTTCGACACCTCAGACGATGAACTCAGTTTTATTCTGGGTTCGAATGACTAAATCGATCCTACCTATATGAACCATATATATATCGGTACACGTGCGATTAGTGTGGCGTCGAAGTTCTTCTCTAACCTAAGTGAAAACATAGCGAGGCCTTTTATAGGCCCTCGGCGTTTAAACAAACATTACAGTTTGTTGACCACGTGAGACAATGTACAATTTGTGCACGCGCGCGCGCGTGTGTGTGTGTGTGTGTGTGTGTGTGTGTGTGTGTGTGTGTGTGTGTGTGTGTGTGTGTGTGTGTGTGTGTGTGTGTGTGTGTGTGTGTGTGTGTGTGTGTGTGTGTGTGTGTGTGTGTGTTGGAGCTAAGGTAAACTTACAGCGAAGATTTATTGCAAATATGTTATGAGAAAAAATGAGTCCTGTAATTAAATTCATCAAGAGATTCCATTAACAGTAAATCTATCTCGTCTTGTTGCGTCTGTGACCTGGTTATTTATTTATCATTTCACTTCAACATTTCACAAACATTGTAGTAAGTCACACATACAATACATTTCTGTTTTAATTACTTATTTCTGATTATTTTATAAATTAAATGATAAACACTATTTACAACGACTGATATAAATCTACATCTGATTCTACCGTATCAGGAAATAGTCATTTTACTGAGGTATGTATTATTCATATGTCAGTTACCGTATACCGAATAGGGATGGCGGACTTTCTGCGTATTAAAATACCAACATGGAGCAGGCTTTCAACCAAACAAAGGCAATTGCTATTAATATAATGCGGGATCAATGGGCATAGATAAGTGTGTATATATATATATATATATATATATATATTATATATATATATATATAAGTAGGTTTAATTGTATCTGCTCATTAGTAATTGATTAACTTGCAGCATGATGTGAATGCCGAAGCTGAATTAGTGAAATCAATTTCTACATTTGATCAATATGGGGGGCATTTCGCAGCCATTCGGAACTGATAGATCTATCGTATCGAGTCCAATCCTTTGTAATGGTGGCTGGTAGCATAACTCTTTTTAGTTATGACAAGAAAGTCATAGAAATGATAGGTGCGTCAGGTATAGCAGAGATTAGTTGATAATATGTTATATTACTTTCATCGATAAGGAAGCTAGACGAATAACATCAAGCATGGGAACATTTGATAAAATAATTATACAAAATTGATGAATACAACGAGTTATATTATTAATAGATCAATGTAGCCAAGCGTTAGGTATTGGTGAATAATATAAGCACATCTTAAATGAAGCTTGTGTTACTATACATCTCTGGTTACATAGAAACAATGCATTAATATTGTATTATCGAATGCGTCGGCGTCGTACCCGATTTAGAGTATAGGAATAAGGCCTGTAGTTGATATATTACATTCACTGAAGAGGTTGTGAGTAGACAAACAAGAATCAAGTTCATTGTTAATCAATCCTGATAGACTAACAGGATTATATAAAAAAGGATGATTATTGGAAAGAAACTTATCTTTTATTTAGTGTTTCATTGGAGGTTACTAGAATTCATGGAAGCATGTAAGTATTTATTTTAGCATTTTGATTCAACACAGAAAACATTCAACAACAAAATTACTGAATGCTCTTGCTGTGTTATCGAAATTTAATAATCATACGTCTACCTACAAATTGTCTAAAATCATCCCTAAAAAATCACTAGTTTCGTCCAACGATCCCTTAAACTATCTATGATAACATAGCGCTTACCTGTTGTTCTGAAATTTATTAGTATGGTTATTTTTGCTTTGTCGGTTAAATAATTTCACTACTTTAATATTATTAATTTTTGGTTTTAGATACTACATGGTGTAATTTTGTTGTAAGACATCGTTGATCAAATCCTTCTAGTAACCACGGTTTATTATTATTATTATTATTATATAAGGTTTAAAAAAACATATTTGTTACATTGCATATAACATTTGAATAATAGGCATAACTAGCGCCCCTTATGTACTTTTGTATTGTTGTTTGTTTATTTGTTTGTTTGTTTTACCAGTGGATTTTTGTTGTTTTCTGGGTATGATTCTCTTGTGTACGTTAGTAGTAGAAGAAAGTTGTTGTGGAATATTGTAGAAGGACGTGCCAATAAGAATATTTTTTAATTCGATAATTGTACTTTTAGATAGTTTGTTACCAAAGCGCTTCGTTGCTCTTTGGACGGATTTACATATAATAAGCCGTGTTTGAGAAGAATCCAAACCGAGCTTACTAATGTTTTCGAGTAATTCGGATACCGAAAAACTGTAATGGGACACAAGAATGTTCGTAATGTTTCGAACCCATGAATTATTCATTTGGTCGATATGTAATCGAATCTTTGGGCCAGAATACGCCGGTTTTATAAAGTCGTTTAAATGAGTTAATTTTAGAGCAAACCCTTTCGTAACTTTACTATCTACGTGTGCCCGCATCAGGTTTAAGTGATGCAGACACTGCAACAATTTATAGAAAAGACATAATACCATCTGTTCATTTATATTACTGGAATACATATTAACAAATATTTAATGCTGTCAATAATCGATAATGTGTAAGATAATAAACCACTTATGACCTGGCACGAGCAATGTGTGTTTTATGTTACATATAATAAAGGCGTGGGTTCAGATTTTCGTGATGTTTATAATTCTTACAGAATTATGATCAAACGACTACTACCTAAATAGAAAACAAATTTTATATATTAGTACATATATAACGCAGCTATAACTGGAAATAAAGCATATATATCAGTACATATAATATATATTATGATAATAATTATAATACCTCCGACAATAACAGAAATAATAGTATTTTCACTCAGCCCAAAATAGCACGACTAGTTTCGGTTATAAGAAACCTTTATCAAGTGCATGTGTCTAAAGTATTTACTTTGCCAGCAATATTTATACCAGAATTCCCTAGCTAGTTTTGAATTTCAAACCAGAATCTAGAAACTGTTAACCTTTGTAGCCTTTGTCTAGAACGAAGCGCTGTTACTATAATCAAAACAACTGTTTTGATTAGAGTAATTGAAAATAAACCAACTTTCCAATTTTTCTTTCATAGCTGTAAATATACCAAAACACACATATTAATAGTAATTAACTGTGTGTACTGAAATCTGACTGCTGTCAGTAATGAATGTTTGGTGCAGCTTCGGTTGAGATCTACTTCAGGAAATATTGCTTTGTTTTACTGAAGTAATTACTAGGGCTGAGAATTTTTATAATTGGGTTTAAGTTGTTTTACTGGAGATGTGTTAAAAGAAAACCTATTCAGAGCTCCAGGAGACATTATTAAATATAACGTTTTCCTACATTTTGCTAGAAACCAAGGAACCAGCTAGATGTTTGTGTTTAGAATAAGCTGTGATAATTCTATATTCATAATCATTCAACACTTCTTTCTGTTGGAGAATTTTATAATGTTTTTTAATTATTCTTGCTGCTATGTTAGCCGTTTTTGAAAATGGTACCACAAATGGGAAAACATCCTCATTTTGTATAGGTTTTATAACATCTTCATATCTTTTCTTATTAAGACCTCCCGGTTCTAATGTACCTAGGGTATCTATCCAAAATGTTTCCCGAATGGACGTTTCTTCAGGGGACTGAATCCAGAGTGGCGACTTTTCTTGCTGAGACATGTGTAATGTCTCACCAGTCCCTAAGCCGCCAAGCAAAAACAAAAAGCGAATCAGCTACAGCCGTGGAGTTTGGGTGTAAAACACCCAAGTCAGATCACGGCAGTAGTGAGAATGTTTAGATTAATTATCTAAGCAGCCCTATTTATAGCTATTTTTTAATTGTTGTATCTTTCTTCAAAGCAATACTATATAAACTATATAACCCAATTGTTACCGTCTTCAAAGATAAGTTTTTACAACGGGCAGGTGTCACGAAGCGACTACTATTAAAACTATTTAGCTTAATTGCTATTAAAAGACTGACATCTGCGCTGAAGCAGACCGTATTAGCGCGTCATAGCTTCGATACTGTTTGAACTATGTTATCATTTTCAAACCTGACCTAATTTATGCTATTCTAACTATTGTAGTTCTTAAATGTTATTTATGACAAGCAGATTAGAGCTAATCTTGAATGTCATAGTACAAACTGGACATAACTGGACCTAGGAAAGACAATTCTATTCCCACATACAACCAAGGTGAATTATATATACAAGTAAACTTGTTATATAAAACACACCAACCGCGGGAACTGTGTCCAATGCCACCGCTCGAGATATGATGCAGTGTTTCTATTCCTGAGTCAGGAGTACTTATAATGCTTTAAGAGCGTACTGTGCCTGCTACAGTCATTTAAATGCTGGATATCCAGGCCAAACACTTAAACGGCGTGCCTCCAAAGACGCAAATAGTACATGGAATATACAGCTCTTGATCAACTTTTCTTGAACGCATAGAAAACGGAACTTTCTCAACCGCAGAATAATATGCCTTGTAATATTTGCTGGAGGGTCAAATACCTCATAATCATACAAATCCAATAAATACTATGACCTACTCGTCACTATTATAACAATTTACATCGGCGCTTTAGCAGACCGTTATGGCGGAATTGCCGTTCTATATATTAACATTTTCAAATCAGACTTATTGTCTGCTATACAAACTATAATTATAATATAGGGTTTTATTAATGACAAGGAGACTAAGGTTAGCCTTGAATGTCATGGTACAGACTGGACATAACTGGACATAGGAAAGATAATTCTATTCCCACATACAACCAAGGTGAATTTTATAAGTTGTTATATAAAACCCACCAACCGCGCGAGCTGTGTCCAATGCCACCGCTCCAGATGCGCTGCAGTGTTTCTATTCCAGAGTCAGGAGTACTTATAATGCTTTAAGAGCCTATTGTGCCTGCTACAGTCAAATGGGGGATAAATGTGTATGTGTGTGTCTGTGTCTGTGTTTGTGTATGTGTATGTCTGTGTGTATGTGTGTTTTAGCTGTGTATAATAAGGCACAGGCACAGAGAATCTCGAACCGTGAATTCAAACTCTGGACGTTTCTTCAGGGGACTGAATCCAGAGTGGCGACTTTTCTTGCTGAGACATGTGTAATGTCTCACCAGTCCCTAAGCCGCCAAGCAAAAACAAAAAGCGAATCAGCTACAGCCGTGGAGTTTGGGAGTAGAACACCCAATTCAGATCACGGCAGTAGTGAGAATGTTTAGATTAATTATCTAAGCAGCCCTATTTATAGCTATTTTTTAATTGCTGTATCTTTCTTCAAAGCAATTACTATATAAACCATATAACCCAATTGTCACTGTCTTCAAAGATCAGTTTTTACAACGGGCAGGCGTCATGAAGCGACTACTATTAAAACTGTTTATCTTAATTGCTATTAAAAGACTGACATCTGCGCTGAAGTAGACCGTAATAGCGCGCCATAGCTTCCGTACTGTTTGAACTATGCTATCATTTTCAAACCTGACCTAACGTCTGTTATTGTAGTTCTTAAATGTTATTTATGACAAGCAGATTAGAGCTAATCTTGAATGTCATAGTACAAACTGGACATAACTGGACCTAGGAAAGATAATTCTATTCACACATACAACCAAGGTGAATTATATAAGTTGTTATATAAAACCCACCAACCGCGCGAGCTGTGTCCAATGCCACCGCTCGAGATGCGATGCAGTGTTTCTATTCCTGACTTATAATGCTTTAAGAGCGTACTGTGTCTGCTACAGTCATTTAAATGCTGGATAACCAGGCCAAACATCTAAACGCGTGCATTCAAAGACGCAAATAGTGCACGGAATATACAGCTCTAGATCAACTTTTCTTAGAACGCATGGACCTGGAAACATACAGTCTCCACGCACAGAAAAAGGAACATCTTAACCGCAGCATAATATGCCTTGTGATATTTGCTGAAGGGTCAAATACCTCATAAGCATACAAATCCAATAAATTATATGACCTACTCGTCACTAACCCTTTATATCAAATATTACAAAATTGGTAAAAAGAAAACACGAACCTCAATCTCTGGCACGGGCAATGTGTGTTTTAGCTGTGTTTAATAAGGCACAGGCACAGAGAATCTCGATCCGTGAATTCAAACTCTGGACGTTTCTTCAGGGGACTGAATCCAGAGTGGCGACTTTTCTTGCTGAGACATGTGTAATGTCTCACCAGTCCCTAAGCCGCCAAGCAAAAACAAAAGCGAATCACCTACAGCCGTGGAGTTTGGGTGTAAAACACCCAAGTCAGATCACGGCAGTAGTGAGAATGTTTAGATTAATTATCTAAGCAGCCCTATTTATAGCTATTTTTTAATTGTTGTATCTTTCTTCAAAGCAATACTATATGAACTATATAACCCAATTGTTACCGTCTTCAAAGATACGTTTTTACAACGGGCAGGTGTCACGAAGCGACTACTATTAAAACTATTTAGCTTAATTGCTATTAAAAGACTGACATCTGCGCTGAAGCAGATCGTATTAGCGCGTCATAGCTTCGATACTGTTTGAACTATGTTATCATTTTCAAACCTGACCTAATTTATGCTATTCTAACTATTGTAGTTCTTAAATGTTATTTATGACAAGCAGATTAGAGCTAATCTTGAATGTCATAGTACAAACTGGACATAACTGGACCTAGGAAAGACAATTCTATTCCCACATACAACCAAGGTGAATTATATATACAAGTAAACTTGTTATATAAAACACACCAACCGCGGGAACTCTGTCCAATGCCACCGCTCGAGATATGATGCAGTGTTTCTATTCCTGAGTCAGGAGTACTTATAATGCTTTAAGAGCGTACTGTGCCTGCTACAGTCATTTAAATGCTGGATATCCAGGCCAAACACTTAAACGGCGTGCCTCCAAAGACGCAAATAGTACATGGAATATACAGCTCTTGATCAACTTTTCTTGAACGCATAGAAAACGGAACTTTCTCAACCGCAGAATAATATGCCTTGTAATATTTACTGGAGGGTCAAATACCTCATAATCATACAAATCCAATAAATACTATGACCTACTCGTCACTATTATAACAATTTACATCGGCGCTTTAGCAGACCGTTATGGCGGAATTGCCGTTCTATATATTAACATTTTCAAATCAGACTTATTGTCTGCTATACAAACTATAATTATAATATAGGGTTTTATTAATGACAAGGAGACTAAGGTTAGCCTTGAATGTCATGGTACAGACTGGACATAACTGGACCTAGGAAAGATAATTCTATTCCCACATACAACCAAGGTGAATTTTATAAGTTGTTATATAAAACCCACCAACCGCGCGAGCTGTGTCCAATGCCACCGCTCGAGATGCGCTGCAGTGTTTCTATTCCTGAGTCAGGAGTACTTATAATGCTTTAAGAGCCTATTGTGCCTGCTACAGTCAAATGGAGGATAAATGTGTATGTGTGTGTCTGTGTCTGTGTTTGTGTATGTGTGTGTCTGTGTGTTTTAGCTGTGTATAATAAGGCACAGGCACAGAGAATCTCGAACCGTGAATTCAAACTCTGGACGTTTCTTCAGGGGACTGAATCCAGAGTGGCGACTTTTCTTGCTGAGACATGTGTAATGTCTCACCAGTCCCTAAGCCGCCAAGCAAAAACAAAAAGCGAATCACCTACAGCCGTGGAGTTTGGGAGTAGAACACCCAATTCAGATCACGGCAGTAGTGAGAATGTTTAGATTAATTATCTAAGCAGCCCTATTTATAGCTATTTTTTAATTGCTGTATCTTTCTTCAAAGCAATTACTATATAAACCATATAACCCAATTGTCACTGTCTTCAAAGATCAGTTTTTACAACGGGCAGGCGTCATGAAGCGACTACTATTAAAACTGTTTATCTTAATTCCTATTAAAAGACTGACATCTGCGCTGAAGCAGACCGTAATAGCGCGCCATAGCTTCCGTACTGTTTGAACTATGCTATCATTTTCAAACCTGACCTAACGTCTGTTATTGTAGTTCTTAAATGTTATTTATGACAAGCAGATTAGAGCTAATCTTGAATGTCATAGTACAAACTGGACATAACTGGACCTAGGAAAGATAATTCTATTCACACATACAACCAAGGTGAATTATATAAGTTGTTATATAAAACCCACCAACCGCGCGAGCTGTGTCCAATGCCACCGCTCGAGATGCGATGCAGTGTTTCTATTCCTGAGTCAGGAGTACATGCTTTAAGAGCGTACTGTGTCTGCTACAGTCATTTAAATGCTGGATAACCAGGCCAAACATCTAAACGCGTGCATTCAAAGACGCAAATAGTGCACGGAATATACAGCTCTAGATCAACTTTTCTTAGAACGCATGGACCTGGAAACATACAGTCTCCACGCACAGAAAAAGGAACATCTTAACCGCAGCATAATATGCCTTGTGATATTTGCTGGAGGGTCAAATACCTCATAAGCATACAAATCCAATAAATTCTATGACCTACTCGTCACTAACCCTTTATATCAAATATTACAAAATTGGTAAAAAGAAAACACGAACCTCAATCTCTGGCACGGGCAATGTGTGTTTTAGCTGTGTATAATAAGGCACAGGCACAGAGAATCTCGAACCGTGAATTCAAACTCTGGACGTTTCTTCAGGGGACTGAATCCAGAGTGGCGACTTTTCTTGCTGAGACATGTGTAATGTCTCACCAGTCCCTAAGCCGCCAAGCAAAAACAAAAAGCGAATCAGCTACAGCCGTGGAGTTTGGGTGTAAAACACCCAAGTCAGATCACGGCAGTAGTGAGAATGTTTAGATTAATTATCTAAGCAGCCCTATTTATAGCTATTTTTTAATTGTTGTATCTTTCTTCAAAGCAATACTATATGAACTATATAACCCAATTGTTACCGTCTTCAAAGATACGTTTTTACAACGGGCAGGCGTCATGAAGCGACTACTATTAAAACTGTTTATCTTAATTGCTATTAAAAGACTGACATCTGCGCTGAAGCAGACCGTATTAGCGCGTCATAGCTTCGATACTGTTTGAACTATGTTATCATTTTCAAACCTGACCTAATTTATGCTATTCTAACTATTGTAGTTCTTAAATGTTATTTATGACAAGCAGATTAGAGCTAATCTTGAATGTCATAGTACAAACTGGACATAACTGGACCTAGGATAATTCTATTCCCACATACAACCAAGGTGAATTATATATACAAGTAAACTTGTTATATAAAACACACCAACCGCGGGAACTCTGTCCAATGCCACCGCTCGAGATATGATGCAGTGTTTCTATTCCTGAGTCAGGAGTACTTATAATGCTTTAAGAGCGTACTGTGTCTGCTACAGTCATTTAAATGCTGGATAACCAGGCCAAACACTTAAACGGCGTGCCTCCAAAGACGCAAATAGTACATGGAATATACAGCTCTTGATCAACTTTTCTTGAACGCATAGAAAACGGAACTTTCTCAACCGCAGAATAATATGCCTTGTAATATTTGCTGGAGGGTCAAATACCTCATAATCATACAAATCCAATAAATACTATGACCTACTCGTCACTATTATAACAATTTACATCGGCGCTTTAGCAGACCGTTATGGCGGAATTGCCGTTCTATATATTAACATTTTCAAATCAGACTTATTGTCTGCTATACAAACTATAATTATAATATAGGGTTTTATTAATGACAAGGAGATCTTGAATGTCATAGTACAGACTGGACATAACTGGACATAGGAAAGATAATTCTATTCCCACATACAACCAAGGTGAATTTTATAAGTTGTTATATAAAACCCACCAACCGCGCGAGCTGTGTCCAATGCCACCGCTCGAGATGCGCTGCAGTGTTTCTATTCCTGAGTCAGGAGTACTTATAATGCTTTAAGAGCCTATTGTGCCTGCTACAGTCAAATGGAGGATAAATGTGTATGTGTGTGTCTGTGTCTGTGTATGTGTATGTGTGTGTCTGTTGTGTGTGTATGTGTGTTTTAGCTGTGTATAATAAGGCACAGGCACAGAGAATCTCGAACCGTGAATTCAAACTCTGGACGTTTCTTCAGGGGACTGAATCCAGAGTGGCGACTTTTCTTGCTGAGACATGTGTAATGTCTCACCAGTCCCTAAGCCGCCAAGCAAAAACAAAAAGCGAATCAGCTACAGCCGTGGAGTTTGGGAGTAGAACACCCAATTCAGATCACGGCAGTAGTGAGAATGTTTAGATTAATTATCTAAGCAGCCCTATTTATAGCTATTTTTTAATTGCTGTATCTTTCTTCAAAGCAATTACTATATAAACCATATAACCCAATTGTCACTGTCTTCAAAGATCAGTTTTTACAACGGGCAGGCGTCATGAAGCGACTACTATTAAAACTGTTTATCTTAATTGCTATTAAAAGACTGACATCTGCGCTGAAGTAGACCGTAATAGCGCGCCATAGCTTCCGTACTGTTTGAACTATGCTATCATTTTCAAACCTGACCTAACGTCTGCTATTGTAGTTCTTAAATGTTATTTATGACAAGCAGATTAGAGCTAATCTTGAATGTCATAGTACAAACTGGACATAACTGGACCTAGGAAAGATAATTCTATTCCCACATACAACCAAGGTGAATTATATAAGTTGTTATATAAAACCCACCAACCGCGCGAGCTGTGTCCAATGCCACCGCTCGAGATGCGATGCAGTGTTTCTATTCCTGAGTCAGGAGTACTTATAATGCTTTAAGAGCCTATTGTGCCTGCTACAGTCAAATGCTGGATAAATGTGTCTGTGTCTGTGTGTGTGTGTGTGTGTGTGTTTGTGTGTGTTTGTGTGTGTGTGTGTGTGTGTGTGTTGTGTGTGTGTGTGTGTGTGTGTGTGTGTGTGTGTGTGTGTGTGTGTGTGTGTGTGTGTGTGTGTGTGTGTGTGTGTGTGTGTGTGTGTCTTTGCGTGGTGAAGTCCTAATTGTATTGATCAACATGCACATTTATTATTCAGATTCTTGTTCAAAAGGACCATGTTACAATGGTGGTACATGTTTGAGTAAAGTCTGCCTTTGTCCAGCTTTTTGTCATGGACATCATTGTGAAGAATGTGATAAGGATCCATATCCCCCTCAACAGAGTGTCAATATTGATTCAATCTCATTCAATGTAATCATGGATCAAGGATGGATTGTGAGTACGACTGGTATATTGATATATGAATTTTTGTATTTAACTCATAACCCAGAAAAGGTTCTTGGAATGCTTTGTTGGTTGATTTCCAAGTGAGAGAAATCCACTTAAAGCCACATCCACACAACAAATATGGGTTTGTGCTGGTCAGCTCTCAAAAACAAAGTTCTAGAAACAATGTAGATACTGATCTTGTTGGTCAAAATAATATGCTGGCCCGTAGCTCTTATACACGGGCTCAATGGCTCAAATCCCTTGACTTTCTTATATGACGAAAACAACAACAACATTTTCATCATTTGCAACTTACAATAGATGTATTACTCATGAACTATTGGTTTTGTAGTTTTCCTGATGAGATAGATTGATGAGTCTACTGAAAGTATATAAATGGCGTCACATCCAGCAACCACTTACTAATTAGGGGATAAGGTCTGATCTGTGAATCAGATTTATTTGAGCAACAAACTCATGATTATGTTCCTGATCCGCTCATATTACTATTTGAGGAAATTTACCACCTAGTTGACTCAGACTGAAGTGATTTTTATGTGATTAATTAAAAAAGCCTCCTCGACTTTTCTTAAATTCCCGTAAAACTGAACTAAGTCAAAACAAATTCGGTGAAATTCTTGCCGCCGAATTGTTAGCCCTGATCGAAGATTTACGGCTATATAAGGGCGGATATAATAGAATGTCCAAGGCTGAAT
>JAODUP010001947.1:0-20578 GCA_025642065.1 Paralvinella palmiformis | reverse complement strand
CGATCATCTGGCTGTACAGACTACATCCCGACTATATTTAAAGAAAGGTCGCATACAGAAATTATGGCGGCATAAATATTCCCTTTTTATTCAGGATATACAGTTGTTTCTAGTACTGAATAAACGGGACATCTCAGTTGATGAGATGGTAGAGACCTATAACAAAGGTGACCTAAGTATCATCAACCATCGTGCACCGTAGTTCGTGTTCCAGAATCGATACACTGATACATGAAACTCCTTGGTATTCAGATAGGTTTAGATATGCTAAGAAAAGTTGGAGAAAAATAGAGAGCATGTGGTGCTAAATGTCCTTGACCCTATTTTAAGAAACATTCAGAGAACTTGAACAGAGAACGTGATATTAATATTAGCAGTGCTGTAAATTAATGTGTTGTCCCAAGGTGAGCCTTATTTTGGAAGTTTTGTAAATATCACAATAAAATAAACGGATAGTGTCAAAAATCGAGGTCTATCCCTTTTGAAAATCGAGTAAACTTAAATATATTTTATCAACAATAATTTCAATGATGATGATGATGATGATTGATGTTTTACGACTACCTTTGTGTACACGGTAGGCTAAATTGGCCGAGCGACCTCCAAAAGTAATTATGCCAATTCAAAGATAGACAACGGAGGTGCCTTGAACAATAGTTTCGAGAGGGTAGTTTATAACTAAGTACTTTAGTGGAATTTGAGTAAAGCTAAAATCTAGAACCGTACTGTTAATTAGATGTGTCATATATAGGCTTCTAATTATGACGCTAATAACATGTATCTGTTGCTAAGATGAAGAACAAAGGTACTCTAAAGACTCAAATCTCTCTCTCTCTCTCTCTCTTCTCTTCTATATATATATATATATATATATATATATAAAAAAAAAAAGGAGAGAGATAAAAATAAAAGAGAGAGAAAGAAAAGAGAGAGAGAAAATTACCGCATAAAATAAGAAAAGAAAACATTTACGACACATTATTATCTCCTCAATTTTTCATTAATCTCTCTCTCTCTGTCTCTGTCTCTGTCTCTCTCTCTCTCTCTCTTCTCTCTCCCCCTTCTCTTTTTGTGTGTGTGTGTGTGTGTGTATGATCGCGCGCTCGCTCGTACCTATCTATATTTTCAATATGGCCGTTCATAATGACAATGACAATGAATTTATTTCCAATTTACAGATACACATATATATATATTTACAGTTAATCATAATTCAAATAGTAAATTGGAGGGCTTATGTAGCTATATAAGCTGTTTTTCCATAGACCCCAGGTTTGCTTATTTCGTTGAAGCAGAAACCCAAAAAACAAACACACACAGTCAAGCGCGGCTCAATTCTAACGAAGTAAATATATTAAAACATACATCATCAAGGCAAATAGTTCAATACGGAATATACAAACTATTAATGATGACACTTCACACAACTACCATGATTACAATGTACATAACTCAGATATTTATTAAAAGTGTAAACTTTTATCTGGCGTTTGAAAGATCCCCGAGTTAAAGAATCACACTTAATTAATTTTGTCCAATCGTTCCACAAATGTGGCAAGAAATATAAAGGTAACTTACGCACAAAAGCTGAATGACACCGAGGAGTATAAAATAAAGTGGACTGTCTTGTTGCTCGACCATTTGATATGTCACAATTTAAGGTGAATATGCCATTGAATGATGGTGGAAGTCTGTTGAAAAGGTAATCGTACATGAAAATAAGTGATTGATAGATAAATAAGTCAGGAATTTTAAGTATTCCTGATGACATGAACCTTGGTCAGTGTGGCCATTATATGGTGCATTGTGTATTACCCGAATCGCTCGTTTCTGCAATGTAATTAAAGATTTTAAATTGGAATTTCCCCACGCTATTATGCCATAAGTAAAATGAGAATGTATTAATGAATAATATAGTGTTTGCAGACAGTCGGAGGACAACGCACGCTTCACTTGCTTTAGGGAAAATAGAGCCAACGAAACCTTTTTCTTAGTGTGATTAATGTGGCATTTCCAAGTTAAATTTTCATCTATGTGAATGCCAAGAAATTGGTAGACTTTTCAATGCAGTCATTCCCAATACGTTCTAACCGAGTGTCATTAATAGCTATACTTAATTCAGTCAAATCTTGAGACATAGCTTGTTGGCACAGAACCAAGCAAATAGATTATTTAATTGTTCATTGGCAATGGAAAATAATGTATTAATGTTTGAATGCGATACATATAAGGTTGTGTCATCAGCGAATGACATAATGTTACATTGACAAGATTTGCCGATATCATTTACAAAAATTAAATATAACAATGGTCCCAGTATTGAACCTTGAGTGACACCATAACAAATTGGGAGACTGGACGATATATTTCCATCTATTTCAACAAATTGCGACCTGCTTGATAAATAACCTTTGAACAATGTGTGACATTATATTGAAATGGTGAGTCGTTATCCTCGGTGTCATTCGCATTGTCATACATAGATATTAAATCAAATTCAGTACTCGTACTGACCATGTCAAGTGTAATATTATCAGTCACAGTTAGGGTAGTTCGACAGTGTTTGCCCCATCAAGACCCGCTACCGTCCCCCAGCGCACACACACAAACAGCCGACCGACGCAACGACAAATTTATAATACACAATATCAAGGTATGCATGATGTGAAACATGCACACATTGAACAAATCTAAAATTTAAAAAGAAATAAGAACAAAAGAAAATAGAAATTTGACAACAAATGGGTTTTGCAATGCAATGCCTGGTGAGCAGTTCATCAGACACTACAGTACAAATGGTCGTAGACAGAGCTGGTCTCCTGTATTTACATATACACGTACATGGACGTGACTAACAAAATAATGACAATAATAGCAGATACAATAAAGAGCATACACCATCACAGGTATAACTGTGTGAAATTCGTATATAATTTCGCAAACAAAGATTTTCAGACTGAGTAGAATTGTCGACAATGTGCCATTATTTACGGTTGTCACCCGAAGGTCACACATCAAATGGTGCGGGTAATATAGCGTGCATAGGTATTTGGCATTTCACTGGGTTTGATTTGAACAATCGTTGGGAAACGGCAAGAAAGTCATATTCACTAACAGCACAATAAACAAGTTCTGCATGAATAATCAATTAGAATATTACAATTGTTTCATTCAAAAGTGTGGTAGTACTAGTTACTTATTGGTAGACGGTGAGTTTCAGGGTGAAATCATAAATACACATGGTTTCTCCGAAAAGCCAAACAATCAATAAATAAACCAAACAACAAGCCATAGACCTTCTGATTGAATTTACATGCCCTAAATGCATATAACGCCACCTTTGCTCAAAACTCGTGCAACTAACATTCGTAGTTGATAACGTTATTAATGAATGACACAACAATAATACAAGAATAATGCAATATTCGCAACAATATTACATAGAATGTCCATGTAACATTATGCATTTTCAGTGTTTAGACCGAGATCTTGTAGGGCTTCTACGGCAGTGTCACACACATACTTGAAGCGCTTTTTACCCAAATGAACAAAGTCAGGGGAGCAAAATCTGGTAGTGATACATAGTACGTTTGACATTGTGTGGGTTCGGAGAAGGTTGAGCAATGTAAGACCGAGACCGTGGTCACCATCTGAAATATAATTTTCACTGAGGTTGTGTGACTGCTGCCGTATTCGGTATACATGGATAACATGTGTAGCGGATGCTACACCACTCATATGTAACACCTGTGGAGGTAGCTAATCTGGAGGAGGCCAGTGACGTGATGAATCACGTGCGGCAGCATTATTTACCCTGAAACTCACCGTCTACCAATAAGTAACTAGCACTACCACACTTTTGAATGAAACAATTGTAATATTCTAATTGATTATTCATGCAGAACTTGTTTATTGTGCTGTTAGTGAATATGACTTTCTTGCCGTTTCCCAACGATTGTTCAAATCAAACCCAGTGAAATGCCAAATACCTATGCACGCTATATTACCCGCACCATTTGATGTGTGACCTTCGGGTGACAACCGTAAATAATGGCACATTGTCGACAATTCTACTCAGTCTGAAAATCTTTGTTTGCGAAATTATATACGAATTTCACACAGTTATACCTGTGATGGTGTATGCTCTTTATTGTATCTGCTATTATTGTCATTATTTTGTTAGTCACGTCCATGTACGTGTATATGTAAATACAGGAGACCAGCTCTGTCTACGACCATTTGTACTGTAGTGTCTGATGAACTGCTCACCAGGCATTGCATTGCAAAACCCATTTGTTGTCAAATTTCTATTTTCTTTTGTTCTTATTTCTTTTTAAATTTTAGATTTGTTCAATGTGTGCATGTTTCACATCATGCATACCTTGATATTGTGTATTATAAATTTGTCGTTGCGTCGGTCGGCTGTTTGTGTGTGTGCGCTGGGGGACGGTAGCGGGTCTTGATGGGGCAAACACTGTCGAACTACCCTAACTGTGACTGATAATATTACACTTGACATGGTCAGTACGAGTACTGAATTTGATTTAATATCTATGTATGACAATGCGAATGACACCGAGGATAACGACTCACCATTTCAATATAATGTCACACATTGTTCAAAGGTTATTTATCAAGCAGGTCGCAATTTGTTGAAATAGATGGAAATATATCGTCCAGTCTCCCAATTTGTTATGGTGTCACTCAAGGTTCAATACTGGGACCATTGTTATATTTAATTTTTGTAAATGATATCGGCAAATCTTGTCAATGTAACATTATGTCATTCGCTGATGACACAACCTTATATGTATCGCATTCAAACATTAATACATTATTTTCCATTGCCAATGAACAATTAAATAATCTATTTGCTTGGTTCTGTGCCAACAAGCTATGTCTCAAGATTTGACTGAATTAAGTATAGCTATTAATGACACTCGGTTAGAACGTATTGGGAATGACTGCATTGAAAAGTCTACCAATTTCTTGGCATTCACATAGATGAAAATTTAACTTGGAAATGCCACATTAATCACACTAAGAAAAAGGTTTCGTTGGCTCTATTTTCCCTAAAGCAAGTGAAGCGTGCGTTGTCCTCCGACTGTCTGCAAACACTATATTATTCATTAATACATTCTCATTTTACTTATGGCATAATAGCGTGGGGAAATTCCAATTTAAAATCTTTAATTACATTGCAGAAACGAGCGATTCGGGTAATACACAATGCACCATATAATGGCCACACTGACCAAGGTTCATGTCATCAGGAATACTTAAAATTCCTGACTTATTTATCTATCAATCACTTATTTTCATGTACGATTACCTTTTCAACAGACTTCCACCATCATTCAATGGCATATTCACCTTAAATTGTGACATATCAAATGGTCGAGCAACAAGACAGTCCACTTTATTTTATACTCCTCGGTGTCATTCAGCTTTTGTGCGTAAGTTACCTTTATATTTCTTGCCACATTTGTGGAACGATTGGACAAAATTAATTAAGTGTGATTCTTTAACTCGGGGATCTTTCAAACGCCAGATAAAAGTTTACACTTTTAATAAATATCTGAGTTATGTACATTGTAATCATGGTAGTTGTGTGAAGTGTCATCATTAATAGTTTGTATATTCCGTATTGAACTATTTGCCTTGATGATGTATGTTTTAATATATTTACTTCGTTAGAATTGAGCCGCGCTTGACTGTGTGTGTTTGTTTTTTGGGTTTCTGCTTCAACGAAATAAGCAAACCTGGGGTCTATGGAAAGACAGCTTATATAGCTACATAAGCCCTCCAATTTACTATTTGAATTATGATTAACTGTAAATATATATATATGTGTATCTGTAAATTGGAAATAAATTCATTGTCATTGTCATTATGAACGGCCATATTGAAAATATAGATAGGTACGAGCGAGCGCGCGATCATACACACACACACACACACACACAGAGAGAGAGAGAGAGAGAGAGAGAGAGAGAGAGAGAGAGAGAGGAGAGAGAGAGAGAGACAGAGACAGAGACAGAGAGAGAGAGATTAATGAAAAATTGAGGAGATAATAATGTGTCGTAAATGTTTTCTTTTCTTATTTTATGCGGTAATTTCTCTCTCTCTCTCTCTCTCTCTCTCTCTCTTCTCTCTATCTTCTCTATCTCTCTCTCTCTTCTCTCTCTCTTCTCTCTCTTTTTTTTATATATATATATATATATATATATATATATATATATATAAGAGAGAGAGAGAGAGAGAGAGAGAGAGAGAGATTTGAGTCTTTAGAGTACCTTTGTTCTTCATCTTAGCAACAGATACATGTTATTAGCGTCATAATTAGAAGCCTATATATGACACATCTAATTAACAGTACGGTTCTAGATTTTAGCTTTACTCAAATTCCACTAAAGTACTTAGTTATAAACTACCCTCTCGAAACTATTGTTCAAGGCACCTCCGTTGTCTATCTTTGAATTGGCATAATTACTTTTGGAGGTCGCTCGGCCAATTTAGCCTACCGTGTACACAAAGGTAGTCGTAAAACATCAATCATCATCATCATCATCATTGAAATTATTGTTGATAAAATATATTTAAGTTTACTCGATTTTCAAAAGGGATAGACCTCGATTTTTGACACTATCCGTTTATTTTATTGTGATATTTACAAAACTTCCAAAATAAGGCTCACCTTGGGACAACACATTAATTTACAGCACTGCTAATATTAATATCACGTTCTCTGTTCAAGTTCTCTGAATGTTTCTTAAAATAGGGTCAAGGACATTTAGCACCACATGCTCTCTATTTTTCTCCAACTTTTCTTAGCATATCTAAACCTATCTGAATACCAAGGAGTTTCATGTATCAGTGTATCGATTCTGGAACACGAACTACGGTGCACGATGGTTGATGATACTTAGGTCACCTTTGTTATAGGTCTCTACCATCTCATCAACTGAGATGTCCCGTTTATTCAGTACTAGAAACAACTGTATATCCTGAATAAAAAGGGAATATTTATGCCGCCATAATTTCTGTATGCGACCTTTCTTTAAATATAGTCGGGATGTAGTCTGTACAGCCAGATGATCGTCGAAGGATTTATTTGTGTTGGTACTGAGACATTGATCATCTTGAGATGGCATCCTGTATCAGTTTCCTCTTTAACATGCCGAGTCAAACCCAGGGAATCCAATTTACTGCGAAACCTACATGTTTCAATAGCAGATTTTGTATCTATACATTAAGTGGAACTTTAAATTATGCGATATCATAACATCATTAAATATAATAGTTTCAAGGAGCAGGGCAGGACGCAGATCGATTTATAATAATCTAACATAAAGGTAATACAGATTATCATCGATGGTTATTGAGCGAGGTATTCTGATGCAGTTTTTTTGTTAATTTAAAAAGAAACAAACAAACAAACGAACGAATAAACAAATAAACCGACTGTGTTAAGACTATCAGTCTGTGAGATGCTTACAGAGATAGAGAAATTACTTAATTCACATCACTTTATATAACTAATATATGCCATGTCTCATCTCTATGACCATGTATTAAATAATAAACATTGATCGATATATAAACAATGGAAAATCGAAATTGCTTCTGAAGAGCACGAAACCACTGAGTCTTGTGTCAAGGACGTATTATCCAGAAAGCTGACTATGCCGACGTCTAGAGACCCCGCAGCTACTAGAAGCCCGTTAGTTAGGTTTCACTTTATATTTTTCCTTGAATTTCTTTAGTATTAAAACCCGACATAAATCACAATTAAATTATTCCCTTACATAACCTCTATTAATAACATCATTAACTGTTTGTCCGAATTACATAAAACCTTGGGGCTCGGTCGGTCATGGGTTAACACGGCCCTGAATATTGTTATTTGTCAGTACGTTACATGCACTATAATTTGTCTAAATTGATTGTTCATGGTATGAATGCTGACTCTCTATGTTGATGTTGTTGTTGATTGATATTTTACGGCCACTTTTGTGCACATGGTAGGCTAAACGGGCCGAGCGACCTCCAAGGGTAATGAGGCGAAGTGAAAGACGAAACAACCTTCAGATCTGACTCTCTATCTGTTTGCTTTTTATATGAATAATAATTTATTTATTTCGCGTTTTATGTTGGTTGTGCATAATTTAATAAATTTATGTAATTATTAGTACGTTAATGTCTCAATAATTATTGATAATTTGAATTTCAGAAACGTCATGAGAATTGTGATTGAATTACATCTAATAAATAATACAATACATAATATATAATACGATATGTTTTATATAATTAATTAGTTTTTGAATTTTTACATTGATTTCACGTTCCACTTATATAATGTTATATACTGTTATATATATATATATATATATATATATATATATATATATTATGTGTGTGTGTGTGTGTGTGTGTGTGTGTGTGTGTGTGTGTGTGTGTGTGTGTGTGTGTGTGTGTGTCAGTGAGTATTTGTGTATATATTTGTGTGTACATATGTGTATTTGGGTATGTGTGTGTTCGTATGTCTGTGTGTGTTCGAGGCAGGTTATTTGAGGATACATCTCAACGTCATTTCTCACCTTTTTAATGACATACTATATACATACATGCTATGGGTAATATTACTTCGTTACCTACTAACTTTTAAATATCAACTGAAGATAAACATTTTTGTTAAAATACAATATCTATGAGGTCAAAATAATCCATAATTGGATGTCGAAAAATAAATCGAAATTCAAAAGTGAAAAATATAGGTCAGATTGTATGGAACTAAATCATCTCTTCAAAATATCAAAATCGCCCTACTTAAGTTGGACGAATTCCCTGTTTCGGACGAAGATGACTGTATTCTGGAGGTTGTCCTGGATCAGGCAGTCTTTTACCTCCCAATTTATTATAATGATCTAGTTACGAGCTTTCTGAATTTGTGGATCACAATCTATTTAGAACAATGAATCGAGGATAATTAATTTCATAACATGAGCATATTCTTGACCACGTTTAAAAATAACAAAAATAGCACGTATAGTTTATTACGGTCACTAAAATAACCAACGGCTTGGCAATCTTCATTGCGTGAAAACTGTTGTGCTACATAAAAATCACCGTATTCATTTCAAGGTTTTACTATTAACTTGTAAATCTATCGATGACATAGCACCCGAATACCTGTGTGAACTGGTCCCGATTAGAAAGTCAAACCGAAAATTCGGGTCATCCAGTCATATACCGATACAGGTGCCAGTGTATCGGTTTAAGTCATACGGTGAATGTGCGTTTAGTGTTGCAGACGCCTACTTTGTGAAACACGTTGCTGGTGGATATTAGAAGTGTATCATACCATAAAAAGTTTAAATCTGTTATGAAAATTCATCTTCTTGAAGTTTATTTCACCAATAAATGCCGACAGATATTAGAAATGTGTAGTCTCTTGAAAAATATAAGTCCGTTCTAAACACATACCTTTTCAAGGTTGCTTTCACAGATTAATAATTATCTTTTAAATATCTTATAGGGTTTTTACAGACATATTATTTTGGGTATTATTATATTACATATTATTTGTACGACGCCCTTGAATGCCTCCTGCTAGTAAGAGCGTTTTATTAAATATACATTATTATTAGTAGTAGTAGCATAGTCTGTTTAAAATTACGTTATTTCATAAATTAAATACAGGTTGATTGAGACATGTATTTCTTGGTGATCTGAAGATTTCGTCTTTATTTCTCGACTCACCGAATAATAATAGTCAATTGTTGGCTAATTCACTGAGACATACTGTACACGATCACGTATTGTTTGGAACAAAAGTAGTGAGAAGATCATTATTTCTATCGTACAGTGGGAACATACCGACTTAAGTGAAACACAGAAGATACTCTCAACGCCTTTTGATCTAGATTCATTATAAAATATTCAAGCTTAATCATTTTCAGTTTAGAAAAACAAATTTAATATACAGAGTCAGTGTATTACAAAATCAAAGCATGTAAGGGAAATCAGAGGTGTTTAAAGAACTGAATAAAGTTAAGAATGTTCTCATAAATACTAAAGTTATATGACCCATTGTTTTAATAATTCCTTTTGCCAAAATAATATTAAGATATAAGTAATCTTATCACGCAACGCTCTACTAGAAGAATATACCTTCATCTGCAGGATAAATATATTTTACCATATTACAGAGACTGACTGTAGCAGAAAGTTAATGAAGATGTTCTTAAATGTTTTCTGTTTGGCTGACGTGATGGCTAAATGTCTTGAGAAAGAGTGTCAGAATGTTCTGAATCTTCTGATAAACTCAATCTTCGCATAGGAAGCATGTGAAAGAGTATACCACTAGAACGATAATTAATAAATCTTTGTTTGGGGGTGGTTTTCAAAGATCAATGAAAGCTGACCTTGAAAACCATTAACAAAAACCCACTTTGGACTGTAAAGTATTTGCATGATTTCAATCCTATATGGAACGCACGTTTTCTTGGCATTGTTATAAAGCGATATGAATCATTGCTGATATTCGACTATGGTTGACTCGTATAAAACATTAACAATATACACTGATAAATCTTTCATTCTCCGCAATGAGTCAGAAAATTATGATCATATCACAGCAGTTGATAAAAATATAATACATTAGTTGCTAGTGCAATTGTGCAGCCGTTTGATGACTTTACTAACAACTACATTATAAATGGAGTTGTACCTAAATAAATGTGTGAATCCGTGTCTATTAGAACGTCATTCCGAATCTCAGGTTATCCAGTCATATAATGTCGTAGGTACCAATATCTCGGCTCAAGTCATATGACAACTTTGCCTTTAGTGTAGCATAACACGGTTTTATTTCCAAACGTTCTAGGACACTGAATGGCGTAAATTGTGCCGATGTGTCGTTAAACAACATTCATCCACCCTTTAGTGTAGCAACCCACACTTTGCAGAAATTAGAAGTGCATCGTCTCTTGAAAAGTTTAAATATGTCTTAAAGATACCTCTTCAAGAAAAAGGAATGATCATGTCATTGCAAAAATAAACATGAGTAAAATAATTAACAATGAGAACATGTGCTAAGTTGAATTTAATAGCCTCGATGGTAGACATACCTAGGATATATGACTGAGGATTGTCTGCGAAAAGAAGCAAACCCCATAAATAGGCAAAAGCCGGATTTAAACCCACAATCTGGATGTTTGCAATGCAGTACCATACCCCCCCCCCCTGCACCATAGGAACGTGCAGAAAATAACATATTTAAAGAGGCATAATAACAATAGTAGATATAGCTACTATTGTTATACTATAGTAGTGTGTATTAAGAATATCCCAGAAACTTATCTGGTTCAAGACACAAAATTAAAATTAATGCGTCGTATAATGTTTAGTAATTTATTTACTCGTTCAGTCTCTTTTGTTACAGTTATATGAGAACTTCATTATAGGATAACACACACAACACGACTCAAAGTAGCGATTGCCCGTTAAACACTGCGGTAGAAACTCATGACATAAATATGTTAATAATATGTTAATAATATGTTAATAATAAGTTAATTAGCGGATCAAGACAGATTAAAACAGTTAATCTTCCAATCAATGTTTCTATAAATCCACACGTATTTAATCAGTAGCCTTAACTTGCTTATTTGCTTGGATAGGTTTCATATGTATGTCTTTTCGAACACGCCAAAGGTTGATATATCTTCAGGATGCTCACAGTGATATGTTTCACGAATAAAGTTCGAAATTGAAATGGCATCCACCGCACAAGAGAAGAGGACAGATAAACGTACCGGTACTTTATCTGACTGTCCATGGCACTCCTTCTCATATGTAGATTTATTCTTACGGTGTTGTTCGTCTGCTACTGTTGTACACAGCGTTGCCATGGTTTCTGTTGCTTTCAGTATGTGAGCTTTGACGATTCTTTCGTCCGGTGTTCCATCGTAACAAACTGTTAGTTTTACACCCATAGGACAGGAGCGGACATTAAGAGTGGACAATCCTAAGTCACGTGACTCTAACTTTCCGGATATTATTACCGGCTCCTTGACGAGAACGTTGTGTATAAAGTGTTGTGATGCAGGAAAAGGCTTGTATATATTTGCATGTATAAATACTCCCTGTGGATAGAGATAATTCAAGACCTCTTTATTATTGAGAAGATCCGTTAATTCTGACGAATTGGGTGTGTGTACATTTCCAGATACATTTTCCAAATACTTATGGCCTTGAATGTTTTCACGATGCATTGAGCACAATACCTGAAGCTGAAAAAAGATAACTTGATCAAATTAGATTTGAAAAATGATACATATAGTTGAATTAAAAACGCATATATGGAAAAACGCAATAAATGATAAGCCACAATGATTATCCATTAACAGCTAAAATTAACAAATTCCAGGAAGCGACTTTCTCGTAGTGAAGAATGAATGAATTCACCTTTACTCTGAATGTAATCTCACCTTCTTTTCAATCAATCGTCCACCAGCCAGTTCAAATCTTTTAATAACACTCTCACTAACGACGCTAACGCTCCAATCAAACAACAAACTTGGATAGATTTTCTTCATTTCTAACTCGACCAACTCCGTGAAATGTACATACAATCCTCGATGTCTGTACTTAGGATTCACTCTACTGGCAGTACTCGTCGTCATCGTGTTGGAAAATCCGTCCATCCAATAACACACAAAGGCCATCTTATATAAAAAAGGTTTGAAACAGATGATTGAATTTTCACGAATTGTGCATAGTACGATATTTTAAAGGTTACGGGAAAAGAAATGTCATATATTGAAGTAAATATAACGTAGCAAACAATTATTTTATTCCATATCAGAAGCACTTCCGCACTCAAAACAAATCTAACTACCAGCTATCATATTTCCATTAAAATGTTCCTTAAATCCTTAATTTCCGAAACTTTCACGAGCCAGTGCTAGGGATTATCGTGTGACGTCTTATTTGGCAAACATCACGTAGTGGTATAGCTTTGTTTACAATCGTCCTGACCAGTTGACAGAAACAAATGTCAGATTCCGACGAAAGTTTTGACCTTATCGGGGTTATCAAGCCCTACCACATTGAACCACCTGCGAAGAAGGTCACAGACAGTATGAATTGTGAAGAATTAGCTGCAGCAAGTGCCGATGTGGACCCAGAGCAGAGAGCTTAAATAAATAGTCTTTGCCCAGAGCATCCACCTGTGCCGCCGATGGCCGGTCCCGGTAGACAAACAAGAGCTAGATTGATGTATACTTTCTTGAACTCTACTTTCGGCCTATTAAGGCATAAATGGAGGTGGCGGCAATGTAATATTAAGTTATTATTTTATTTTGTTGCATTATTTTGTTGCATTATATCCGTTGAAAACGAATATAAAGCAATAAATATAAAT
Organism: Paralvinella palmiformis; assembly: GCA_025642065.1. Lineage (NCBI taxonomy): Eukaryota > Metazoa > Annelida > Polychaeta > Terebellida > Alvinellidae > Paralvinella > Paralvinella palmiformis. The sequence goes on along the minus strand of JAODUP010001947.1, from coordinate 7,146 downwards.
AAAACTTCCATCTGTCATTTAAAACCGAGACATAACAAAACAACAGGGTCACATGACATAATACGCCTACTTAGCCTACCTGCCAAGCAAACATAAATCTCCTGTTAACCACCATTCAGGACAGTCACCCAGAAATCATCATGTTCCAGGAGACACTCACCAAGAATGCTCCCCAACCAAAACTCCCTGGATACATTGTGTACCACAAGGCTAGACTATAAACTCTCCCACAGTTGACAGAGGACTCATCACAGCAGTCAGACAGCCCCGACAGCCAAAACTGTAAACCCAAAAGTTGAAGCTAACAGACTCGCTGACCACTTCACAACTAGAGCAGACCAGACCACTCTACCCAAGAACATCATCACGGCTCTCAAAGAACAATTACCACTAAGATAATCGAAGTTAGCAGCAGCAAAACAGAAAAATTCAGACACAAACAGGCTGTTTACCTTCCACGAACTCGAAATGTAATGAGAAGACACAGAAAGACAGCCCCTTGAGAGGATTGCTTTACCTACACTTTCTTCGCCAAAGCCCCTCATTCCTTCAAGAATCGAATCCTCAACTTATTCAACCAATCCTGGATCGAAGGGAAACTACCAGAACAATGGAAAACGGCAATAGTCATCCGAATCGCTAAACCAGGAGCAAAAGGCCATCGCTCCATCTCCCTATTGTCCATCCTCTCAAAGACCATGGAGAGAATGATCCTAGCAAGACTCCAGTGGAAACTCCCGAAGACGAAAAATATCTTCGGTTTCGTCAAAGACAGATCAACTATAGACACCATCGCTCATTTAGCAACGAAGATTACAGCCAGAAAATTCCCCAAAAGAAGAAAAACGGTGTTCATCTCCTTCATGGACCTGAACAAGACATTCGAACGCGTTGATCATCTTTCCATGCTGGACTCCCTTATCTCCTTGGGCATATCTGGGAGGATCATCACATGGATAGAGAACTTTCTAACAAACAGAAAGTTAAAAGTAAAGATTCAAGGAACCATATCCGACCCCTACGATCTCACTACTGGCTGTCCTCAGGGGTCAACAATATATCCCACCATCTTCAACGGTCTCGTCGCCCAACTCTACCAATATCTGTAGACATCCTTGCTTATGCCAACGACCTATTTCTGATTTCACACAGAAGGTGCAGCAATAGAAGCAACAAACAGAATTGCCTACTTGAATGAAAGCCGAACACCAACCATCAACACCTAGAAATGGTCAACGACTATAGATATCTCGGGGTAAACTCCAGATTCAACATGATCAAAGCCATCATCAATCTGAAGATTGGCGTCAACACCAAGATGCTTATAACCCTGTATAAGTCCTTGATACAGTCAGTTATACTATACGCTGCTCCCGTCCTTCTACTGGCCTGCAACACTGCGTTACAGAACTGGGAAAGAACACAAAGAGTACCACTTCGCTACATATTGGGGCTACCCAACGAAACTAACTCCATCATGATATACAGATAATCCGGAATCCTGCCTCTCCGACTCTTAATAAAGGAGACGGCCACATATCTGCTACCAAACCCATTCAGACCGACAGCGTATCCAAGAAGAAACACAAAAAAAGATCCTAGAGTCTTCAACGACGCATCATGGTCAATCAAGGCTCCCTGGCTTCAGAAAGAAATCGGGATACCCCCCCCCTCCCCCCAATGTCCAACGAACGTGCCCCATGGTTAGAACCACCCATACAAGTAATCATACAGAATCCTATCCAGAAGAAAGTTGATCCAGAAGGCGCAGCAATAGAAGCAAGAAACAGAATTGCCTACTTGAATGAAAGCCGAACACCAACCATCAACATCTACACCGACGCCAGTTCCCAAGATAACGGAACTACAGCCTGGGCCTGCTTCATCAAAGAAAAAAACGAAGAAATAAGAGGCAGAATCCCAAACCACACCCCGATCACCTTAGCCGAGCTGCACGCAGTCAAAACAGCCCTAATATGGATATCGAGACAGACTATCCATGAAAGAGTCATCATCCACTCGGACTCTATGGGGGCACCATCCATCATCACCACAGCCAATGTTCACACCTATCCCGAAATCATCACAGAAATATATACCACGGCATCAGCCCTCAAGCAGCGTGGAATCCAAGTAATACTCCACTGGGTTCCAAGCCACGTTAACCTTGAGGGCAACGACCGAGCCGATAAACTAGCTAACGAAGACACGAGCCTAGCCGTCATCGAATATGCCGAACGTAACCCAGGCACAATCAACCATCTTGTTGACAGATTCATCTCTAATCGACTGGAATCGATCTACACAGACTACACATCAGCATCAAAGGATTGGTACCATAAGACCACTGTAGTTGGACATAATATCCTCAACAACAGATTGGCCGATACCCAGCTCAGAAGACTGCGTTTCTGGGCTTACACAAGAAACTTCACCGGCACTGTCAATAAGTGTACGAACCGGTACATTATCTGCTTAACTGCCCAGCCTACCCGAAGCACCGAACAATACTTAAAGGTCATCTCCACCCGGAAGACCACAAACTTCCTGAAAGCTACCTAGCATCATTGCTCATAAGGAAATCAACATTCCTACCAGACATTATAACTCCACTTCTCCAGAAAGATCCCTACATACACCAAGGACAGATCAGACCGCCCCTATGGACTAGTGGATAAGAGCACGGGGCTTCCGTACCCATAGTCCATGCTGTTCGGGAGGCCGGAGGTTCCCGGCAGCGACATTATAGTAGGAGGAGGTTTTAGTCCAACCAGGCAAATGGTAAGGTTTTTTCTCCTCCGAAAGTGACTTTTATAGTAAACTGAGGTGCCACCATGTTTAATAACTCCCCAATCGTCACAACAACAGAAGTCAACACCAGGTGGCTGTGTCCAATAGGTGACAGCCAGGGGTCTCTACCCCAAACTTCAACAAGTTACAAGTTACAAGCATCCGGTCGAGATCAAAGGTCGAAGTACGCAGTTGGGAGGTGGTCGAGTTATAGGAGAAATCTACAATCTTAAAGCATAGCAATAATTTAATGCTGTAAAAAAGTAGTCCATTTACAGAGTTGGTCAAGTTACAGAGGGGGTCGCAGTTAGGGGGTTGGACTATATTCTAATTATCCTATATATTATATAGACCTTACTTGGCTATAGTCACGCCACACATGCATTTCGTTACTAAATATGCATTCCCCAAATATTCAAAGAATTCAATTGATTTTGTTTACACTAATCTCACTTTGCGCTAATCTCAATTATGTCTATAAATACCTGTATATTCATGCCAAATGCATTACTTGCTCCTTTGCTCTGTGGTTAATATTGATATCAGAAATGTTAAAACTAATTAACTTCGTACAAAGGCATCAAAGTATTGTACATTTTCATTTCAAGAACATACCAGAAAGTCCGTCTGGTTCATACAAAGCAGCATGTAAAAATTGTAGCATGTTTATATCGATATTACACAATTAACTGAGTGAATATTCACGAAGTTTACGTGTAAGCTTTACCAATTTTCATAACAAATACCCGTTCTTAGTCCAGCATTATCAGACGGATGATCTGTAAAGGATATTTGTTTTCTTAATATTATTATTATAATTATTTAATTTTAGTCTGTTAACAGTCACCGATGAATTGACATCTGTCACAAAGCGATCAAGATAAAATAAATACGTTCACCGGGGATTTGATCATGGCTGTTATCTTTAGTCTATCACGGCACTATAAATCTTTGGGTGCCAACAAAGTAAGCTCATAAAAAGGGTAATAACAGTGATACTTATGATATACTCACCACTTCTCCATCAAGTTCCGCTAAAAAGCAGTAAGCCCTAGGGTTGTCTACCATGTCGTGATATGATGATGGCAAATAGTCTCCACCCCTATAAACATTCTCATCAATTTTCATGACGTCATCGTAGTCCGCATGCGTTGTCAAACGTATCCGGAATGGCGCGGTCATGAAACTCCCTTCGTGTACTACTCCATCGCAGGTTTTATCGCTGAAGATAGTCGGTAGCGCCATGACAATTGATGTAGGTCAGAGGTCACACTGGATTATATCAAGTCCTCCTTCTCTTCCGACTATGATACAGTGAACTGCCGAAGGATAAATAAAGTTATATATATATATATATATATATATATATATATATATATATATACCAGGGTTGGAGCAATTACAGAACCAAGGTAATAGACATTTGAATGCTAAAAATGTCAAATCAAGATGCAAACAACAACAACAACAACACAGCGCCATCGTCCTTTATCTCCTCAAATAATCGTGGCATTGTAGCGCCCTCATCTATTTAGATAGCGTTTACCCCTATGTAACATTGTTATTGATGAAAGGGTTATTGTACAGTGTGTGTAATACCAGGAAGCCTGGTCAAAATATAGCATGATCCAACCTTCAGGCTTAGTGTTGGTCCCTTATAATCAATTGAGCATATTTTAATTAGTGAGTCATATGTTTATTTCGTCTACAAATCAAACACTACGCATAGAACATCTATACATTATGATATGACATGATCAAACTTAAAAGGTTGAGTGGAAGAAGACGTACAATGACACAGCTTATAAATGACAAGGTTCGCTGTTTATTTTATTTTGGCAATAATAATTTATTTAGGAGACACTCTAAAGTTGTATATAAACACAAATAAGGTTATATAAAACAAGTTTGTAAATTGGAAAGGAAATTATTCAGATTTAAAAACTATATGACTGTATGAAATAACGTTGTCTGATGGCTGTATTCTTGCTCTTTGATCTACGTTCATGTGTGTGTGTGTGTGTGTGTGTGTGTATGTCCACGAGATAAAATCTTACCACACTTACAATGTAGAAGAGAAACAAGATGGCTTTAACAATGGCTTGTGATCAGTTATGATGCAGGTATCACGAACATATGTATAATTGTGAAATTTGCCCTGACCAAAGGTAACAGCAAGCATTTCTTTTTCTATTTGAGCGTAGCGCTTTTCAGTTTCAGTTAATGATCGACTTGCGTATGCTATTGGTTTGCCTTCCTGGAATAGACTAGAACCGAGACCACGCTGACTAGCATCATTTTCAAGTATTAGGTCCTTATGTGGATCATAGTAGGCGAGAACGGGAGTATTTGTGATGGGGTTTTTCACGCGCCCTAGTCGGCCCATTTAGCCTACCTTGTGCACAAAAGTGGCCGTAAAACACCAATCATCAGTCACGAGCTCTAGTGATTCCTGTTGAGATTCAGACCACACCCAGAGTAGCTCTTTCTCAGTGAGCATGTGTAGTGGTTGTAGGACATCATATAAGTTCGGGATACATTTAGCAAGATAGTTCACCATTCAAAGATATCGACGGAATTCTTGGAGAGGCTTCCGCATTCACTATTGCTTTGACCGTATCAGGGTCAGATTTGGAGATCACCTTTGGAGATGAGATGCTCCATGAACACGATTTTGTCCAATGTTAATTGCAGTTTTGATTTGTTCAACTTGATGCCCGTCTCTTGGCATCGTTTGAGAAACAACTCCGGGTTCTGACTGTGCTCCTCAGTGGTGTTCCCGTGAATTAGCACATAATCTTCTATAACACAGGAAATCCTTCTAGAGCTTCTCGAAGTTTCCGTAAAGACCAAATGGTGTTTGGAATGTAGTTAGTAAGCATCATATCCAGCAATGTGAAGAAATAAAACCCCTGGGGCAACCATGCAGCTGAATTTCACACTATGGTCTCGGGTTAGATGTCGAAAAATCACTGCATTGCACGGACATTTACGCGCGTAGTCACCAATAAATATCTCACTGAAAAGCTGTATATAGGCTATTTACCAGCTATATTTGGATTTAATTTATAGTCCATTAAGGGTATGTGATCTCCATATTATAATTTAGCATTTAATAGGAATGGCACAGACTTCATCCAATAGCTATATGCGACTAAACTAAGTAAAGTTCAGCGCGATTTGGATGGCTGTCATGGTCAGGCCTGTCTAGTTCAAACTTCCATTCTAAAACAAAATTCTACAAGCTTTGTCGTGTGACATGATGATGCGAATGGATAAAATCAATGGTCACATAGGTTATAATTCAAGGGGTGATTCTTATTATTGTAACATTGGCATTTATGCATGATATTTACTACATGTAAATGTGTGTTAATACTCTAATGCAATAATTTTTTTATTTAATATGGTACATGTGATACACGTATGACTTGCAAATTGCCCTTTGTATCTACATTAAATATCAACAAATCTTCATTAAAATCTTTACATTCAGCTTAAAGTTTAATTATAAAATCATTTATTTAATTCATTGATACCCATGATAAAAATTTCCTACCAGTCAACATGAATAACGAAAACTTAGCTGTGTCATTCATCAGGAATTATTGGTCCCCACAATCATTAGGTTATATCTTGATGAATATTGTGTTAAAACCTTTGGAAAGACACGATCTTTCAGTTGAAATACTAGTCTTGATCCCTGTATAATAAGTCAGTTGACAAGTACCTCTCAGAAAATTAGGAAAATAGGAAATTTTGGTACCAAAAATTAGCATCAAAATATGATTTTCCAATGGAAAATAGAAATAAAGTAGGATTTTATTTAATATTTTATAGCCTCTCTCCCAACATTCTATCCGATCAACTATCATCTTTATTTACAATGTAACAAGTTGCAGGAATGGGTAGCAATTGATTCCCTCTACAGACTTCAGTTGTAGCACAACATTCCAATAGTTTTCCGTAACTTATTTGGTGTCTTGGGCAGATAAATCACCATCAGCTTTGAATAGCTTCGACTCGTCTTGCACACTGGATGCATCCAGCTGAGGTTGAAGCTTACAGGAAATGTTCCAAATGGCAGTAACTATTATTTTCCGTTCCCTTTTTGTGGGGTTGAGGCAATTGCTCAGGGACACCCTTGTATGCATATATGTACTTTTGACTCGAAAGAACAATGGAATGCCAAAAAGAGCTGAATTTTGTGTTACTCAAAGACCATGTTGATAGTTGGACCAGAATTATGGAGTAAGGTGGTGCAGGAATCCTTCAAATGTGGGGATAAAATTGTTCAAAATGTATTCCAACGTGGCCTTTGTCACATCTTTCTCTACTACAATAAGCATGACACTC
>JAODUP010002014.1:0-21655 GCA_025642065.1 Paralvinella palmiformis | reverse complement strand
ACCCAGTGTAAAAGTTCTAGCTGAGGGTTCTAACCATGTTCATTCATACCAGTGACTATATGGGATCTATTCTAGGAAGTGAGCCTTCGCATCCTAGCAGCATCTTATTTCAGTCTCATGAAACTGATCGAAAAAATCATTCATATACACATACGAGATTTATCATCTAAATGCATGAGTATTTTGTGTGAAATATGTTTGAAACAACAACAACAACAACAACAACCTTGTACAAATTTAGGGAAATAAATGAAAACGACAACAACGATAAGTGTATGAACAGCAAGAATAATAAGCATATCAGTAAACAAAGAATTTCGCAAACTCCTGCACGCACAAACTCATTCGCGCACCCACCCACTGCTTCACTCACACTATCACTCTCACGCATTGACAGATTTTCTTTATATTATACAAACGAAGGTTGAGGTAACTTGTATGATATGTTGTGATCACTACATAATTAAGATAAATAATTTTGAAATTTCCTGAATAACAAATGTAATTATTAAATCGTTGCGATTAACAGTCCTGATTGGTATTCATTTGGTGACCAGGGCTCTGAAATTAATTGAGTGTTGTTTTCAAAACTGCATCCATACATTTATTAAGATAGTTTCCAAGGATTTATCAAGTAATGATAACACTCAGTCTATCTCCTGCATAATCGATTAATAGGGGATATCCCATTATTTTAAAATGTCAATTAAATATTATTCATTACATGGGCAAACGTTTATCTCTGATGATGTAGAAAAAGGATGATGACTTGCTGATATAATATATTTCTATAATGATCAGATCTGATCATCAACCTTATTTGAAAAGCGATTTCGATATGTTGTTCTTCAGAAAGAAACCAATTCAGATATTTACTATAAAATCAAAGATTCCTTTTTGGTAAAATAGGCGGATGTCGCTCCCAGTGTGCACTGGTTTGAAACACCCCACCCAGTGTAAAAGTTCTAGCTGAGGGTTCTAACCATGTTCATTCATACCAGTGACTATATGGGATCTATTCTAGGAAGTGAGCCTTCGCATCCTAGCAGCATCTTATTTCAGTCTCATGAAACTGATCGAAAAAATCATTCATATACACATACGAGATTTATCATCTAAATGAATGAGTATTTTGTGTGAAATATGTTTGAAACAACAACAACAACAACTTTGTACAAATTTAGGGAAATAAATGAAAACGACAACAACGATAAGTGTATGAACAGCAAGAATAATAAGCATATCAGTAAACAAAGAATTTCGCAAACTCCTGCACGCACAAACTCATTCGCGCACCCACCCACTGCTTCACTCACACTATCACTCTCACGCATTGACAGATTTTCTTTATATTATACAAACGAAGGTTGAGGTAACTTGTATGATATGTTGTGATCACTACATAATTAAGATAAATAATTTTGAAATTTCCTGAATAACAAATGTAATTATTAAATCGTTGCGATTAACAGTCCTGATTGGTATTCATTTGGTGACCAGGGCTCTGAAATTAATTGAGTGTTGTTTTCAAAACTGCATCCATACATTTATTAAGATAGTTTCCAAGGATTTATCAAGTAATGATAACACTCAGTCTATCTCCTGCATAATCGATTAATAGGGGATATCCCATTATTTTAAAATGTCAATTAAATATTATTCATTACATGGGCAAACGTTTATCTCTGATGATGTAGAAAAAGGATGATGACTTGCTGATATAATATATTTCTATAATGATCAGATCTGATCATCAACCTTATTTGAAAAGCGATTTCGATATGTTGTGCAAGATTACAATAATTACTTGTTTATAAGTAACCGAAAGTTAAGTATACATTGGCCCATTAGCTCAGTTGGTTAGAGCGTCGTGCTAATAACGCGAAGGCCGTGGGTTCGACCCCCACATGGGCCATAAATAATTTTTTATCTTTTTTTTTGAATTGAAGAAATATTTGAATACTTGTACCATTTTCATTGGTATGCAGACATGGTGTTATTTTCTTCAATACTTTGCAAAGCCATTTCTTATCGTTCTTCAGAAAGAAACCAATTCAGATATTTACTATAAAATCAAAGATTCCTTTTTGGTAAAATAGGCGGATGTCGCTCCCAGTGTGCACTGGTTTGAAACACCCCACCCAGTGTAAAAGTTCTAGCTGAGGGTTCTAACCATGTTCATTCATACCAGTGACTATATGGGATCTATTCTAGGAAGTGAGCCTTCGCATCCTAGCAGCATCTTATTTCAGTCTCATGAAACTGATCGAAAAAATCATTCATATACACATACGAGATTTATCATCTAAATGAATGAGTATTTTGTGTGAAATATGTTTGAAACAACAACAACAACAACAACCTTGTACAAATTTAGGGAAATAAATGAAAACGACAACAACGATAAGTGTATGAACAGCAAGAATAATAAGCATATCAGTAAACAAAGAATTTCGCAAACTCCTGCACGCACAAACTCATTCGCGCACCCACCCACTGCTTCACTCACACTATCACTCTCACGCATTGACAGATTTTCTTTATATTATACAAACGAAGGTTGAGGTAACTTGTATGATATGTTGTGATCACTACATAATTAAGATAAATAATTTTGAAATTTCCTGAATAACAAATGTAATTATTAAATCGTTGCGATTAACAGTCCTGATTGGTATTCATTTGGTGACCAGGGCTCTGAAATTAATTGAGTGTTGTTTTCAAAACTGCATCCATACATTTATTAAGATAGTTTCCAAGGATTTATCAAGTAATGATAACACTCAGTCTATCTCCTGCATAATCGATTAATAGGGGATATCCCATTATTTTAAAATGTCAATTAAATATTATTCATAAAAAAAAAAAAAAAAAAAAAAAAAAAAAAAAAAAAAAAAAAAAAAAAAAAAAAAAAAAAAAAAAAAAAAAAAAAAAAAAAAAAAAAAAAAAAAAAAAAAAAAAAAAAAAAAAAAAAAAAAAAAAAAAAAAAAAAAAAAAAAAAAAAAAAAAAAAAAAAAAAAAAAAAAAAAAAAAAAAAAAAAAAAAAAAAAAAAAAAAAAAAAAAAAAAAAAAAAAAAAAAAAAAAAAAAAAAAAAAAAAAAAAAAAAAAAAAAAAAAAAAAAAAAAAAAAAAAAAAAAAAAAAAAAAAAAAAAAAAAAAAAAAAAAAAAAAAAAAAAAAAAAAAAAAAAAAAAAAAAAAAAAAAAAAAAAAAAAAAAAAAAAAAAAAAAAAAAAAAAAAAAAAAAAAAAAAAAAAAAAAAAAAAAAAAAAAAAAAAAAAAAAAAAAAAAAAAAAAAAATGATGAGTATTTTGTGTGAAATATGTTTGAAACAACAACAACAACAACAACCTTGTACAAATTTAGGGAAATAAATGAAAACGACAACAACGATAAGTGTATGAACAGCAAGAATAATAAGCATATCAGTAAACAAAGAATTTCGCAAACTCCTGCACGCACAAACTCATTCGCGCACCCACCCACTGCTTCACTCACACTATCACTCTCACGCATTGACAGATTTTCTTTATATTATACAAACGAAGGTTGAGGTAACTTGTATGATATGTTGTGATCACTACATAATTAAGATAAATAATTTTGAAATTTCCTGAATAACAAATGTAATTATTAAATCGTTGCGATTAACAGTCCTGATTGGTATTCATTTGGTGACCAGGGCTCTGAAATTAATTGAGTGTTGTTTTCAAAACTGCATCCATACATTTATTAAGATAGTTTCCAAGGATTTATCAAGTAATGATAACACTCAGTCTATCTCCTGCATAATCGATTAATAGGGGATATCCCATTATTTTAAAATGTCAATTAAATATTATTCATTACATGGGCAAACGTTTATCTCTGATGATGTAGAAAAAGGATGATGACTTGCTGATATAATATATTTCTATAATGATCAGATCTGATCATCAACCTTATTTGAAAAGCGATTTCGATATGTTGTGCAAGATTACAATAATTACTTGTTTATAAGTAACCGAAAGTTAAGTATACATTGGCCCATTAGCTCAGTTGGTTAGAGCGTCGTGCTAATAACGCGAAGGCCGTGGGTTCGACCCCCACATGGGCCATAAATAATTTTTTTCTTTTTTTTTGAATTGAAGAAATATTTGAATACTTGTACCATTTTCATTGGTATGCAGACATGGTGTTATTTTCTTCAATACTTTGCAAAGCCATTTCTTATCGTTCTTCAGAAAGAAACCAATTCAGATATTTACTATAAAATCAAAGATTCCTTTTTGGTAAAATAGGCGGATGTCGCTCCCAGTGTGCACTGGTTTGAAACACCCCACCCAGTGTAAAAGTTCTAGCTGAGGGTTCTAACCATGTTCATTCATACCAGTGACTATATGGGATCTATTCTAGGAAGTGAGCCTTCGCATCCTAGCAGCATCTTATTTCAGTCTCATGAAACTGATCGAAAAAATCATTCATATACACATACGAGATTTATCATCTAAATGATGAGTATTTTGTGTGAAATATGTTTGAAACAACAACAACAACCTTGTACAAATTTAGGGAAATAAATGAAAACGACAACAACGATAAGTGTATGAACAGCAAGAATAATAAGCATATCAGTAAACAAAGAATTTCGCAAACTCCTGCACGCACAAACTCATTCGCGCACCCACCCACTGCTTCACTCACACTATCACTCTCACGCATTGACAGATTTTCTTTATATTATACAAACGAAGGTTGAGGTAACTTGTATGATATGTTGTGATCACTACATAATTAAGATAAATAATTTTGAAATTTCCTGAATAACAAATGTAATTATTAAATCGTTGCGATTAACAGTCCTGATTGGTATTCATTTGGTGACCAGGGCTCTGAAATTAATTGAGTGTTGTTTTCAAAACTGCATCCATACATTTATTAAGATAGTTTCCAAGGATTTATCAAGTAATGATAACACTCAGTCTATCTCCTGCATAATCGATTAATAGGGGATATCCCATTATTTTAAAATGTCAATTAAATATTATTCATTACATGGGCAAACGTTTATCTCTGATGATGTAGAAAAAGGATGATGACTTGCTGATATAATATATTTCTATAATGATCAGATCTGATCATCAACCTTATTTGAAAAGCGATTTCGATATGTTGTGCAAGATTACAATAATTACTTGTTTATAAGTAACCGAAAGTTAAGTATACATTGGCCCATTAGCTCAGTTGGTTAGAGCGTCGTGCTAATAACGCGAAGGCCGTGGGTTCGACCCCCACATTTTTTTTTTGAATTGAAGAAATATTTGAATACTTGTACCATTTTCATTGGTATGCAGACATGGTGTTATTTTCTTCAATACTTTGCAAAGCCATTTCTTATCGTTCTTCAGAAAGAAACCAATTCAGATATTTACTATAAAATCAAAGATTCCTTTTGGTAAAATAGGCGGATGTCGCTCCCAGTGTGCACTGGTTTGAAACACCCCACCCAGTGTAAAAGTTCTAGCTGAGGGTTCTAACCATGTTCATTCATACCAGTGACTATATGGGATCTATTCTAGGAAGTGAGCCTTCGCATCCTAGCAGCATCTTATTTCAGTCTCATGAAACTGATCGAAAAAATCATTCATATACACATACGAGATTTATCATCTAAATGATGAGTATTTTGTGTGAAAATGTTTGAAACAACAACAACAAAAATTGTAAAATTTAGGGAAATAAATGAAAACGACAACAACGATAAGTGTATGAACAGCAAGAATAATAAGCATATCAGTAAACAAAGAATTTCGCAAACTCCTGCACGCACAAACTCATTCGCGCACCCACCCACTGCTTCACTCACACTATCACTCTCACGCATTGACAGATTTTCTTTATATTATACAAACGAAGGTTGAGGTAACTTGTATGATATGTTGTGATCACTACATAATTAAGATAAATAATTTTGAAATTTCCTGAATAACAAATGTAATTATTAAATCGTTGCGATTAACAGTCCTGATTGGTATTCATTTGGTGACCAGGGCTCTGAAATTAATTGAGTGTTGTTTTCAAAACTGCATCCATACATTTATTAAGATAGTTTCCAAGGATTTATCAAGTAATGATAACACTCAGTCTATCTCCTGCATAATCGATTAATAGGGGATATCCCATTATTTTAAAATGTCAATTAAATATTATTCATTACATGGGCAAACGTTTACAGTGTGCACTGGTTTGAAACACCCCACCCAGTGTAAAAGTTCTAGCTGAGGGTTCTAACCATGTTCATTCATACCAGTGACTATATGGGATCTATTCTAGGAAGTGAGCCTTCGCATCCTAGCAGCATCTTATTTCAGTCTCATGAAACTGATCGAAAAAATCATTCATATACACATACGAGATTTATCATCTAAATGATGAGTATTTTGTGTGAAATATGTTTGAAACAACAACAACAACAACAACAACCTTGTACAAATTTAGGGAAATAAATGAAAACGACAACAACGATAAGTGTATGAACAGCAAGAATAATAAGCATATCAGTAAACAAAGAATTTCGCAAACTCCTGCACGCACAAACTCATTCGCGCACCCACCCACTGCTTCACTCACACTATCACTCTCACGCATTGACAGATTTTCTTTATATTATACAAACGAAGGTTGAGGTAACTTGTATGATATGTTGTGATCACTACATAATTAAGATAAATAATTTTGAAATTTCCTGAATAACAAATGTAATTATTAAATCGTTGCGATTAACAGTCCTGATTGGTATTCATTTGGTGACCAGGGCTCTGAAATTAATTGAGTGTTGTTTTCAAAACTGCATCCATACATTTATTAAGATAGTTTCCAAGGATTTATCAAGTAATGATAACACTCAGTCTATCTCCTGCATAATCGATTAATAGGGGATATCCCATTATTTTAAAATGTCAATTAAATATTATTCATTACATGGGCAAACGTTTATCTCTGATGATGTAGAAAAAGGATGATGACTTGCTGATATAATATATTTCTATAATGATCAGATCTGATCATCAACCTTATTTGAAAAGCGATTTCGATATGTTGTGCAAGATTACAATAATTACTTGTTTATAAGTAACCGAAAGTTAAGTATACATTGGCCCATTAGCTCAGTTGGTTAGAGCGTCGTGCTAATAACGCGAAGGCCGTGGGTTCGACCCCCACATGGGCCATAAATAATTTTTTTTTTTTTGAATTGAAGAAATATTTGAATACTTGTACCATTTTCATTGGTATGCAGACATGGTGTTATTTTCTTCAATACTTTGCAAAGCCATTTCTTATCGTTCTTCAGAAAGAAACCAATTCAGATATTTACTATAAAATCAAAGATTCCTTTTGGTAAAATAGGCGGATGTCGCTCCCAGTGTGCACTGGTTTGAAACACCCCACCCAGTGTAAAAGTTCTAGCTGAGGGTTCTAACCATGTTCATTCATACCAGTGACTATATGGGATCTATTCTAGGAAGTGAGCCTTCGCATCCTAGCAGCATCTTATTTCAGTCTCATGAAACTGATCGAAAAAATCATTCATATACACATACGAGATTTATCATCTAAATGAATGAGTATTTTGTGTGAAATATGTTTGAAACAACAACAACAACAACAACCTTGTACAAATTTAGGGAAATAAATGAAAACGACAACAACGATAAGTGTATGAACAGCAAGAATAATAAGCATATCAGTAAACAAAGAATTTCGCAAACTCCTGCACGCACAAACTCATTCGCGCACCCACCCACTGCTTCACTCACACTATCACTCTCACGCATTGACAGATTTTCTTTATATTATACAAACGAAGGTTGAGGTAACTTGTATGATATGTTGTGATCACTACATAATTAAGATAAATAATTTTGAAATTTCCTGAATAACAAATGTAATTATTAAATCGTTGCGATTAACAGTCCTGATTGGTATTCATTTGGTGACCAGGGCTCTGAAATTAATTGAGTGTTGTTTTCAAAACTGCATCCATACATTTATTAAGATAGTTTCCAAGGATTTATCAAGTAATGATAACACTCAGTCTATCTCCTGCATAATCGATTAATAGGGGATATCCCATTATTTTAAAATGTCAATTAAATATTATTCATTACATGGGCAAACGTTTATCTCTGATGATGTAGAAAAAGGATGATGACTTGCTGATATAATATATTTCTATAATGATCAGATCTGATCATCAACCTTATTTGAAAAGCGATTTCGATATGTTGTGCAAGATTACAATAATTACTTGTTTATAAGTAACCGAAAGTTAAGTATACATTGGCCCATTAGCTCAGTTGGTTAGAGCGTCGTGCTAATAACGCGAAGGCCGTGGGTTCGACCCCCACATTTTTTTTTGAATTGAAGAAATATTTGAATACTTGTACCATTTTCATTGGTATGCAGACATGGTGTTATTTTCTTCAATACTTTGCAAAGCCATTTCTTATCGTTCTTCAGAAAGAAACCAATTCAGATATTTACTATAAAATCAAAGATTCCTTTTGGTAAAATAGGCGGATGTCGCTCCCAGTGTGCACTGGTTTGAAACACCCCACCCAGTGTAAAAGTTCTAGCTGAGGGTTCTAACCATGTTCATTCATACCAGTGACTATATGGGATCTATTCTAGGAAGTGAGCCTTCGCATCCTAGCAGCATCTTATTTCAGTCTCATGAAACTGATCGAAAAAATCATTCATATACACATACGAGATTTATCATCTAAATGATGAGTATTTTGTGTGAAATATGTTTGAAACAACACACAACAACAACAACAAGCCTTGTACAAATTTAGGGAAATAAATGAAAACGACAACAACGATAAGTGTATGAACAGCAAGAATAATAAGCATATCAGTAAACAAAGAATTTCGCAAACTCCTGCACGCACAAACTCATTCGCGCACCCACCCACTGCTTCACTCACACTATCACTCTCACGCATTGACAGATTTTCTTTATATTATACAAACGAAGGTTGAGGTAACTTGTATGATATGTTGTGATCACTACATAATTAAGATAAATAATTTTGAAATTTCCTGAATAACAAATGTAATTATTAAATCGTTGCGATTAACAGTCCTGATTGGTATTCATTTGGTGACCAGGGCTCTGAAATTAATTGAGTGTTGTTTTCAAAACTGCATCCATACATTTATTAAGATAGTTTCCAAGGATTTATCAAGTAATGATAACACTCAGTCTATCTCCTGCATAATCGATTAATAGGGGATATCCCATTATTTTAAAATGTCAATTAAATATTATTCATTACATGGGCAAACGTTTATCTCTGATGATGTAGAAAAAGGATGATGACTTGCTGATATAATATATTTCTATAATGATCAGATCTGATCATCAACCTTATTTGAAAAGCGATTTCGATATGTTGTGCAAGATTACAATAATTACTTGTTTATAAGTAACCGAAAGTTAAGTATACATTGGCCCATTAGCTCAGTTGGTTAGAGCGTCGTGCTAATAACGCGAAGGCCGTGGGTTCGACCCCCACATGGGCCATAAATAATTTTTTATCTTTTTTTTTGAATTGAAGAAATATTTGAATACTTGTACCATTTTCATTGGTATGCAGACATGGTGTTATTTTCTTCAATACTTTGCAAAGCCATTTCTTATCGTTCTTCAGAAAGAAACCAATTCAGATATTTACTATAAAATCAAAGATTCCTTTTGGTAAAATAGGCGGATGTCGCTCCCAGTGTGCACTGGTTTGAAACACCCCACCCAGTGTAAAAGTTCTAGCTGAGGGTTCTAACCATGTTCATTCATACCAGTGACTATATGGGATCTATTCTAGGAAGTGAGCCTTCGCATCCTAGCAGCATCTTATTTCAGTCTCATGAAACTGATCGAAAAAATCATTCATATACACATACGAGATTTATCATCTAAATGAATGAGTATTTTTTGTTTTTAAACAACAACAACACAACAAACACCTTGTACAAATTTAGGGAAATAAATGAAAACGACAACAACGATAAGTGTATGAACAGCAAGAATAATAAGCATATCAGTAAACAAAGAATTTCGCAAACTCCTGCACGCACAAACTCATTCGCGCACCCACCCACTGCTTCACTCACACTATCACTCTCACGCATTGACAGATTTTCTTTATATTATACAAACGAAGGTTGAGGTAACTTGTATGATATGTTGTGATCACTACATAATTAAGATAAATAATTTTGAAATTTCCTGAATAACAAATGTAATTATTAAATCGTTGCGATTAACAGTCCTGATTGGTATTCATTTGGTGACCAGGGCTCTGAAATTAATTGAGTGTTGTTTTCAAAACTGCATCCATACATTTATTAAGATAGTTTCCAAGGATTTATCAAGTAATGATAACACTCAGTCTATCTCCTGCATAATCGATTAATAGGGGATATCCCATTATTTTAAAATGTCAATTAAATATTATTCATTACATGGGCAAACGTTTATCTCTGATGATGTAGAAAAAGGATGATGACTTGCTGATATAATATATTTCTATAATGATCAGATCTGATCATCAACCTTATTTGAAAAGCATTTCGATATTTAATTACAATAATTCTTGTTTATAAGTAACGAAATTAAGTATAATTGCCCATTATCATTGTAGGGTTCTAATAAGAAGGCCGTGGTTACCCCCACATGGGCTAAATAATTTTTTTCTTTTTTTTTGAATTGAAGAAATATTTGAATACTTGTACCATTTTCATTGGTATGCAGACATGGTGTTATTTTCTTCAATACTTTGCAAAGCCATTTCTTATCGTTCTTCAGAAAGAAACCAATTCAGATATTTACTATAAAATCAAAGATTCCTTTTGGTAAAATAGGCGGATGTCGCTCCCAGTGTGCACTGGTTTGAAACACCCCACCCAGTGTAAAAGTTCTAGCTGAGGGTTCTAACCATGTTCATTCATACCAGTGACTATATGGGATCTATTCTAGGAAGTGAGCCTTCGCATCCTAGCAGCATCTTATTTCAGTCTCATGAAACTGATCGAAAAAATCATTCATATACACATACGAGATTTATCATCTAAATGATGAGATTTTGTTAAATTGTTTAAAACAACAACAACAACAACAACAACGCTTGTACAAATTTAGGGAAATAAATGAAAACGACAACAACGATAAGTGTATGAACAGCAAGAATAATAAGCATATCAGTAAACAAAGAATTTCGCAAACTCCTGCACGCACAAACTCATTCGCGCACCCACCCACTGCTTCACTCACACTATCACTCTCACGCATTGACAGATTTTCTTTATATTATACAAACGAAGGTTGAGGTAACTTGTATGATATGTTGTGATCACTACATAATTAAGATAAATAATTTTGAAATTTCCTGAATAACAAATGTAATTATTAAATCGTTGCGATTAACAGTCCTGATTGGTATTCATTTGGTGACCAGGGCTCTGAAATTAATTGAGTGTTGTTTTCAAAACTGCATCCATACATTTATTAAGATAGTTTCCAAGGATTTATCAAGTAATGATAACACTCAGTCTATCTCCTGCATAATCGATTAATAGGGGATATCCCATTATTTTAAAATGTCAATTAAATATTATTCATTACATGGGCAAACGTTTATCTCTGATGATGTAGAAAAAGGATGATGACTTGCTGATATAATATATTTCTATAATGATCAGATCTGATCATCAACCTTATTTGAAAAGCGATTTCGATATGTTGTGCAAGATTACAATAATTACTTGTTTATAAGTAACCGAAAGTTAAGTATACATTGGCCCATTAGCTCAGTTGGTTAGAGCGTCGTGCTATAACGCAAGCTGTTCCCCACATGGGCAAAATAATTTTTTATTTTTTTTTTGAATGAAGAAATTTTGATATTTACATTTTATTGATCAGATGTGATTTTCTTCAATATTTGAAAGCCATTTCTTATGTTCCAGAAAAAAAATTATTTTAATAAAATAAAATTCCTTTTGGTAAAATGGGGAGTCGTCCCATGCACTGGTTTAAACCCCCACCCATAAATTATAGGTTTAACCATTTTTATCAGATATTGGATCTTTCTGAATGGTTGCACCTGGTTTTTTCATCTTGAAACATAAAATCTTCTAAAAACAATTTATATTAAATAATAATTTTTTGAAAATGTTGAAACACACCACACACAGTTGACAAATAGGGAAATAAATGAAGCCAACATAAGTTATAAACAAGATATAAGAATCATAAAAAAGAATTTCGAAATCCTGCAGCACCTATTCGCCACCACCACTGATCAAATCATCTACCATACAGATTTTCTTTAATTATAAAAGAGTTGGTATGAATATGTTTGACACACAAATAAATAAAAATTTTGAAATTTCCAATAACAAATAATTATTAAATCGATAACAGTCGTGTTATTGGACCAGGGTTAAATTAATTATGTTTTCAAAACTGCACCAAATTTATTAGAATTTCCAAGGTTTATCAATAATTAACATCAGATTCCTATAATATAAAGGGGTACCATTTTTTAAATGTATAAATATTATATTAAGGGAAATTTATTCTGATTAAAAAGATATATTGTTGATTAATTTTTTGAATTGGTATCATTTTTGACAGGTTTGAATTTGTGGTTTTCAAAATTCCTTTTATTAAGAAGTTTAAGTTTATCCATTAGTATTGTTACTCTGCTAATATAAGGGGGGTACCCCATGCAATAATTAATTTTTTATGTATTTTTGAATTGAGAAAATTTGATACTTGTACATTTTATTGTATAGACAGGTTATTTCTTCAATATTTGAAAGCATTTCTTATGTTTCAGAAAAAACAATTATTTTTATAAAACAAAGTTTTGTAAATTGGCGATTCGCTCCAGTGTGACTGGTTGAAACCCACCCGGGTAACTCACAGGGTCTAACATTTTTATCCTTTTTTTATTGGAAATTTGGAATGACCTTTCATCTAGCAGCATTTATTTCGTTCATAAACTATCAAAAAACATTCATTTCATCGAATAACAATCAGATATTTTTAAATAGTTCATTTGAAAAAACACCCCCTTGTCAATTTGGAAAACCCAACCGAAAAGTAAGTGAGATCAAATATATCATACAGTACAAGAATTTCGAATCGCCTCAAATCCTGCCCCACCCACTTTCACTCAAATACAAAACATTCAATTTTCTTTAATTTACAACAAGGTTGAGTATTTGTTGAATTGTGACACACAAATAAAAAAAATTTTGAAATTTGGGAAAAATAAATTAAACGTCATAACAGTCTGAGGATATTGTACCAGGCTAAATAAAGTTTTTCAAACTGCACCATCATTTTACATCCAATTTATCAATATATAACCTGCATTTTCTATAATATAAAGGGTTACCAATTTTAAATGTTATTAAATATTAATAATTAATTGGAAATTTCCTGAATAAAAAGAATTATACTTGCGATTAATAATTCTAATTGATTATTTGGTACACTTTTGAAAAAATTGATTGTTTCAAATTACCATAATTATTTTATAGTTTCCAAATTTAAGTATAATAGCCATTACTCTGGTTAATCGTTAATAAGGAACCTGGTTACCCCCAATGGCCATAAATATTTTTTATCTTTTTTTTTATTGAGAAATATTAAATTGTCCATTTATTGTATAGACAGGTTTTTTCTTCAATATTTGAAAGCATTTCTTATGTTTGAAGAACCAATTCAATATTTTTAAATAAACCATTAGTAAAATGGCGATTGCCCCAGTGTGAGGTTTGAAACCCAAGGTAAGTTCACCAGGGTTCTAACATTTTTATTTCTTTTGATTAAGGAATATTTGGAAGTACCTTTTCATCTAGCAGCATTTTTATTTTCTAAACTTGAAACCATTCTATCCGATTTAAAAACCAATAGTATTTTTAAATAGTTTACTTTGAAAAACATCCCCCTGTCAAATTTGGAAAACCCACAGAAAAAGTTAGTGAGACAAAATATACATACAGTAAAGGAATTTCGAATGAGCCCTTCGCACCACCACTTTTCACTCAACTATCAAAATCATCATTACAATTCTAATTATCAACAAGGTTGAGTATTTTGTTGATATGTTTGACACACAAATAAAAAAAATTTGAAATTTGGGAATAAATGAAATAAACTCGATAAGTCTGAGGATATTTGGTACAGGCAAATAATTGATTCTTCAAAACTCATCCACTATAAATGTTTCAATTACATAATTAACATAATTTTCTTTATAATATAAAGGGTTACAATTTTAATGTATAAATATATAATTAAATAATAATTTTAAATTTCTGAATAAAAAGATTATTAATCTTGCGATTAAATCCTATTGATCATTTGGTACCAGCTTGAAATAATTGATTGTTTTAAAAGATCCATAATTTTTAAAAGTTTCCAAGGATTTTAAGTAATACCTAGTCATTTGTAATCGTTAATAGGGGAACCCTTTTTAAAATGCAATAAATAATTTTATCTTTTTTGATTGAGAAAAAGGATTGACTTCATTGTATATTATATGTTATTTTCTTCAAACTTTGAAAGCATTTCTTATGTTTCAAGAACAATAATATTTTTATAAAACAAAGTTTGTAAATTGGCGATTGCCCCAGTGTACGTTTGAAAACCCACCCGTGAGTTCACAGGGCTAACATTTTTATCCTTTTTTTATTGGAAATTTGGAATGACCTTCATCTAGCAGCATTTATTTCGTTCATAAACTATCAAAAAACATTCATATCATCGAATAACAATCAGATATTTTTAAATAGTTCATTTGAAAAAGCATCACCCCTTGTCAATTTGGAAAACCCAACGAAAAGTAAGTGAGATCAAATATATCATACAGTACAAGAATTTCGGAATCGCCTCAAATCCTGCCCCACCCACTTTCACTCAATATCACAACATTCAATTTTCTTTAATTTACAACAAGGTTGAGTATTTGTTGAATTGTGACACACAAATAAAAAAAATTTTGAAATTTGGGAAAAATAAATTAAACGTCATAACAGTCTGAGGATATTGTACCAGGCTAAATAAAGTTTTTCAAACTGCACCATCATTTTACATCCAATTTATCAATATATAACCTGCATTTTCTATAATATAAAGGGTTACCAATTTTAAATGTTATTAAATATTAATAATTAATTTTGAAATTTCCTGAATAAAAAGAATTATACTTGCGATTAATAATTCTAATTGATTATTTGGTACACTTTTGAAAAATTGATTGTTTCAAATTACCATAATTATTTTATAGTTTCCAAATTTAAGTATAATAGCCATTACTCTGGTTAATCGTTAATAAGGAACCTGGTTACCCCCAATGGCCATAAATATTTTTTATCTTTTTTTTTATTGAAGAAATATTAATACTTGTACCATTTATTGTATAGACAGGTTTTTTCTTCAATATTTGAAAGCATTTCTTATGTTTGAAAACATTCAATATTTTTATAAAATAAGATCTTAGTAAAATGGCGATTGCCCCAGTGTGAGGTTTGAAACCCAAGGTAAGTTCACAGGGTTAACATTTTTTACTTTTTTTTTATTGGAAATTTGGAATGACCTTCATCTAGCAGCATTTATTTCGTTCATAAACTATCAAAAAACATTCATATCATCGAATAACAATCAGATATTTTTAAATAGTTCATTTGAAAAAGCACACACCTTGTCAATTTGGAAAACCCAACGAAAAGTAAGTGAGATCAAATATATCATACAGTACAAGAATTTCGGAATCGCCTCAAATCCTGCCCCACCCACTTTCACTCAATATCACAACATTCAATTTTCTAATTTATACAAAGAATGAGTATTTTGTTGATATGTTGACACACAAATAAAAAAAATTTTGAAATTTCCTGAATAACAAATGTAATTATTAAATCGTTGCGATTAACAGTCCTGATTGGTATTCATTTGGTGACCAGGGCTCTGAAATTAATTGAGTGTTGTTTTCAAAACTGCATCCATACATTTATTAAGATAGTTTCCAAGGATTTATCAAGTAATGATAACACTCAGTCTATCTCCTGCATAATCGATTAATTTTGGGGAAAAATCCCATTTAAATTTAAAATTTTTTCAAATTAAATATTACTTATTATGGGCCCCCAAAACCCGTTTAAAAATTTTCTGATGAATTGTAAGGGGGGGAAAAGGAATTTTTTTATGATATGCTTTTTTTGTTTTTTTGCTTTCATTTTTTCCGAACAAACATATTTCACACAAAATACTCATGCATTTAGATGATAAATCTCGTATGTGTATATGAATGATTTTTTCGATCAGTTTCATGAGACTGAAATAAGATGCTGCTAGGATGCGAAGGCTCACTTCCTAGAATAGATCCCATATAGTCACTGGTATGAATGAACATGGTTAGAACCCTCAGCTAGAACTTTTACACTGGGTGGGGTGTTTCAAACCAGTGCACACTGGGAGCGACATCCGCCTATTTTACCAAAAAGGAATCTTTGATTTTATAGTAAATATCTGAATTGGTTTCTTTCTGAAGAACGATAAGAAATGGCTTTGCAAAGTATTGAAGAAAATAACACCATGTCTGCATACCAATGAAAATGGTACAAGTATTCAAATATTTCTTCAATTCAAAAAAAAAGATAAAAAATTATTTATGGCCCATGTGGGGGTCGAACCCACGGCCTTCGCGTTATTAGCACGACGCTCTAACCAACTGAGCTAATGGGCCAATGTATACTTAACTTTCGGTTACTTATAAACAAGTAATTATTGTAATCTTGCACAACATATCGAAATCGCTTTTCAAATAAGGTTGATGATCAGATCTGATCATTATAGAAATATATTATATCAGCAAGTCATCATCCTTTTTCTACATCATCAGAGATAAACGTTTGCCCATGTAATGAATAATATTTAATTGACATTTTAAAATAATGGGATATCCCCTATTAATCGATTATGCAGGAGATAGACTGAGTGTTATCATTACTTGATAAATCCTTGGAAACTATCTTAATAAATGTATGGATGCAGTTTTGAAAACAACACTCAATTAATTTCAGAGCCCTGGTCACCAAATGAATACCAATCAGGACTGTTAATCGCAACGATTTAATAATTACATTTGTTATTCAGGAAATTTCAAAATTATTTATCTTAATTATGTAGTGATCACAACATATCATACAAGTTACCTCAACCTTCGTTTGTATAATATAAAGAAAATCTGTCAATGCGTGAGAGTGATAGTGTGAGTGAAGCAGTGGGTGGGTGCGCGAATGAGTTTGTGCGTGCAGGAGTTTGCGAAATTCTTTGTTTACTGATATGCTTATTATTCTTGCTGTTCATACACTTATCGTTGTTGTCGTTTTCATTTATTTCCCTAAATTTGTACAAGGTTGTTGTTGTTGTTGTTGTTGTTTTCAAACATATTTCACACAAAATACTCATGCATTTAGATGATAAATCTCGTATGTGTATATGAATGATTTTTTCGATCAGTTTCATGAGACTGAAATAAGATGCTGCTAGGATGCGAAGGCTCACTTCCTAGAATAGATCCCATATAGTCACTGGTATGAATGAACATGGTTAGAACCCTCAGCTAGAACTTTTACACTGGGTGGGGTGTTTCAAACCAGTGCACACTGGGAGCGACATCCGCCTATTTTACCAAAAAGGAATCTTTGATTTTATAGTAAATATCTGAATTGGTTTCTTTCTGAAGAACGATAAGAAATGGCTTGCAAATATTGAAGAAAATAACACCTGTCTTACCAAGAAAATGTACAAGTATTCAAATATTTCTTCAATTAAAAAAAAAGATAAAAAATTATTTATGGCCCATGTGGGGGTCGAACCCACGGCCTTCGCGTTATTAGCACGACGCTCTAACCAACTGAGCTAATGGGCCAATGTATACTTAACTTTCGGTTACTTATAAACAAGTAATTATTGTAATCTTGCACAACATATCGAAATCGCTTTTCAAATAAGGTTGATGATCAGATCTGATCATTATAGAAATATATTATATCAGCAAGTCATCATCCTTTTTCTACATCATCAGAGATAAACGTTTGCCCATGTAATGAATAATATTTAATTGACATTTTAAAATAATGGGATATCCCCTATTAATCGATTATGCAGGAGATAGACTGAGTGTTATCATTACTTGATAAATCCTTGGAAACTATCTTAATAAATGTATGGATGCAGTTTTGAAAACAACACTCAATTAATTTCAGAGCCCTGGTCACCAAATGAATACCAATCAGGACTGTTAATCGCAACGATTTAATAATTACATTTGTTATTCAGGAAATTTCAAAATTATTTATCTTAATTATGTAGTGATCACAACATATCATACAAGTTACCTCAACCTTCGTTTGTATAATATAAAGAAAATCTGTCAATGCGTGAGAGTGATAGTGTGAGTGAAGCAGTGGGTGGGTGCGCGAATGAGTTTGTGCGTGCAGGAGTTTGCGAAATTCTTTGTTTACTGATATGCTTATTATTCTTGCTGTTCATACACTTATCGTTGTTGTCGTTTTCATTTATTTCCCTAAATTTGTACAAGGTTGTTGTTGTTGTTGTTGTTGTTTCAAACATATTTCACACAAAATACTCATGCATTTAGATGATAAATCTCGTATGTGTATATGAATGATTTTTTCGATCAGTTTCATGAGACTGAAATAAGATGCTGCTAGGATGCGAAGGCTCACTTCCTAGAATAGATCCCATATAGTCACTGGTATGAATGAACATGGTTAGAACCCTCAGCTAGAACTTTTACACTGGGTGGGGTGTTTCAAACCAGTGCACACTGGGAGCGACATCCGCCTATTTTACCAAAAAGGAATCTTTGATTTTATATAAAATCAAGGTTTCTTTTGAAAAATAAGAAATGGCTTTGCAAAGTTTAAAAAACACCCCACCATAAAAATTCTAAAAAAGATTACCTTCAATTCAAAAAGATAATAATCTATTTGGAAAATTTTGACTTGCACCTACAAATCTTTTAAAAGTTATGAAACTGATCAAAAAAATATTATATACACATCACTTTTTCTAATCATGAGTAATTTGTGTGAAATATTTTTGAAAAAAAAAACCCCATAACAACAAAACTTGTACATATTGATAATTTGGAAACACAAAAAGATAAGTTTTGAACAACAAATATTTAACCCAATAAATCAGTTAAAAACAAAGAATTTCAAAATTATTACTAATTATTGGACCAACATTCATCAATTACCTCACCTTCGTTTTTATATAAAAAAACGAAGGTGAGGTATTGTATGAAATGGTGGGTCCAATATTTGTTAATTTGAAATTTTTGTTTACAATGTTATTATTCTTGCGTTTAACATCTGTTGGTTTTCATTTTTTCCCTAAATTAAGGTGTTTTTTTTTTCAAAATTTCACAAAATACATATTAAGAAAAGTTTAAGGATTTTTCAAGTTATGATAAATAAGATCTCTGGATAATCATTCTAGAATATCCCATTATTTAAATGACATTTAAATAAAATTTTACAGGGGGGCAAACGTACCTCGATGATTTACAAAAAGGAATCTTTGATTTTATATAAATATCGATTGGTTTCTTTTGAAAACGATAGAAATGTTTGCAAGATTAAAAATAACATGTTATAAAAAAATTATATAGGCCCATTGGTCAAGTTGGTTAGAGCGCTCTAAAACGAGCTAGGGCCAATGATATTAATTTTTACTTTTTTTTGAATTGAAACATATCGAAATGCTTTTCAATGGTATGCAGACTGTTTATATTTTATATGCAAGCCATTTTTTCTCTTCAGAAAAACTTTCCAGTAATAATAAATTTAATTCATTTTAAAATAAGGGATTCCCCATTAACGTTTGCAGGAAAGACTGAGGTTTCATTCTTAAAACCTGGAAATATCTATTTAGGATGAGTTTTGAAAACAACACTCATTATTTCAGCCCTGAAAATGATCCAAAAAATCAACATTTAAAATACATTTTTATCAGGAAATTCAAAATTATTTTCTTAATTATGTTGACACAACAACATACAAGTACCCAACCTTCTTTGAAATATAAAGAAAACGTCAATGTGAGAGTATAGTTAGTAACAGTTTCGCAATGAGTTTGTGCGTGCAGGAGTTTGCGAAATTCTTTGTTTACTGATATGCTTATTATTCTTGCTGTTCATACACTTATCGTTGTTGTCGTTTTCATTTATTTCCCTAAATTTGTACAAGGTTGTTGTTGTTGTTGTTGTTGTTTCAAACATATTTCACACAAAATACTCATGCATTTAGATGATAAATCTCGTATGTGTATATGAATGATTTTTTCGATCAGTTTCATGAGACTGAAATAAGATGCTGCTAGGATGCGAAGGCTCACTTCCTAGAATAGATCCCATATAGTCACTGGTATGAATGAACATGGTTAGAACCCTCAGCTAGAACTTTTACACTGGGTGGGGTGTTTCAAACCAGTGCACACTGGGAGCGACATCCGCCTATTTTACCAAAAAGGAATCTTTGATTTTATAGTAAATATCTGAATTGGTTTCTTTCTGAAGAACGATAAGAAAGGGGGGGGGTTTTTTTTTTTATAAAGTAAATATTAAATTTTCATTCAAAAAAAAAAAATTTTGCCCATTGGGGGTAACCACGGCCTGCTATAAAGCTAACCAATATAATTCATTAAAAATTATTATTAAGAATTTGAATCGCTCATTCGATCTTCAAATAGTATGATCAATTATATTATAAAATATATTTATCACAAGTCATCATCTTTTTCTTCACAGAATAAACGTTTCCATGTTGATAAATTTAATGAATTTTAAAAAATATATTATTAATCAGCAAGTATGATTTATCTACTTGATAAATCTTGGAATATAATAAATTAATGCATTTTAAAAAACCCAATTAATAACGGACAAATGAATACAATAGTGTTAATCCAGGATTTATAATAATTGTTATGGATTTCAAAATATACTAATTATTAGTGTCACCATATTAAATACCTCAACTGTTTGTAAATTAAAGAAAATGTATCGGAGAGTTAGGTGGTGACATGGTGGTGCGGAAATTTCTGCAAGTTTCAATTCTTTGTTTACTATATTATTTTTGCGTTATAATTATGTTGTGTCGTTTTATTCCTAATTTGTGTTGTGTTGTTTTTTTTTAACATATTTAAAAAATCTCATGCATTTGATGATAATTCGTATGTTATATGAAGATTTTTGATGTTTCTAGTGTAAGATCTCTAGATCAAGCTCACTTTAGATGATCATATGTACTGGTATATGAAATGGTTGAACCTCAGCTAGAATTTAACTGGGTGGGTTTCAAAGTGCACACTGGAGAATCGCCTATTTTACCAAAAAGGAATTTTGATTTTATGTAAATACTGAATGGTTCTTTTAAGAACAAGAAATGCTTTGCAAAATTGAAGAAAATAACACCATTCTGCAACCAATGAAAATGGTAAAGTATTAAATATTTCTTCAATTCAAAAAAAAAGATAAAAAATTATTTGCCCATTGGGGGCAACCCTGCTAT
>JAODUP010001946.1:0-21684 GCA_025642065.1 Paralvinella palmiformis | reverse complement strand
ATTATTAGATGAAGCAGCAACGGTAATACATACTGCTGCAAAAATATAAATATTCACGTGTGTTCTTAGTGTGTTGAGTATGGTTATTTAATCCTATGTTCGATTTCTTTAGATTTCTTTCATTTCTTAATTTGTGATCACGAAACAAGGATGGCATTTACAGCTATTTACACATGGACCCAAACTACTGAGTAAGAATTAATGCCATATCTCTCATTCTCATTGCTGATTGTGAAACAATATCAAATGCAGCATAGCGTATATTAACTGCCAGAACAGGGCAACTCACCAGATATACAGGAATGCGTTTTATTGTTCCCTTTCTGAGAAAATCCCTGATGGTCATGAATTCCTTGTATTATTCTACAGCGTAATGTGAATAATAATTCAACTTGATGATATATTTTGTTAAAGTCATATTACACGGTATAACATTAAATAACAAAGTAATGCCGATGATAATAAAATGTACATGATCTTATAGTCTTGTGATAAATATAATGATATTTCATATTTAGATGAAGCTAATATTGAAGACATAAGTATTTAGATAACCAACAAGATGCCGAAATTGAATAAGGATAAGACAGAATTCATTGTTTTCTTATCCGATCACAATCTAAAAAAAACTAAGAATCTTCGCATTCAGGTAGGTTATTTATAAAATTCTTCTATGCAACTCTCTCTCTCTCTCTCTCTCTCCACACACACACACACACACACACACACACACACACACACACACACACACACACACACACTCTTTCTGTCTCTTTTCTCGCTCTTTCCGACTATCAGCTCCTAGGTTGTAGAATAATCCACTTTTTTTTAATTAACCTACATACAATATCTATATACCATCAAATTTAAGTAAACTATAATCGGGCTATGTGAATCAAAACATGTTTTAAATATTTGTTCTTTTAAATATGGCAAACATCAGCATTACTAACCATATCTAATCTATGATACGTTTGAAATAAAAATTTACATTTAATTGCCATATTGTGCGTATTGTAAACTTAATGACCGAAGGGACTTCAAAAGGTAATGATATAAAGTGACAGCTGAAACAAATATCAAGCCAATATTTGAACCTAGATACTTCAGATCTCGAAGAGAGACCATTGCCTTGAATTATTAAGTAACGGATTATGTGAACAAGGTGAGGTTTAGTCCATAAAATACCAGTGATGCTTGTTATTTGGAATAACTTTGAATAAGGAGAATGTTTAGTGCTATCTACAGAAAATATGTTCTGTTACTCTCCAATAAAGACAGTAAATTATTTTATTTTGTATTATGTTTTCGTTGGTTGCTTATCCAGATTGCTCACAAAGCATGAAATTGACCAGTTCCTTCCCTTAATATTTAACTTGGTAGCAAAATGCCTTAACCAATCAACTAAATATTTCTTCACGCCCGTGTGAGTTCACGTCTCAGGATACTGACGACAAATTGCGATAACTACTTTTCTGTCAGAGGGTAGTCATTATACATCCTTTCATTTCAATGAATCTCAATAAGATGGTGATGTACATGGACTGGATAGTAAGAAACCAGAATTTGATATAATATAATGTTCTTATTTACTTATGATATATATATATATATATATATATATATATATATATATATATATATATATATATATGTTATTTTTATTGTAAACTATCCATATATTCCAGTTGGTCATAGAAAGGGATTCAAGCTGAGCAAAGATAACGACACCAAGCAACTCAACATAACAACTGAATATCGATGTGCATTATTGGGACAGCTGATATATTTTATACAAATAGATAACACAACCCTTTATCAATTATGCAGAACACTTAAACAAAAACAAGCAAAAATGTTGTATCTTCAGTTGTTTGTCTTGTTCAAAGTTGGGTTAATTCATTCGCGGCTAATCATGATTTAATTAGCATCGCTTGAGCAAAGAGAGTTCATTGAGACACTGTCTCTGATCCGATGGCGGCATACGAGATTGGCCAGCAATGGTCAGATACATTCGAAGAAGAAAACATAGTGAAAGGTCCTCTAAAAGGTCAGTTCATGACCTAATTAAAATGATAAAATTGAAACTTTCAGCTACTTGTTCACGAAGAAGGAAATGAATTCCATTGTAGAAGTTATTGCTTTGAAAGCAGACAGATCACTAATTGACTATGTCATTAAGATATCAAAAGGACACAACCTCAAGATGGCGAATATCCTTCCCAATTCGGTAAGGCTATTGCCATGGGCATTGTTAACACCAAATAGGTTGCTAAGAAAGACAAATAGAGTCACCTTAGCTACTTGGCTGCCAGAAAATGTTACAGGGAAGGAAAACCTGTCAGATACCAAGACCATTAACTGACTTTAGTTATAAACCTGAAAACAACGGATCGAATTTTGGGTGTGCCAGATAAAGTAGCCCACTATATTTCTGAAGATATTAACATAATCTGTATGCAGTGGGGAAGCATACCACTTTGCCCCGAAACAAATAGCAATGAACAGATTGACACATAACGTACTTATGCCATGGTAGTTTATGTATGTAGTACTCGTTGGCAATTTCATAGAAATCGTATTGTTGTGGATATGTTTCTAGTAAAATAAAGTGATTCTCACAGACAACTGAGAATGGTGCAATGCTATCAACTAGTTTCCATCTCTAGAGAACTCGTCCCTAAATATATACCTTTACACACATCATTGGGTTCTGTGCCAAGGTATATATATCTGTTCGGTCTTTTATACCTTGACTCTCTTCATTGGGCGTGTCACATGATAGTTTACATATGTTTAAATGTGCATATTCTGTTCTTTAAATTATATTCTATGGTTTCTTAAACTAATTAGGGGTGCAATATACCTGTACATTATGTCTCTTGCATAGTGACTGGTAATTATGTTTATAAAATCATCTGCATTATTATTATTATTATTATTATTATTATCGTCATCATTATTATTACTGCTCATGTTGTTGTTTTCAATATAAATTCCAAGACGTCGGTCCTTTGTGTTTTCAAAGTGTGTAATATTTTGTAGATTATGTTACTGCCAAACTAAGTACGTGGTCACTATTAGCAGTTTTACTTTTATAAGACAATTTCTGAAAGTTAGCTGCTTTCAATATAGTACAGAGCCAGACACGGTAAGGTTTCTTCTTAGGAGCTAAATTATAGTTAGTTAGAATTAATACAATTTAGTTTCTTTAGGTGTTCCTTCTCATAATACTATCTTTATATGTGCCATAACAACGGAAACAACCAGACAAACAGCAAATACTAATACCATCACTATTACTACTAATACGAAATGTTTTAAATAACATGCAGGTATTTGATTTTAAACAGATCCAATTTATGTTATTTGTTTCGAAAAGGTAGGTACATAGAATAGAATAACCAAACCTATAACTTACGAACGAAGAATAGATTCTAAATAAACAATTTCAATCTGCCTTATTATTAATATTGTTTAATTCAACTTTCTATGCTTGATGATAAACATACTAACCTAATGACTTTTTGTTACGATAGACAAATTGCTATAATAGGCAGCTGTATTTGTCATCTGCTTGGGGAAACAAATCAAACAAAGATGTGTATGAACTGGATTTAAATCAATAACATAGCATTTTCTATTATGTGACTAGTCTGAAACGGTGTGAACTTTTCTTTTAAAGATTTATTGATTTTGGAAGAATTTATCAATATTTCGTAAACTTAAACTTAAAATCATATTTATTTTAGTTCAACTATACAGAATACACTTTTCATAAATAGTTGTCCACCGATACCCCACAACTGCGCCGTCGTTTATCAACTTATAAATTATTCAATGAATGGGAAATCTGATTATTTGCTAGCAAATTTTAAAGCCAAAAAATCAAACGAACATTGATCCCAAATAAAATATCATAAACTAACACTCTCTGGAGATGTTGCATTTTCATTCAGTTCCCCAGAATATTTATTGACGTTAATTATAATTGATAATCCACGTTATTGTGTATTGATCACAATAGTATGGATGTTTATTTGTCCTTTCAAAAGGCCACCATTCAAACGTGGTATACGTACCACATAAAAAATATTAATTGAACATACTACTGATGGTCGTACTAAATATGGTTCAACCCAGTCAAGAACTTTGTCCCACAAATAAATAATTATATATATTATCTAGTCTATGATTTTTCAATATGGGATTTCTGTTCAGAAATAACAGAA
This sequence comes from Paralvinella palmiformis, assembly GCA_025642065.1. Lineage (NCBI taxonomy): Eukaryota > Metazoa > Annelida > Polychaeta > Terebellida > Alvinellidae > Paralvinella > Paralvinella palmiformis. The sequence continues at coordinate 17,452 of JAODUP010001946.1, read as the reverse complement.
AGCGTTTCAGGTCTACTTAGAGTAATCGGATGATATTATCTTTCTTTTCCATCTGAAGTAGATTGATTTCAATTTTTCGGTCGTTATTTGTAGATTATAATCAATTATTTATTTATGGAGAAGCAGCTATTCATAAAAAAGTGTTCGAGAAAAATCATAAATTTGACACGATTCTGTGATTTCTTTAATATAAAAGGCGTAATTGAAATATTGCAAGGGTAATATATTTATCCCAGTCTTCATAGGTATGTGTGCATCTACAAGACCTATCGGTGGTTCTCCCTAATAAATTTTACTTAATAAATTGATCAATATTTCCTCAATCAAATATAATGTGACTGTCAGTTCTTTCTTAAATAGCCTCTGCAACATCCACCGATCTCCGAATATCAGGCAGTATTTACAACATAACGCTATTGTCCTAACGACTGAATAAAAACCAAATCGCATATTTCGTTTTGGCTGTGTTCGGAGCATTCTCAAGAAAGAAAATCACTAGAATATTTGTATCTCTGATTTGAAAATAAGTGCATAATTCTTAAAATACCTTTCCAGCAAATCGCCATGTTTTTCTGCATTCAAGATAAAGAGCTCGTAACTCATTCTATAGTACAAACAACATCTATTTATCCTTTGAATGGAACTGATATCATTAGAAGATATAATAAAATTAATGAAATCCACATATTTTGAAACCTCACTATAATATAATCAGATTGATAACAAATCACTTATTACCTAAGTGAATCGAACTTTTTACAATCGAAGAGTTTATGTGTACAGTTATATATTAATATTAACATAGCGTAGAAATTTTCTGGGATAAATTGTAATTGTTATAACTCGTTTTCTCCGAATTGAAGTGTTTAAAGCTGGTCTTATAGTATAACTCTCCACAAGGGAGGGAAATTAGAGCATGGGCACATCTGGAATTTAACGTAAGATTAAGAGTCAACATGGTGTCGAACTTCCAGTCATTAGGACACATCTTTTAAAAGCAGGTTTTAGTGGAGCATGAGCATGTACTGAACACAAACAAATAAATAAATAGTACCACACGCACACACACACAAACACACACACACAAATACACACACATAAGATGTATATATATATATATATATATATATATATATATATATATATATATATATATATATATATATATATATACTTTATTGTATTAGATGTAGTGTCTGACATACAACTAAATGTATCCACTACCATACTAGTTGCATCTCACAATGCAGCTCTGCCATACAATTCGCTAAATTGTGGTTTTTTTTAAATAAAGCTTTTTAGGCAAAACACTAGCACACTAGTAGGTGATATTACTGATCGTTTTACTATATTTTGCATTTACTAGAGTAAATTACAATACGTTGAAATCCAAAATCACGCAATACCTCTATACGTTTGAGTAATAAAAGAATCGAAATATATTAAATGAAGCACGTATGTTATCAATAATGTTATAAGTGATAGAATTTGGATGTTCGTCATTTGTAAATAATTACGTGAAAAACATAAATATAAAGATGGGTGCCATGACGTAACATCTTTTAATTAAAATTTTGAAACACTTCATATGCAGCAGCATGTAATAAACCTATTATGTTTTGGTTCGTTTTAATTGTGTTCTCTCATTCAAATCATCTTGCCAACGAACAGATGTCCTGCTATTAATCATAGTCTTGCTGATTGTTCTTTACTGTTATCAATAGGAAGTGATACCAGACACCCGATGAAAGTCATCGACGTACTATAGTTATTAACACATAAACAACTGTATAATCACATCAAGCCAGCGACTATCTGAAATGAGTCTGGTTTATGAATAAACTCAATCCAGGACTTGTTCAAATAGAGTCGTTCGCTTCGTAAGATATAAGGTTTCATAGTTATGGATCTCAACCGTAATATGCGTGTTTGAGTTGTTTTTCGTTTGTGTGTATGTGAGTGTATTATAGAAAGAGAGAGAGCGAGAGAGAGAGAGAGAGAGTGTGTGTGTGTCTGTGTGTGTGTGTGTATGTGAGTGTGTGTGTGTGTGTGTGTGTGAGAGTTTGTGTGTGGTTTAGCTGTTATAAGTCACAGTCACAGATAATCTCTAACTTGAATTCAAACTCTGGACGATTTTTCATGGGACTTATTCCAGACTACCGACTGTCCATGCTGGTGACGCAAATGGTACACGAACATACAGCTCATTATAATTTTTTTTAAATGCGCTGATCATATATATATATGAATTAATATAATTTCTATATTAACAAATATTGACAGCTTCAATGTCGCATGCGAATATGATTCCCCCGCCCCCCCCCAAAAGAAAATCAACTGTATCTTCACACCGAATGATGCAATCTATAATACCAATAATACTTCACAAAGATATAGAAACTTTCACCGTAAGTTCTCTTTGAGATACATTGAAATTCAAATACTGATGATCTTGGGGTGAATCAACTTCCATTTTGCATATGTGTTACAAAAAGAAAATTGGATCCACTGGTGAAACTAGTAGCCTTTGTGGAAGTAATCCATTTGTATGTGTATTAGTACCAAGATAGCTACAATTAGGAAACATAATCCCTCACCCAACATATAAGTCAAAGGTTCCTTCCATGTACATCAATTGTTTCTGACAGCATAATATAATCTTCATGTTGTTTATATAGTCTTTCATAAGTAATATTTCTAAATAAAATAAAAGGTGAATTCAGTATATCCATAATATAATAGATTTCGAGTTATGTGTTTTCCTACAAAACCCTATAAACAAACTGTGCTGAAGTGTAAAATTATATATGTGTGTGTGTGTGTGTGTGTGTGTGTGTGTGAGTGTGTGTGTGTGTGTGAGTGTGTGTTTGAGTGTGTATGTGTTAGCTGTGTATAATAAAGAACAGGCACAGAATTCAATCTCTGGACGTTTCTTCAGTGGACTGAATCCAGATAGGCGACTTTTCATGCTGAGATATGTTTAATGTCTCACCAGGTCCTAAGCCGCCAAGTAAAAACAAAAAACGAATCATCTACAGCCGAGGAGTTTCGGGGTAGATCACCCAAATCAGATCACGGCAGTTTATAACTATATTTTCAATTGGTTTATCTTTCGTCAAAGTAATACTTTATAAACTATATAACCCAATCAGCACTGTCTCCAAAGGTCAAATTGTACAACGGGCAGGCGTCACAAAGTGTCTACTATTAAAATTGATAGCTTAATTACTATCAAAAGACTGACATTGTTGAGAGTTGGTTTTTATTCATAAATCTTCCTAATTAGTACTAGAGATTACGATAAAATGAATACAATTGAAACTATACTACATCGAACTTAAAACGACACACACAAAGGCATAACTGCACGTAAAGTTCTTAATACTTTCGTGTAACCAAAGTTCCTAATATTGTTTCATACACATGCAAACACAATACCACAATACATTTGTGCAAGAACACTAAATTATATTCCTAATTTAATTTAAACTACCGATAGGTTAAATAGAAAAGCTCTTCACGAATATAAAGTAATATCAGTCGTCATTATTATTTTAGAAACTAATCAAGCAAATTTTACAGAAATAATGAAAGATTATTGATCGAAATCTGGTATTCCCAACATTTGGTTGCAGTTTCCATTTCTAATACTAGTGGGATTACCAAAAATAGACAATTTCTGTCAATAACAAAATGTCCTGAAATGGATCTTATTAATATTTTAAAATTCAATTTCTCTTTACTCAGTGACATCCATAACGTACGAGGAAGAATATATATCAGTATTATTGGTTTGTTTATTTTTGGTGTGTTTTATGGATAAACACGTTTCGAGATACTTAACTGATCACCAACCTGAAAATTGAAAGATCATAGCGTCTAAACACAACGGTTATGAATGTAATATCAATTTGTCTAAGTTGATGGAATTACGCCATTGTAGCTCGCGTATCATCAATCGATGGCAAATTAATCTAATTTGATCAGATTATTTTCGCAGAAATATTAGTTGGATTTTACTAAGATAGGATATCTGATGACTGGAGAAATAGCTGATATCTTTGTTCTGGTAAATTACGATATCACGATATCTCGGTCAGCCAGGAAGCGGTACTGTCTAATACAATTTGTTGGGGGGGGGGTAGAAAGTAAGATAACACGAAATTAATCAAATTGCTAGAGCTTATCAGCTGCTTTACTCAGAAATTATATTGGAGTCTCAATCAACAATATTTGTATATAAGATATCGCAGGGACGAAAATTGGTAGGTTGACCAAAACGAATATTTAACATGAGGACTCATATTACCAAATATGAGGAGAACAGCTATGTTTTAAAGATAATAGATTAGCTCTATCGTATCATGAATTTAGTTATAGACAACCATGGGACTAAACATGTTTCTAAATTCACTCACAGATAACACCCACATATTGTACTTCTCCGTTAAATATGAACTCATGATGAATTTCTTAAAATATAAAAATGTTCTTCAAGAAACTTTATTTACAGCCAATTATGCACATCGTATATAAATGAGTATCAAAGATCTCAAGCACACTAGAATATGTGTAACTCACCGAACATAAATAACCCGACTTTCCCAAAGAAACTTAATCGACATAAACACTTTATATTTATACTTTCACTTAATCCAAAAAACGAATTGAAAAGGTGGAAGGCCTGCATGATTCTTCCTAGTTTACGAATTGCAGAGGGATTGATTTTAAAGAATAGCCCTTAAACGCATATGTAAATAAGACTACTGTGCATTATTCAGATAGCATATCATTTATTATTATCATCACTAAACATGTACATTTTCTAAATAACGTTTCTGTGAATTACTATCGAAAACTAACCTATACAACTGTATTGTGATCGGCAACTTGTAACCGTTCATCTTCCAATTCACTTGAACAATTGTACAATAAATGGTACAAGCTTCACTATTATTCCGTAATCGCATTATCTCCCTATATTTGTTATTACATGTATATTTTGTTATCTATTACTGTACATGATTGCTGTAAATAAACACATATACAGACCTCTTTAGATAATTTTGATAATCGTGGGTTATACTGAGTGTCATATTATGGAAGAAATTTAATATAAAAAACATTAACAGAAGTCTGTAAACTGAATAAATAAAATCATAAAAATATATAATGCTAGCTACCTAAACTTAATCGGTAGTGGACACGACATATTTAAAATAAGCGGTTAAGCTATTACAAATTTATGGTTTAAATGAAACATTTTGTAAACAAATTTCCATTTCCGAACATATAGTAGTGACTACAGTGCTTTACTATTTATAGGCACTTATTCGTTGTGATATTTTTTTTTATAATCTACGTAAACAGTAATGAAATATATCAATAATTGAAGGATATCATTCGACGAATACATATTGTGTCCATACAATTTAATTTACTGATATCATAATCTCATCTGCAATGTCATTCGTTGAAAAAAATCGATAAGAGCAAAGTATCAATATTTTAGAGCGAGTAAGTGATTTATTTATCCTTATGGGTGGTCATACTTGGGACTTATACCCGAGAGACAACATCCTAGAAAACATATCCTCGTAAATAAGCATGAGTCATGTTTAAACCGACAACATGAAAGCTCACAACTCAAAACTCTCTCTATCTCTCTTTATTCCTTTTCTCTTCTCTCTCTCTCTCTCTCTCTCTCTCTCTCTCTCTCTCTCTCTATCTATCTATCTATATATATATATAGAGAGAGAGAGAGAGATAGAAAGATAGATAGGTAGATAGATAGATAGATAGATATATAGAATAGATCGATATATATATATATATATATATAAATATATATATATATATATATATATATATATATATATATATATATAGATAGATAGATAGATAGATAGATAGATAGATAGATAGATAGATATAATATATATATAGATAGATAGATAGATAGATATATATATATATAGATAGATAGATAGATAGATAGATAGATAGATAGATAGATAGATAGATATATAGATAGATAGACAGATAGATAGATAGATTGATAGATTGATAGATAGAGATTTTATTTCAGGTAAAACACCCTTGGTACGTCGACATTGTAACTCTTAATGGGTGATATATTTTTATTTGTTTATTCCCTTTGTATTTTTCAAGTTCATTTTTCGGAATCTTTGTTAGCTGTCTGAAACTAACTTTCTTAAAACATAAACATCAAAAGGGTTACGTGAGGAAGAGGGGTATTATATTAAAAGATTTTAAGTTATATGATAAAATTATATAATTACACAAACACAGACCGATAGTCTAATTGGTGTTTGTTAGACTATGTACATATGCACGGTCTCTCGCTAGCATTAATTGCTTTAATATTATGTGTATCTTAAAGAACAAGGAACATATTGATCAAGGAAATTAGGGTTATAAACACATGCGCCATATAAAGGGGGGGGGGGGGGAAGGGGATAGTCTATCAGTGATGTAATAAAGACACACGCAGACCATGGTAAAACTTCATTCTGTTTTAAAGAATGACTTCATCCTGCGAGTATTGATGCTATGGAAGAACAGATGGCTGGTCAGATTGTAGTATACAAATTTCAATGCTGATGTCACGTGACGATTTGTACTAATATACAAGTCAAATTAACATGTACAGTAAATATTTATCAGCTCCTCATGATAAAGGATTTTCCAACATGCAGCATTTAAAATGGTTAAATAACATCCGTTTATAATCATTTAATTTTCAACAAGAATCACTATAATATTAATAACAAATATCCGATAACGGCGAGTTTTTCCAGTGATACATACACAGGTATATCGAGTGCATACAGGTGTTATTTAACAGATAATTCCGTACAGAGATTCCAGGATAATGCGTGTGCCATACGACAAACCAATGATATTTTTCAATTGGTAAGAAAAACATACCATGTTCATATTTAATAAAGAAAGCTTTATATTTACAAACACCATCCGAACTTCCTTCTGTTGAATAATATAAACATTAATATAATATCGACGTGGATCAAATTAGTTTCAGTAGTTTAATTATAATAATACATATATTATACAATCATTTCTGTTTAAAAATAGATATTTTTTAATGGAAGAAAATACTATGCCGTTGTTTTGTTGTTATTTTCGTTATTTGTCTTGTTTGTTTTTGTTGTTGTTGTTGTTGTATATATAATTTTCTATGACTTGCTTCCATCGATGCTGAAAAAACTATAATCAGACGTAATCATTGGTTTGGGAGGTAGAAAGCATCTGGAAAATGCTACAGCGTCTGTTTGATTGTACATCAGCAATTGTAATGAAAACAGTCTGATATTTGTTTCACACACTATTCCTAATACTGAATTAATAGTTCCACATAAGCGAAGATAATTTTATAATCAAGTCTAGTCAGTACATAAAAAAATATAATAGCTGTATTATTAATCAATTACTAATTTATGTATGAAATAATTAGGTTTTTAAAACTGTACACAAGTGAAATATTTGACAGATTTTTCACATTCATGAAATACCACGTCATTCTTTACCTCCTGCATATCAATAGCCATGCCAGCGCAATTTTTGCTAAATTATTGATAAGTATTGCGATTAACCTCGGCATAGATAACATCTTTAAAAGATGACACAAGAGGAATTTCTAATGAAACATCCACAAAGACGTGCATATATCGGTTCAAACGTGTCAGTTGAATATTTCTAAGGCAATAATATAACTATTGTGCCATCCAACCATCCTGAAATATGCGATAAACTAATGTCTGGATATATCATGGAAATGACTGATTTAAAAAAAGTAAATATACAGTCAATTTTATGTCAACAAACGAAGACCATGCCATTCAGTCTATGAATTAGATTGACGAGGCTAAAATATACCGGCATTCTTCGTAATTTATATAACTAGTATAGGACAGCAAATACGACACTCATTTTATGTTTTATATTCACCTAATTAATGTAAAGAATGTCGGATCATTGTTTGGTTATGATAATTCCATCCCATTAAGCAGTAATAGCAAACAAGTAAACGGTTAGTTTAGCTTTGTCACTGACCATAGCTCGGATATAAGATTCTGTAGCAACTTCCTCAGCTGGCATCATATAAGTTTTTTGATAATAGAAATTAATTAATATATAATCAACAACAATACGTTTCGACCTATCACTTCTATCAAATGACATTTATCAGGCTGCAACTTTTAGTAGAAGCCATTCAACAGACACTGATCTCCTAGAAATGCAGAGCGACATTGCTGAGGCAATGTTTTATTTAATTAACCGACCAATACTACTAAGGCGTTTAGAAATGTTTTCTTTGGCATCAAGCAAGGACCTTAATCTTGGTAAAGTCATACCTCATCGACATAATTCGGTGTTTATCACCAGATGTATGTCTAGAATCCTTTTTAGTACCAAAGAATGACTGTGCGAAAACTAAACCTATTAGTGAAACTATTAAACGGTATAATACTAATTAACATAGTTATGTCGGTGATACTCAAATCTACATCACCTTAAAGCCTTGTGATACATAGAATGATATTTCATTTTTAGATGAAGCTAGTGTTCAGGACAAGACAAAATTCATTATTTTCTCATTCAAACAAGATCTGAGGGACACTAATAATTCAGGTAGGGATCAATTATAATATTATTCCGTGCCTCACACACACACACACACACACACACACACACACACACACACACACACACACACACACACACACACACACACACACACACACACACACACACACACACACACACACACACACACACACACACACACACACACACACACACACACACACATACAAACACACACACACAAACACACACAAACACACACCTCTCTCTCTCTCTATCTATCTATCTATCTATCTATCTATCTATATATTTCCCCTTTCTTCTTCCTCCCTTCTGCGCTCCTCACCACGCTCCGCCCCGCCGTCTGTCTATCTAAATGTCTGTTTGTCTATATGTCTGTCTGTCTGTCTATCTGTCTGTCTGTCTGTCTGTCTGTAAGTAATGAAATAATTTGTACGGTTCTTAAAACCCACTTGTTTAAAGTAACATACATTATAATATCTATAAACCAGTAGTTTAATATTAAACTAGGTAGCAAAATGCCTTAACGAATCAACTAAATATTTCAGATGTATCGCCTAAGACTCATCTGGTTTCGATTTCTTCACGCCCTCATGAGTTTACGTCTCTGGATCTGGACACAAAATCGCGATAACTATTTTTGTGTCAAGAGGTTAGTCATTATATATCGTTTCCATTCAATGCTTCTCGATACAAAAGTGATGTACATGGAATAGCTAGGAAGACAACCAGAAAATTGGCTTTGTCTTATGTCTCATATAATAATAATAACATATATATATATATATATATATATATATATATATATATATATATATAGAGAGAGAGAGAGAGAGAGAGTAATCATGTACACCAATCAGATTGTTGACATGGTTGTTATGGATTTCCAAAAAACCGGTATACTTCTAGTTTGTTTATGACTATCAATGGTAAAAGTTATTAATGCATTTATGAGAAATGTATAATTTTTAATGTCTAAGTAATGTAACTAGTAAAATTATTTAATTTTCGGGAACGATGTTGCTACAAATGTATTTATTTCTGGATTAATTGCTTTGAGGATATAATCTCAGATGGTAAACAGTTCTTATCATAAAAATCATAAAATTGGTTTATCTAAGTGATTTCTTATTTGAATTCTTTAGCTTCGGCGCCAGTCAAATATGAGTGAGGGCGTCTTCATTAGATAAGATCAAGTAACACAAATATGATTATGTTGATATGCTTGTATTGTAAAAAAAAGTTGGGCTAGATTAAACGTACATTATATATCAGGTTTTAGAACTAAATTTCCACATTCTTGATATTCCAAACACCGAATACTCTAGTGCCTTTTAGAAGTTGTTGCTTTCTAGGGTGATTTAGTACTTTCTAGAATCTTCTAAGGCGTGCTTTTATTTCAGTTCTTTCTAGCAAGTTCCAGTAGTTTCTATGCGCTTCTAGTGTTCTGTAGAATGTTCCGGCGTTTTTAGAATGCTATATTGTACATCCAAATGATTATATTGGATTTGTTTATATATAGTTTCTTGCGCTTAATCCAATAGGATCATTTCATTTGCCTGCCGCTTCTACAATGATTGGATTATTGGGTTAGCGTAGACCTCCAACGGAAACGTAAGGGGCAGTTTTATGATACAAGAATATGTACGTTAATTCTTACCCTCGACGTTTCTTCAGGGGACTTTTCTTGCTGAGCCATGTGTAATGTCTCACTAGTTCCATGTTGTGTTGTGTGTGTATGTATGTGTGTGTTTCGTGTGTGTGTTTGTGTATGTGGGTGCGCGCGCGCGTGGTTTATGTTACAGATAATCTGTTTTAAATATTAGCGAATGTTAGCAATAGACGTATCACCTGATAATTTCATGTAATATACATATTACCTGATTATAATAATTAACTGTAACATATATATTTATAGAATGGAAATCGACGCCAATTTATACAATCAATTTAATACATAGTAATATAATTCAGTAATTGAACTATATACGCAAAGCATTATGTACAAGCTAAATAAGTCAATTAAATGTTACCATTTGTGATAAAAGAAATAGCATATGAACATAAATAAAACATTTAAATGTTTGATACATCTAGCTTTGCATATAATTATATATATATATATATATATATATATATATAGAGAGAGAGAGAGAGAGATAGACAATAGGAGGCTAGTGTTCCAGTACTCCAAGTTTGTATAGGCTATAGTTAGTATATATCTCAATGAACTAAGAATTGGGTACGATGTGACCTAAAACTATTCTGGCTAAGAATCTAGAATCTATCTTCATATCTTTAAAATTGTGGATGAAATGGTATTTTATCTACCAAATCTTAAAACTACGCTACTCAGGTTTCCAATAAAAGATTACTTAAACTACCAATACAAATAGTATACATTTTTCCTGGAACCAATGTTAATAAAATGATGGAATGAAAATCAAGAAATCTGCAATAATTACCCGAGACAAGGATATCATATGGATACTAGCTTTTTAGGCTAATACGAAGCATCAGATAATTCCGTGCAAAACAGATATCAACAACAAAATAAGATAATTAGATAGCATCTCAAAAGACAAAATGGATTATCTGCCTACCACCAATGCACCAATAACTCTCGATGTAATGGCACCGGAATATTTCTCGGATAGTTCAGCTATTAGATAAGTTATACCAGTGAAACTGGTGAATTTTGCATATTATGTAATATAATTTTTAAATTTTATATTAATATAAATTGATTATATTTGTTATTTTGTATTTCTTGTATTTTCTTTTTAACTGCTCATTTGACGCACTATATTATCGCCCGCTCCAGTGTTTCCCATAAGAACTCGGTTTTTGCTTGTGTATGTTTTGTTTAATTTTTTTTAATTTTTCACTTATTTTATTTCTATAATTATAATGAATTATGGTAGAGATCAGTTGCTTCCATTACGACCCCATGGTGGTAATACCATTTGTTTAGCGATGCGCCCACGTAGTGGAAAACATCCAAGGCAGATTGGGTCTGATGCCAGTAATTTGATCACTGTGCCAATAACACCATATAATGGCACATCTGTACAAAATGTAAGTATTGGTCTTATTAACTGTCAGTCGGTCTGTAATAAATCTGATGAAATATCTGACGTTGTTAAGGAAATGGATCTTGATGACTGACTGGTAATGTTTCAGACCAGAAAATTGTTGGTGATGTGACTCCAGCTGGATATTCATTCCACCATGCAGCTCGGATTCCCCAAAAAGGTGGGGGAGTCGGCATTCTTCTCCGTGATTCTTTGAACTGACTTTTATATCTGGGGGGATAAGTGTTCGTGTAGCTATTATCTACCGATTACACCCCACTAAGAAAAATGGCCTGAAAGCAGCAGATTTCTTCAAGGGGGATTTGTTGACTCTCTTGCTACCAACAGTGGTCATCTGTTGATCTTAGGTGATTTCAATATAATTGGGATTGCCAGAGGAATGCAGATACCAAACAACTGGCTGACATTCTTAGATCTACCAATCTCAGGCAGCATGTCCAAGAAAGAACACACAGACATTGTCACATCTTAGATCTTGTCATCTCCCGTGATGATGACAATTTGATTAAAGGTGTTTCTGTGTCTTCCATGCTGTCTGATCATTTCCTTGTTGACATTAATGTATCTTTACAGAAACAATCTGTTTCAGCTAAAGTTATTTCATATAGAAGATATAAGTCAATTGACAAGGAGGCTTTTCTTGCTGATCTGCGAGTCTCTTCTCTGGTATTGGATCCACCAGATGATGTGGAAGGGGACCAAAACAGGAAATTTGGCCAAAAGGCAAAAAACCAAAAAATGCTTCCATGGTATAATAAGAACATACAGGCTGCAAAGAGACACAGAAGGTATTGTGAGTGGCTGTGGATCAGGACCAGTTTGTGTGTTCATTTTGAAATGTTCAAGGTCAGTAAAATTCTTGTTAAAAATACCCTTACCTCTGCTAAATCTGAATATTATAATAAAAAGATCAAAACATCCAAGGGAAATCAAAGGACTGTTTTCAGTGTTGTAAATAAAGTATTACATACAAGTCAAACTGTCCTCCCAAATAATATCAACTCAGATAAAGATATGGCCTATTGTTTTAATAACTTCTTCTGTCAAAAATATTAAATATACATAGTGGGTTCCAGTCCAGCACCTTATCACAGGGTAAGCCATTGGTAGAAGAGTCCTGCATATCCATGATGGATACATTTGAGCCTTTTACAGAGACTGATATCAGATAGTTGCTGGGAAAGTCATCTAATGCTTTCTGTGCGGTTGACCCTATGCCTACATGGCTTGTGAAAGATTGTCTGGATGTTCTGATAAACCCAATTACAAATATAGTTAATAAATCATTATCTCTGGGTGTTTTCCCAAGATCCATGAAAACTGCCCTTGTAAAACCATTAATAAAAAACCCCACTTGGACTGTAAAATTCTAAACAATTACAGACCTGTTTCAAATCTTACATTTTTATCTAAGGTTATAGAAAGGGGGGGGTTTCTTTCCATCTAAACAAATAATTTTAAACAATAATAACCCTTTAAACAATCACTACAGTCCGCCTATAAAAGTGGTCACAGCACTGAAACAGCGTTGATTCGAGTGAAAAATGATATTATGATGTCAATTGATCAAGGTAAACCAGTAATACTTGTTCTTCTGTACCTGTCTGCTGCATTTGATACAGTTGACCATAATGTACTTTTTCTAGGTTAAAAAACATGTTTGGTCTGTCAGGGTAAAGTACTTGAATGGTTTGATCCTATCTGGAACAACGCTCCCAGAGAGTGTCTGTTCATGGTATTTTATCTGACATTCAGTTTTTGTTATCTGGTGTACCACAGGGTTCATTTCTTGGTCCTCTGGTTTTCACAATGTGTACCCGTCCTCTTGGGATCATTGCACAGCGATGTGGGGGTTTAAAAATCACTTGTATGCTGATGACACAAGCTGTATATATCACTGGATCCTAAATGAGTTAAAATTTTTCCTCTTCCTTGAAGAATTTAGAACATTGTATTGCCGCCATTCGGCTATGGATCGCTCAATATCTTCTAAAACTAAATGATAATAAAACAAATATTTTATATTTGGCATCACCACGTTGTGTTAAATCACTAAAGACACCAGCATTACAGATTGGTGCATCTTCGATTACCCCTAATGGGTCAGTAAAAAAACTAGGGGTTAGACCAAAAGTATTAACATGCATGAACATGTCACATAAATATGCCGAGCTGCCTACTACCATCTTTAAAAACATCCACTGTTTTTAAAAACATTTTGACACAAAAACTTGTAACTGAGCCCCTGCCTTTTTTAAACTCGTTTAGACTATTTAACCCCCTGTTATATGGCATATCTTATTATAACCCTTAATGGGCCTTTGGGAAATTTTTAATAGTGCAGCTCGCATTGAACAAATACTAGAAAAAAATGATCATATCACCCCCAAATTCTTCAAAAACTACATTGGCTACCTGTTAGACAGCGTATCCAAATTTTTAAAATTCTGTTAATAACTTATAAATTATTAATGATATGGCGCCAGAATACCTTTTGTGAACTGGTTTCCATTAGAAAGTCATCCCGAAAACTCAGGTCATTCCGTCAGATACTATTGCAGGTGCCAGTGTCTCGGCTCAAGACATATGGTGATTGTGCGTTTAGTGTTGGAGCCCCCACTTTGTGGAATAAGTTGCCGGAAAATATTAGAAATTCGTCGTCTCTTGGAAATGTTAAGTCTCTTCTAAAAACACACCTATTTAATGTCGCTTTCACAGATAAATAATTATTATCTTTTAAATCATTACAGGGTTTTTGAAGACATTATTTGGGGTATTATTATATTACATATTATTTGTACAGCGCCTTTGAATGGCTCCTGCCAGTAACGGCGCTTTATTAAATATACACTATTATTATTATTATTATTAACTCAATTGGACACGCTGCTTAAAATTTTAAGACCAGCTAACCTCATCCGTAGCATATCCCAATCGCAAAATATTATTGTAGTAATGGATCAAACACATTAAGTGAAAATAAGAGAATGTGTGCGGAAACACAAATACGTCTACTCAAATATTACATTTCTTGCTGTTGCCATTTCACACAAACTACAATACCTTATCCATCTTAGGAAAGCCGTTTCAAGACACTGATCTGAAGTACATCTGCATTCAGACAGGAAGAGTTCAGAAAGGTAGAATCTTTGATAGCAAGACGAACAACAGGGTCGTCACGATATACAACTATATCGATGAAGTACTGATAAAATCGACATGTGTTTCATCAGAAGAAAACAACCTAGCTGAGAAAACATCGATTACAGCAGCCTTAGACCAAGTGGAAATCCTTGCAGAAGACACATGTGAACATACCTATGCAAGTATGTTACACAGCTCAGTGTTAGTATAGTTGTGGAACTTCTGTATGGATTTAGATCGTAGAACTGGTAACCGAAGGACCATGGGGCCATGAAGCTGAGTAATGCTATGCGTTTATAGTAAATGAGGTGTGCAATTGAGGTATGTGTACTTTGTTGAAGCAGGTCTGAATCTGAGACAGAAATAATGTATAAGTAACAGAGAATAGGTCAGCCTAATGTGGTGCTTCATAAATCAAATATCATTTTCATTTCCGGGAACACCTTTGTCATAGTAGTGGAGAACTGTGAACATTCGAGATGTCTAATGTGGACATGACATAAGATGTTTTGCTTAGCTTTCTGCGTTCATCTTGCAAGAGTAAATGGGAGTTACACTCAAGTTCCATTATATCAATGATCTCATGTTGATTTGCGTATGACAAATTTAATTATGCATGGTATCTGCCAGCCTATTATGCACGCATGATTATCTTAAACAGAATGGTGTGTATGAATCATTCAAGAGACGCATTTTGTTGTGTTCAGATTTCTGGAATAAATCTATGCTGACATATTCCTGCAGGTTAAAGTACAGCACTCACATTGAGCAAAGTATTAGTATTAAACAGATCCAATTTATTTTAATCGTTTCGAAAAGATAGGTACATAGAATAGAATAACCAAACCTATAACTTACGAACGAAGAATAGATTCTAAATAAACAATTTCAATCTGCCTTATTATTAACCTTGTTTAATTCAACATTCTATGCTTGATGATGAACATACTTACGTAATGACTATTTTTGTTACGATGGACGAATTGCTATAATAGGCAGCTGTATTAATCCTCTACTTGGTGAAACAAATCACCCAAAGATAGGTATGAACTGGATTTGAATCAATAACAATGAATGTTCAATTATGCGACTAGTATGAAACGGTATGAACTTTTCCGTTTAAAGATTAATTGATTTTAGAAGAATTTATCAATATTTCATCAACTTAAACTTAAAATCAAATTTGTTTCTCTTCAACTATATTGAATACGCTTTTCATCTATAGTTGTCCACACCACCCCACACCCACCCACTCAGCCGTCTACCAACTTATAAATTATTCAATGAATGAGAAATCTGATTCATTGCTAGCAGATTTCAAAGCCAAAATTACCAATTTACATTGATTCCAAATAAAATGTCTTGAACTAACACACTCTGGAAACGTTGTATCATCATTCTGTTCTCCAGAATATTTATTGAAGTCAATTGTAATATATAATGCTATGTTATTATGTAGTGATCAGAATAGGGTGGATATTTATTGTTTCTGTCAAAAGGCCACCAACCGAACATGGTATACATACGACACAGAAAAAACATGATTAATTGGCCATAATACTGATGGTCGTACTAAATAAGGTTTAGCTCAGTCAAGAACTTTGTCCCACAAATAAATAATTGTATATCTTATCTATTCTCTGAATTTTCAATATGTGATTTCAGCTTAGAAATAATAGAAAGCGTTTCGGTTAATCTTGGAATAATGTTTCTTTTCCATCCGAAGTAGACTATTTTCAGTCTTACGGCGGTTGTTTGTTGATTATTATCAAATATGTATTGATAGGAAAGCAGCTATTCATAGAAATTGTTCAAGAAAAGTCTTAAATTTGACATCATTCTCTATATTTTTAATTTTACAATTTTAATTAAAATAAGTTGTATCAATGGCATTACTAGCGAATGTTTTTCTTTAATTTGTACATAATTAGTCTAAGAAGAACTTCAGCAGCTTTTTCATTTCAAATTCCGTATACATCGTTGACAGATTATGTATACTGATGAAGAGTATACATCGTTGATCTGTTGAATTATTCTGCTAATGTAACTGCTACTAACCAAATTTATAGAGGAATACTGTCTACTGTTGATATATTTTTAGATAGACTTGTGTTACTAACTGCTGATAGTAAGATAATGAATATTGGATTAAATTGTTTGTCTGTGTACTACTTGAAACAGTGAAATTGTCGATTTTATTGGCGTAGAAGTAATTACCTTAATGTGTATCTATCGCGCTGGGGTAATATATTTCGCTGTTTTCTAGGGTATGTGTTCATCTACAAGACCTGTCGGACGTTCTCCCTAACAAATATATATTTTGTTTATAAATCAATCAATGCTTTCTTAATCAAATAGACAATGACAGTGAGTTCTTTCTTAAATAACTTGAACAATGTTTACCGATCTGTGAATATCAGAGAGAATATTTGGGCAAAGTATCCACCAAATAATACAAATTATTGTTAAAATTATCTAGGATTAGCATACAACAATTGTTTTAACGACAGATTAAAAACAAATTCGCACATTTTGTTCAGCCTGAGTTCAGAGTATTATGCAGG